>OX328131.1:27156207-27682698 GCA_946811695.1 Gonocerus acuteangulatus | reverse complement strand
TAGACCTCATATTAAGTTCTATGACGGCCTCCAGTACTGTGTGAACCCCCCTCTTCAGAGACTTGACACCACCTTCCTCTACCTCAGAGGTGGCAGGGGGAGCACCAGAGGGATCCTGTATGCTTAGGAGTAGATGTATTTATTGTTAATATTGTACATGGGTCAATACCTGAGAAATCACCCAGACCATGTTGCTCGATACTTTTGATTTTCCTAATTTTTTTACCAGTTATTCCCCTATAATAGGCGAGTTCAAACCTGCAGTAAAAAATTGTTCTGGGTCATAGTTTTTTTTTGCCGGCCATTTTAATTTGGCATTTTAACTACTTTTTGTCCGAAAACAATTTTTAGTAAATGTATCTAACTCTCTTAATTCCATAGATATCTAAACAGAATAAAGACTAAAATGATCAGAGCGATATGCCTTGATTTTTGTTCCTGCGTTGTGTTTTATAAATAGTATAGAAATTGAAGAAAAAAAAATCACGAAAATTGATAAAAAATTTAACTTAAAATAGGGGTTTTAGTGCTGCAAAATTATTAGAAGGAAGAAAGAATCATCTTCAATTTTTTTTTCTTGCATACATATATTATAGAACTACTTCCTGCAGAAGTTTCAAGCTTGAGAAATGTTTCCTTTTTTTTATATAATTTTTCAAAGTTTGCCATAATATGCAGTATTTGCAATATTTGATATCATTTGTTTATATCATAAAAAAGTGTCATCTGTATAAATTTCATAATTTTCGACTCAGGCCCTTTTGAGATATTGAACTTCTAATATTGCAAATACTGCATATTATGGCAAACTTTGAAAAATGTTCCAGGCTCAAGGATTGTTCACCCCATAGAGCACCCTGCCACCGGGCCATCATTAGGTAATGAGAACTTTGCTGAAAACCTGACACTAACGATGAAATCTGGATAGAATTCATCCTGATCGGGTATAATTATTATTGTTTGCTGTGTTCCGCATACACCGGCAGTCAACACGTCGAATATTATCTTCTGAAGCAATTATTCTAGGCAAATAGCTATTTTTTTTTTGTTTTATTTAACGGCGTATTAACAATTTGGCTATTAACGCCGGGCTACCTACAGTTTGCCACCCTTTTTTAATGCCAACAGCGCGTGGTCGTTAACCCATTCAGGTACTGGCCACGCCCGACCTTGCTTAACTTCGGTGATCAAGGGGAACCGGTGCATTCAACGTGGCTATGGCCGCTGGCGCAAATAACTATTCGTTATAAAACGGTTACAGTGAAAGATTTTCTAGGGAACATTTCACCGACAAAATGTTCCAAGTATCTGTAGGAGAATAACATTTTCTTAAGTGAGCAACCCTTTTAGGGTATATATCGTCCCTGGTAGTTTGTAAGTAAATGTTTCATTGTAAGTTCTGTGTTACGTATACAGCATGTAGGTTTAAGTCATCTTGCTATAAGGTATTCGTGTGTTAGAGGAGTATGTGCAAACCTTTGCCGTGGAGGAATTATCTCAAACTAGATTTCTTATTGCCCGAAGATTATTGTAAACAAGATGTATCTGTATGTAGTTCAAATGTTGGTTCATGGTCAGTTTTGTAGTTTTTGTTGTCTTTCTTTGTTTTAGGTCACAAGTCACCTTTTTGAAGCATTTATTTGCGTTATGGAGTAAAATGTTAATCTGAGTTTATAAAAATCAGGTGCATGTTCCGTATACAAATGCACACCGTTTGACCGATTTTGACCAAACTGGCCACACAGGTAGGTCTTCAACCGGGGAGTCTCGTAGGCTGGGTCAATAGTCTCTACTAGCTGTCCGACTGTATGTTTGTTCCTTATACAAATCCATATTGTTTGACCAAACATTTAAAGATTTGCGATATTAGATTTTAACATTACTTATTTGGTTTCTAATTTATTTTCGCTTTTTAAGATGCAGAAATTAGGTGTAGGATGGTATGCCGGATAACAGCTAGTCTACAATAAGATTAAGGTGTCGAATAAAGCTGAAGAGGATGTACCCGGACCTCTATCCGTGTTCTTATACAAAGCCTGTTCACAAGAGAACCTTTGATTGTAAAAGGCTGACATTTGAGAACTGGAAAGGATACGGGATGAATAAGACGAATAGACTCTATGTTGCAAAGACAGCAGAGCGGTTCGTTAGCTGAAACTACTCCACACCAAGCTCTCGATCAGCTGGCGGGTTCTCACGGGATCTGCGAGTTTCGCTAAGCGGTTTCTTGGGGTCTAGTGTGATTTATTTAGCCAAGAATCTTTCTTCGAGGTCAGGATCCCCCTTTTTCTGTTTGTTTTTGTTGTTTTTTTTTTCGTCGAAACTAATCGTTTTCTCTCCAGGCGCTGACGTATCCACCTTTGAAGAAGATAACTATCTTTGTTTTCTGGGTTTTTCGTTCAGTCAGATCTTCATAAAATGAGATAGAAATCAAACTTTGGGAGTTCATACAATATTCGGTAAATGAGTATGTATATATTTATATTTATATGTATATATATATGTATATATATATATATATATATTTATATATATATATATATATATATATATATATATATATATATATATTATTCAAGTTTAATGATTTATCTTCAATGCAGTTATAGTGAAGATTTATGTTTTGTACTGCTTAGTCGTTATTTTAGTGCATTTCGGACAAGCTGCCGTCATTATCGCCTGATTTTTATGAGAATCAGTTCCTACAGAAGCTAGGTACCAAACAATGAAGATTAAAAGACTTGTATTTTTAACATTTTTAAATAAAATTTCTTTAACAAAATTTAGATGCCACATAATTTCTCTGTTTGTTATTTTTTTGTTTTTTATTTATTTATTGTAATGCAAAAAAAAAAAAAAAAATTGGTGATAAGAAAAATACTTTTGTAATAAGGATGGAGAATGATTGTTTCTGTTCAAGTCCCATGGTTAATAGCTGCTTCAGAAATTTTGTTTAAGGCAACGAAAAACCTTATTTAAATTGTTATTAATTTGGAAATATCAATGTGTGTAGAAATTGGGCTAATAGTTTTCCTATGACGATTGCTGCCTTGGGACCATGAAAAATAAATCATTAAATAGTTGGGTTTTGTCCTAGTAAAACAATCAGATTGTCGGGAAAATATATAATTTGGTCGTTTCGGTTCTTTGGCAGCCTTCTTCAGCTAAAAATAAATATACAGACTTAACTTTGAGATAATAAATAAAGGGAACAGTGTATTAAGTCATGAAAACAGGTAAAAAATAAATAAGGGTAGGATCCAAGTAAAATGACACAAATAAACATCAGGAGAGTGATAAAAAACGAAAATGAAGTGGTCTTAACAAGACTTATGATTGGAAATAATATATTTTACGCCCAGCTATCTATAAAACTCATAGAAACAGAGAAAATGTTGTATACGATGTCTATATCAGTCTACAGATAAACGAGGAAAAAAAGAAAAAAAAAAAAAAGCAAGAACATTATCGAGCAGTCATCCCCAGTAAGAGACAGAACGTTTTCGGCTGCTCTAGAAGTCTTCCGCAGAGGGGGCCCGAATTCTTCAGACTGCTCTGGCAGTCCAACGCAGTAGGGACCCGGGAGCTTCCGACTGCTTCAGAAGTCAATACAGAAAGACTTTTAAACTTTAGTTATATATAAATAATTAGAAAATGAACGCAAACGTTTTATTTTATCCAGTTTACTTTGCTTCTTATCAGAAAACAAGATTACTTCTTGAGAAAAAAAGGACTGATAAATTATAAGTAGATGCCAGGTGCTAATGAATTCAATGTCTGGTAAGATAATAAAAAATATAGCTGAATCGTTAATTGAGGAAGTGGATAAAATAGAATTATTTAATAGTTTAGTTTAATGTTCCTGTAGAAAGAATGAGTGAAACAGCAGTGTGTTTGATAAGAAGTGAGGAGCTGCGAACGAGATAACAGGGGAGCCAAACAATAAGTTACTGCGATTCCGTGAATGAGACGGGAGACAAAGAAAGTGAAGAAAAGTAAATACGGAGGAAGGATGAAGTGTGTTTAAGAAAGATTGTCTTTGACACAAAGGGCAGCGGAGCCGAAACAAGTCAAGGCAAATGGTGCAAAGGTAGAGAAAGAGAGAGGGGGTTTCGTCAAGAGTCTTTCTAAGGCGAGTCTTTCTCCTGACGCCTTACAAGGCGGGGATCTTCAAAGGCACTTCCTTATCAAACGTCATTTCATAACGTCAAAACTTCGTCCATATCAATAGAACAGAATTTTCACCCTACTTTCATAACTCGTCATTTTGAAGTACTGTCAGAATATAATACCTGAAAAACAATAGCGGCTGTCGACGTTATTAACTGGGTGGTATGATTAAATGAATTTTTCTCGTGCATCAGGACTACATTTCACATTTTATGCAGTCTTTACACACAATATTCTTAGATGAAACCCCTCACATTTACACTACATTACATTATTTATGAGCAGTAATTTATGCAAGCAAAACTAGCCAATAGGAATGCGTTTCCATCCAATGTTTATAACCTTCCAATGTTTATACCCTTCTAATTCTTATAACTTTCTACCTTTCTTATTGTAAAATGTGAATACTAATGCTTTTCCTATTGTAGCGTAACAGTTAAAAATTAACTGTTACACTTAGATTTATCGGGACTGATATACTTCCAGAAGATTGATTGGCCTCTCAACTCCTCCAACATTCAACCTAATCGAAGGTTTCTATGCTTATTAGGCGGTATTTCTTAAATTAATCACTCATATTCACTTCACTACGAGGTTATTACTGACGAGCTGTGACGTCGGCCGTTGTCGGTCAAACGAAATCGGATCGGGAGAAATACTTGCAGCCTAAGGGTGCACCCACACTTGACCCGTTCCGATCCGATCCAATAGCCACCGACTGTCAGAAGAAAAACAAACACATGCATCTCAATGGAGGTGCCTACATTGGTCCCGCCCAGATCCAATCCAACGGCCACCGATTCTTGGTAATTCAAACTTGTTTGTTTCTAGACCGATTTCGGACCGACAAAACAAAATGACGCCAATCCACATATTCAGTTTCAAAAAGGTCTACAGGTTCTAAATCTTAACCGATTTCAATGCATTGTTTTTTTTTATATCAAAGGAAATAACATTTGGAACAACTTTGTCAATTCACATTTTTGTTTCCCTTGTTTATTAAATTGCGTGGAAAGATGTTATAACCATCCAACTTCTATAACCTTCCAATATTTATAACCTTCTTATGTTTATAACTTTCCAATGCCTATAACCTTCTAGTTACCTTTCTTATAAATAATTTTAAAATATGAATACCATTACTTCTCTTACCTCTAACATTCAACCTAATCGAAGGTTTCTATGCTTATTAGGTGGTATTTCTTAACTTAATCACTCATTTTCACTTCACTACGAGGTGTCATTACTGACGAGCTGTGACTAAATTGGATCGGATCGGGTCGAGACCAATGTAGGCAGGCACTCACGTCGGCCGCTGTTGGCCGTTGTCGATCAAACGAAATCGGATCGGATCGGGCGAAATACGGGTCCAATATAGTTGCAGCGTAAGGCATATGCACTCCGTGCCTAAGGTCATGGGGTAAATTTAAATAAACGCCCCCCAAATCACCTGAAATCACCTTAAAACGTTTGATATGATGTTGCTAGGTCTCTTTTGCCTAGTATAAACGTGAGATCTAATAGTTTAGTTGTTTAGGTTAGATATAGGCCAGTATGAGAGCTATTTGTAGAGAAGCGGGCATAGAACGAACATGGACAGGGCAATTACAGTACAGCACCCTCTGTAGGCAGTCTCACTCATTTATATTCCCTTTGTTCTTGCCTATTCAATTAACTCTACAACCACCTCCAGCCTTCCTGAACGCCCCGTTCAAAAGGCAGTCTCTTCTATCTGTATATATCTATTCCACGTTACTTCAAAGTGGAAAAGTATCGCCGTTAGTTTCAATCTCCAACGCTCAAAATGAATCCCTACAACAGTAAAGAGTTTCCTACTTCTTTTGAAGATCGAGCGGCAAAGAAAAATTATTTAATAGTCTGATATGAACATTTACATTACAGTAGAACTTGGATAATTCGAATCCTAGGGACTGATAAAAAAGTTCGAATTCTCCAAAATTCGAATTACAAAAGTTTTTGAAAATAAAGGACTAAAAAATCGAAATTCATATTTTCACATTTTATAATTAAAAAAAAAAAAGAATACTTTTTATTTAAAGAAAACCAAACATTTCATGAGTTGATGATTACTTAAATAAGTAATGAATAATTTATCAAAAAAGTAAAAATAAAACTCTATTGTTTTAAAAAAAAACATTTTCATGGGCAAGAATTTTTTATTTATTTTTCAGGTAAATTGGGAAAGTGTTAGGAGGAATTTCAAAGTCCTTGGCAATTTCAGATGTTTTCAACTTCTTTAATCGCAGCTTTTTTCTCCGACAACGTTAAAGTTTTATAACTTCTACGCTTCGACATCTACAATCAAGAACTCACTGATCTGTACACCAGAAATTCAAGGCAGAAACAAAGGAACAGGTCTAGGCAATGACTGATTTATAACTGAATAAGAAATGAAGATGGGAGGGACGGTGGAAGGGAATTCTAGGATAAAACGACAGGATGGACCTGTAACAACCTCTGGAAGGGAGGAAGCGCGACCCACCACTTTGCAGAACTCCTAGAGTCCAAGAACTAGACTATGAGACCGCCGCGATTCTTGTCCCAGAATCCCTACATCCGTATCTTACTATCCTTCTTATCTTAGGTTAGAATATTTGCACAAGATCGACTGCCTCTCTGTCCACTTCACATTGGAGGTACAGACTCGTAAAAAATTCGAATTATTCAAAATTTTATTCGAATTAACCACGATTTTTTTACATTGCTTATGCCCTAAATTCTAGGGCCCGAGAGAAATATTCGAATTAAAGACGATTTCGAATTATGGAAGTTCGAATTATCCATGTTCCACTGTACTTCGTTTGGTGAAATATATCATAAAGGTGGCTTTCCATCCTTTAGATATTGACAAAACTACAATTTTTCTATGACGAACATGCCTATAAGTCTTCAAGTAGATAGCCTTTGAGCCCCGCTAGCCTATCCTATAAACTGCCTTTCTGGACTTAGTCCCAAAGTAGATTAGGCTCGTTAGAGGAAGCTCTTCAAAGTCCCCGAAGACCTATTATCCCGGACTTACAATATTCTATCTAATAAGACTTAGGGGTTGTCCTGCGCCGAGGAACTTGACATGTCGGACCTAAAGTTCAAGAGTTCAATAACAATCCCATTATCTGGTGGAAATTAATTACTTAGGGAAGTAAAAACACAGAGTCTTGTTAGAGATTTCTCCTAAAGTTTTTATTTCTAATGTGATTTTATACAGTCCGAGTCGCTGGAACGGCGTCATCATAGCGTGTTTCCCTAGAAGTTCTTATCTCTAGCCTCAATTGGAAAGCCAGGAAAAAAAATCTAACTAACATATTGTGAAAAATTGAAACAACTACTCCAATAAAATCTTGAAGAAAATTTGGATTTTAGGCACCACTAACATTCAGAAGCGGAAATTACTCATTTGACCTCTTTGACTTTCGATATATATATTTATATATATATATATATATTCCTCAGCTGACCAACCCACTAAATAAATATGATCTTTTTTTTATTTTTATATTTGTGTCACTTGCATGAGTCTTACCAGGATAAAAAAAATACAAAAACCTCTCTCCCTCCCTCTCCCTCGCTCTCTCTCTATCTTTCTCTCTCGCTCTCTCTCTCTCTATCTTTCTTTCTTTCTCTCTCTCTCTCTCTCTCTCTCTCTCTCTCTCTCTCTCCCCCTCCCCCCCTCTCTCTCACTCTATCTGTATCTTTCTCCATTTCAAGTATCTATAATCAATTTCCCTATCCAATGCCTTAATAATATCATTCAATACTTTCAGAAACAGTTTTTTTCAAAATTACTCTCTATTAATCCTGGACATCTCACAATTACTTTCCAAAAATCCTTCATTGTCTATAAATACATTCAATGTTATATAACTATTAAAACGTTTGTTCAGTTGGTGTCTAGACACCGTCGGGGTAAGACGTGTTAGGTTAGATCAGTGCCGATTTTAGCTACATCTGTAGGAGGCTGTGCTGATTCAACCCTTCACTGGGCCGGCTACCACCTGCCTTCAAAGGACCCGCCGCCGACACTTCCTGCATCTATTTCTCAGGGAGTACCACATCAATTCAATTATTTAATTATCTCTCACTTTTTCCTTTTGTTTTGTATTTTTGGGTATAAGGAATGTAATAGTGCTTCTGATACACAAAGCCCTTTAGAGTTAGTATTTAATCCTCCTTATACTCAGTCTATTTGTCTCAACCCTCTCACCTTATAAAATGGGCACAAAATCAATTGACCCTAAACCTCCAGATATCTCACGTCTTCAATTTAATATAACACCGCCTAAAGGCAAATGGAATAAACTATTTATCTTTATGTCCTTGGGTAAAAATTCACTGAATAAAACATTTAATGACTATAGCCCATTTAAAATATGTAAATATATAAAAAGCGTATCTCCCCTTGTCAAAATTAAATTTCTCAAATCCGGATCGATACTGTTAGAAGTTACCTCAGAAAAAGACCTTTTAAATTTAAAAAATATAAAAGCATTTGAAAATCATGAAGTATTTTTTAGCCTTCATAGAACTTTGAATTTCTCTCAGGGAATAATTACGTGTGATGAACTCCGGTCATGCACTGAAGAAGAAATAGTAGAAGAGCTTGGCCATCATGGTGTTATCAAAGCAAAAAGAATTTTCAGGAACGGAAATAAAACTCGAATTCCAACTTCTTCAGTCATATTAACATTTCAACGTCCGGATATTCCTGAAAGGATAGTTGTAGATTTTCTTAATATTAAAGTCAGGCCTTACATACGTCCTCTCCAGTGTTTCCGATGCTATGGTTTTCGTCACGGGACAAGAACGTGTCCACAGCAGATACAAGTTTGCGGAAAATGCTCCGAGGTACATGAAGGCGAGAGTAATAACACACCTAAATGCATTAATTGCAGTGGGAGCCATCCAGCTTGGGTCAGATCCTGTCCTATCTATAAAAAACAAAGGTAATTGTGAGTGACTGCTGCCCTAAGCCCTATCAACATGAAACTTGGCATACTTACTCATTTTGACCTAATTAAGAAGGTAAAATTAAAAGTAACTCGCGGTCAGGCCTAGAAAATTATTTATTAAGCACTAAAGTTGAGTGATATACAGGTTACAACAGCTGACGTAAACAAACTATTTCTTAACACGCGCATGCGCAGGAATGTCAACTTGGGCGGGAAAGACTTGCTGATTCAAATATACGAAGTGTAATTGACTTGGTCGTAAACTGTCGCTTTTGGGCATACTTGCTATGCGTTTCCGCTCGCTCCGCTACGCTCCGCTCGCTCAAGAAAACATCAAAACCCCTAGTCAATCCAACTCGCAGAAATAAAAAGAATTCTATGCCCAAAAGTCCATAATGGTTAGGGAAGACTGCCTTGGACGACTTTTGGGCATAGAATTCTTTTTATTTCTGCGAGTTGGATTGACTAGGGGTTTTGATGATTTCTTGAGCGAGCGGAAACGCATAGCAAGTATGCCAAAAAGCGACAGTTTACGACCAAGTCAGCTACCACAAGGTGAGTCTAAATTTCAATTACACTTCGTATATTTGAATCAGCAAGTCTTTCCCGCCCAAGTTGACATTCCTGCGCATGCGCGTGTTAAGAAATAGTTTGTTTACGTCAGCTGTTGTAACCTGTATATCACTCAACTTTAGTGCTTAATAAATAGTTTTCTAGGCCTGACCGCGAGTTACTTTTAATTTTACCTTCTTAATTAGGTCAAAATGAGTAAGTATGCCAAGTTTCATGTTGAAAGGGCTTAGGGCAGCAGTCACTCACAATTACCAAAACAAATACAAATCGAAGAAATTAAAAATAAAAATAAAATTTCCTACGCTGAAGCAGAAAAATTAACTGCAACATCACCTCCAAAAATGAAACAGCTATCAACTGAAACTGATATCCCATCTTACTCTAATATTGCTAACTCGCCAAAATCATCTCCTGAAATGTCAGAAAAATTGGAAAAATTAAAACAAATCATTGAAATGCTCTCTCAAAAAGTGAGCCACCTGGAAGAAGCTCTCTCCAAAAAATTAGGAACTAAATTTATAAACTCAAAAAAATCAACGGTCACAGAAACTAATGAAACAGACGGAAAACAAAACAATGGATGGACTGTGGAAAGAATGGATCTCTCATCCAATCAAAACTCTGATAAAAGAATGAGGCCGGATTTACAAATTAATCAAGCATCTTCAAGCAATTTAGATATTCCCAACCCCCCCAGTACAAAGGTACCTCAAAACTCTCATAATAATAACGACAAACTCAAAAAGTCTTACAAAAATAAATCAAAATGATAATTTCACAGTGGAACATTAACGGTATCAAATTACATAGATCAGATCTCATTATCTTATTACGAGATATCAATATTGACATAATAGCAATTCAGGAAACTCACCTAAAAGAAATTGATAATTTTACAATAAATAAATATAACATTTTTCGGAAAGACTACACTGACGGTCGCATTGCTTGTGGAGGAGTCTGTATCATTGCTCACTCTGATGTGCCGTGTATCGATATCCCACTACGAACAAACCTACAGGCAGTTGCGGTTCAAGTTTTACAACCAACTAAGTTCTCTATTTGCTCAATATATTTACCACCTGGACACTCAATCACAGCAGACCAATTAGAAGAGGTTTATCACCAACTACCCCAGCCAGTCTACATACTCGGTGACTATAATAGTCATAACTATATGTGGCATTCTACAATCACTGATAGTCGTGGCAGAGCAGTGGAAGCCTTCATGGAAAACACCTCGCTAGGAATATTCAATGATGAAACCCCAACACACCTGAACTATTCCACTGGTTCATTATCCGTTCTAGACTTATCCCTAGCAAGCCCTTGTCTCCTTCCCCGAGCAACATGGAAGGTACTTCCTGATCTCTACGGGTCAGATCACTATCCAATAATAATTGAGACGCTGGATAGAGCTCCTCGCCCCCCTGGAAACATAAGATGGGACTTAAAGAACGCTGAATGGAATGAGTTTCAAATTCTAGCTAATCTAACAGATGTGAACTTAGAATCCTCCACAACTAATGATGCAATAAACGCTATTAATAACATCATACTGACAGCTGCCCAAGCCACCATCCCTCACAAAAGCTGCACTTCTAGAAGAATTGCCGTACCCTGGTGGAACGGAGACTGTGAAAAAGCAGTGAAAGAGAGGAAACGAGCATTAAGAAAGTTCAGGACTAATCCATCTTCGGAGAACCTAGAAATGTATATGAATACCAGGAAAGATGCTAGGTACAAAATTAAAACAGCCAAAAGAAATTCCTGGAGAGATTATATCTCTACAATAAACCACCAAACTCCTATCACTGAAGTCTGGGACTTAGTTCGAAGAATTATGGGCCGCCCGAGAATAAATTTAGTAAATGTCATTAAAGCAGGAAACACATATATTTCGAACCCCACAGAGATTACAAACTATTTTGGACAACATTTTCAAAGAGTGTCATCAGATTCCAATTTTTCCACAGCGTTTATCCAAAAGAAACTACAAGCAGAATCCATACCCATAGTCGCTGAAATCGCTCCCTTGGACCCTTTAAATAGTCCGTTTACGTTCTTAGAGTTCCAAACTGGAATAAATTCCCGCAACGATTCTTCTCCCGGCCCAGATAATATTAACATTGCTATGATTAAGAATCTGTCGTACCAAAACAAAAAAATTATCCTAAATGTTCTAAATAAACTTTTTCTATCTGGCGAATTTCCGGACATCTGGTCAAAATCCATATCAATACCAGTCTTAAAAAAAGGAAAACCACATCAAGAAACGTCTAGCTATCGAATCATCTCACTGACCTGCAGCCCTTGTAAGCTAGTAGAAAAAATGATCATGAACCGCTTACACTGGCACATGGAGACGAAAAACTTGTATGAAAGGTGGCAAAGCGGTTTCAGGCCCGGAAGAGGTACGAGAGATAATTTGATTCGTCTAGAAACAGACATCAGAGAAGCCTTTAGTCAACGAGAGAAAGCTCTAGCTGTATTTATAGATGTAGAAACAGCCTTCGACAAAATCTGGCGAAGATTCATAATAGATTGTCTTATCGAAATAGGTATAACTGGTCACATTCTTCAGTTCATTTTAAATTTTCTTAAAAATAGAACATTTAGAATCCGTAATGGCGGCCATTTATCAGACGAATATACTCAAGAAAATGGTGTTCCTCAAGGTAGCGTAATAAGTGCATTTCTTTTTACCATTGCAATTAATAAACTGCTAAAATGCATACCTACTCCAGTCAAAGCTATGATTTATGCTGACGACCTCGTCATATACACAGCCAATACTTCAATAGATACCCTCCAAAATTCAATTCAAAATTCTTTGAACATCGTTAGCACTTGGTTGGCGGAGCATGGTTTCTCGGTTTCAGTTAGTAAAACAGTTGGAGTATTATTTTCCTCAAGAAAAGTAAATGCTAACATTTCTCTAACCATTAATAATCAACCCATAGATATCAGTGAGCAGGCTAAATACCTTGGAGTTATCTTTGACAGATCTTTAACTTGGACACAGCACATTAAAACCCTCAAAACAACATGCCAAAAAAAAAAATGAACATTTTGAAAACCATGACAGCCAATTCTTGGGGAGCTGACCGAAAAACCATGCTCATGCTATACAGAAGCTACATTCGCTCCAGCCTTGATTACGGGTGCACAGTTTACGGCTCCGCATCACCTCGAACATTAAAAATCCTAGATGCCATTCACCACAATGGAATCCGTATTGCAACGGGTGCTTACCGATCTAGCCCAATAGCCAGCCTTTGTGTTGAAGCAGGAGAGCTTCCACTTCATTTACGACGAGGACAAATACTCCTAACAAATTTCATAGGAATAAAAGCAAGCACATCCCATCCACTCAATCAATATCTCAATTGCAACCCCAATCGCTCCTATCCGTACAACAGAAAACCCTTCTCCGTCCGAACTACTCAGCTCATCACAGAATCAAGAATCGACACCCAAAATATGATCCACAACGTCTCCGCTTCAAAACCACCTTGGACATTAACAGCACCTAAAATGAATCTGTCTCTTAACAAATTTAATAAAAAAGACATAGATCCTTTGATTCTGTTGACTGAATTTAGAAAACTAAAAAGTGAGCTCCCGGAAGGACGAGATGCCTATACGGATGGCTCGAAGGACAAAAATGGGGTTGGTTCCGCCATTTATTCAGAAGATAGAGGATACATGTTCACTTTAACACCTAACTGCAGTATCTACACGGCCGAATTATTAGCTATCAACAAGGCTCTTAATATAGTAACTCCAAAAGATGGCAATATTAATATTTTTACAGACTCCCTATCAGCACTACTAGCTTTGAATAATCCATTTACCAAACATCCACTGACAATAGACATCTTAGAATCACTTGATTAGCTAAACCACCAAAATCAAAATGTTACATTTGTCTGGATCCCCAGTCATTGCGGCATAAAGGGCAATGAAGCAGTTGACGAGTTGGCTAAAAAGGCCATAGGAGAAGGAATTGAATACCCCAGGATACCTCGGGGTGATGTTCTGAACTATGTGAAGCATACAATTCTAGAAAAGTGGCAACAAACCTGGGACTCTGTAACTGATAATAAATTACGAATTATAAAAAAACAAGTAACACCTTGGCAAACATCAATTCGGCCAACTAAAAAAGAAGAACGCATCCTGACTCGCCTTAGGATCGGCCATACAAGATTATCCCACTCATATCTAATGTCCCGAGGCGCCCCTCCAATTTGTGAAAAATGTAACCAAATCATCACCGTTCACCACCTGTTGATTAATTGTAAAATCTATGAGAAACACAGAAGAGAAGCCCAGCTATCTGATAGAATTGATGAAATATTAGCGGATCATCACAAACAGATCAATAAGCTATTCGAATTTTTAACATCAAGTGAACTAATAAATAATATCTAAAAATATAAATTAAATATAAATACATAATCAAATATGTGACACCATAACAAATATCATAATCTAAATATTTAAATCACCTCAAAAATATCGTAAACAAGGAAACATTAAAATTAAAATCATCCGAAATAATAACCTTCAAATAAAATTATAATTCAATTCCCCCACTCTTTCTGGTTAATTTCGCGGAACGCCAATAGAATCAATTAAACAAATAAACATCTATAATCTTGTGTTTAATGACCCCATAGTGGTTGACGACACATTAAACAAATAAATAAATAAAAAAAAAAAAAAAAAAAAAAAAAGTTTGTTGATTTCAATAGTTTGTATAGCTGATTTATTCATATAAAACAAAATAAACTCTCAAACAACAATAAAACAATAGTTCTCTGCTACAATAGGCTTCTGCTATTTGAGAGATAACTTTTGTTTCATCCTTCAGTGTCAGGCCAGAAGCGGAAAATGTAATACGAGGCGAGCTGAAACTTTTATAATGGCAGATTATGGTGAAAACTTTCACAAATCTCCTAACACAAAAGTTTGGACTTTCAAGATTGAAAGATGAGTTTCGAAAAGCCCCCATTTATCTTTATTATACTATATTGTGCAGCAAAAAAAACAACAAAAAAAGAAGTCCTAAAAAGCGAAACTCCTCCCCACATTCTTTAATAATGTTCCCGTGTAATAAACCGCCATGTAGGAGCTGCATAATTACTGAAGAATGTGTAACAAAAATAGTTTTTCTTTTAGCACTTTCCTCCGAAGGAAAGTAGCTATTGAGGTTGGACTCATGTCGGAATTTTTGAAAAATTTCTTCAAATCTTTATCGATCCTACCTAGTAGACACCGAAAATGAAGCCCGTTAAAATTTATATATATCTATATATATATATATGTCTGTTAACACGATAGCGGCCAGAGTTTTTGTTTTTTCGTCACGAAACTTGGTATATAGCATTCAATTAGCAAACGATTGAACGAGTTCGTTAACCACTAAAGTCGGTCCACCGGAAGGGGGGGTTTACCCCGAACCCAAAACACTTATTTGACTATGTCAGCCGTAATATTTGTTATATTTCAACGAAACTTGGTATTCGTAGTGGTAATATAGAGAGAAAAGTGAGATATAAAAATGAACTAAATCGGTTCATTAGAAGGGGGGGTTTACTCCGGACCCACAATACCAATTCGCCACTACCAGCCGTGATTTTTGGTATATTTCGACGAAACTCTGTATTCGTAGTGCTAATCCACAGGTAAATATGTGTTGTAAAAATAAACTAAATCGGTTCATTAGAAGGGGGGGGGGTTTACTCCGGACCCAAATTCCTAATATACTCATACCGGTCGTAATTTCTGCTGTATTGTAACGAAACGCGGTATACGTCGTGGGTAACTCATGAGAAAGAAGTGTTATAAAAATGAGCTGAATCGGTCAATCGGAAAGCGGGGGTTTAATTTGTAATATATTTGAATAGAAAAGCCGGCAGACGTAGGTTCACAAAGCCGCCGCAAGGAGCGCTTTCTACCACTAGAGTGACTGTATCCTGTTCCTGCGTTAGATCAAAATACGATAATATGAGGATTTTTGTATTTATTACGTAGTGTAGTAGGTACCATGTGTAAACATAACTCTGGAAGCAAATTAATAATTGATCAGTTACTCATTACAAATTTAAAAGAGAACTATTCATGTTTTTATTTTATTTATGTAGGATATTTTAAGCAAATTGTTCTGGAAAGCAGTCTACACTACCCAAATTCTGAGGAAAGTGCTTAGTTATGCAGCTCCTGCGTGACGGACTTTTTAAATTTCATTTTAAGACTAAGAACGCTTAAAATAGTTTTGAATTTTGTAATGAACCTATCTCATGGGAGGGTGTCCCTTCTTTTTTTTTTGTGCAGAACAATTGGGTTAGATAGTCTCGTTGAAAGGAAATAAAAACAATGCCCGATCGGTGAACCTAATCCTTGGATTCTGAAGTAAACCTCAAATTTCAAAAAATTTAGTTTATTTTTACCAAAGTTCTTTTCGATTAGATGAAAACAACGTATGCCGAGTTTCATTGCAAATAACTAATAAAATACTGTAAGAGCCAAAATAATAATTTTTCTCCGGAGTAAGTGAACCGATTTTGCTTGTTGACCGACTTTTGTTTTATATATATATATATATATATATATATATATATATATATATATATATATAATTATATATTCCAATAACGTTTATTTTTATTAAGATGGCACTCATTAGCTTGTCTCCTTTATCACAAGAAGAAAGAAATGTAGGTATTGAGATTACACTGTTAGCTTGTCTCCTTTATCACAAGAAGAAAGAAATGTAGGTATTGAGATTACACTGTTAGCTTGTCTCCTTTATCACAAGAAGAAAGAAATGTAGGTATTGAGATTACACTGTTAGCTTGTCTCCTTTATCACAAGAAGAAAGAAATGTAGGTATTGAGATTACACTGTTAGCTTGTCTCCTTTATCACGAGAAGAAAGAAATGTAGGTATTGAGATTACACTGTTAGCTTGTCTCCTTTATCACGAGAAGAAAGAAATGTAGGTATTGAGATTACACTGTTAGCTTGTCTCCTTTATCACGAGAAGAAAGAAATGTAGGTATTGAGATTACACTGTTAGCTTGTCTCCTTTATCACGAGAAGAAAGAAATGTAGGTATTGAGATTACACTGTTAGCTTGTCTCCTTTATCACGAGAAGAAAGAAATGTAGGTATTGAGATTACACTGTTAGCTTGTCTCCTTTATCACGAGAAGAAAGAAATGTAGGTATTGAGATTACACTGTTAGCTTGTCTCCTTTATCACAAGAAGAAAGAAATGTAGGTATTGAGATTACACTGTTAAAAGAACGTTTTCATTGAATATTTAATTTTATATTTTTTCCCCGATATGTTTTGTGATTTATTCTCACCTCTTCAGGGACTTTCCTTTTTAGGATGCACTCTCGTCTGAAGCACGCTGAGTATAACTCCTGCATCCAGAGAGATTAAATTACAAGAGGACTTCCTAACAAGGAAAACCTTAAAGCACATATAAAGCGCGAAACATGTCGGCCAAGAAAATGTAAAATTAAGGAGTAAGTGAAAACGAATGGTGTTCTAATTTGTCGACCTCCTGATTTTGAAAAGAAACAAGAAAAAATGATATGGATGTATATTTTATGAGTGCTTTAATACTTACATTTTTTTATTCTTATGCTAAAAATAAACGTTATGGGAAAATTTTATGATTTATTTATTTTATTTTGAGCATGCCTTTATTCTTTGCTTAAATACCTACTTACTAGATGCATATGGTCCATTTAGAACCAACACCTATTCAATAATTTTTCCTGATTTCCCTTAATCTGTTTTTTTTTTTTTTTTTTTTTTTTTTTTTTTTTTTTTTTTTTTTTTTTTTTTTGTAGCCAACCGTCTTTAGCGCGGTATACGTCTGTTTCCTCCGTACAACATCTGCCGTGGTAATCCAGCCGTAAGAATTCCCAAAACGTCAATCTTCTTTCTGCATAATCCTTACAATATACTGTTCGGTAAATAACTTATTTAGTTCCAAGTTCTTTCTTATCCTTTAGCCATCATTGTCCAAAATGTTCTCCTGAGTAGGGATGTTCCGATGCCATCAAAGTAACGATACCTACTCATATGAGTACTCAAATCATGTTTCGATACTAATCATATAAATACACCTAAAGTATCGATATTTACTCATATCGATACTTTTAGATATTTTTTAAAGCAACTTTCGTAGAAAATTTCAAAGGACATTGATTTTGTGAGGGTAAAAATTAATAGTAAAGTAATTAATTATTATTAAGTATAATAAACAAGAAGTCTTTAGCATCAAGATTGCCTTAAAACAGAAACTTCTCTATGTATTTCGGAAATAATCTGTTCCTTATTCGTCATTGTTGCTCTGGCATTGGAAAATAAGCACTCGCTTAGACCGATGTTGAGACTACAATTACATATTGTTTTGCATATTTGTACATACAAGGAAATACAAATTTCATATCATCCAATTCTGCAAATGGGTTGCTTTTAACGGAAACTACTGGATATGATAAATATAGAGACACTTATCCGCCTGCACAACACTATTATCTAACCAATAAACAATTTCTCGTACTTTTATGACAGCTGATTTAACACAGGTCAATTTTAGTGCCTCTTCAACTGCGAGATTTATAGTATGCGAAAAACACGTTAATTTTTTTTTTCATCTAAAGACATCTGTATGGCAGTCAACATTGAACTGGCATTATCTTTTATAGCTGCACGAATTTTGGATACTAGAATATCCCATTTTTTGATAATATCAAGAAGGTTTTACCATACGTAATTAGCGGCATGTCTTTCACTTGATGCACGAGTTGGAAGATAATACATACACATTTTATGATTTTCTACAAAATGTACTGTGGCGCCCATGAATCCTACTTCGAGGTGCCAGTTCTACCTTAGATGCGGGCCACTAAGGTAGAACTGGCACGGGGGACTCTACTCGACCTTGGCTAGGTCCGCCTCCCGCTGGCCGTCTGGCTCTGTCTCTGCTTTCGATGCTACCAACGGACCGGCCAAGAGGCATAAATGACCCAATATTGGTTGAATGGCCTTTAAACACCAAGGAAAAAAAAAAAAAAAAAGAATCCTTCTTCATTCATTGTCTTTGTCCGTGAACCTATCGTTAGACAGAAATTGTCCATTTTGGATAATCTGGACTTACAAATAGCAACACAAGCTTCGTATTTTTCCCAAATTCAGTAGTCAGTCTGATTCGATTCGATACCAAGTACTTTTGTTTCGATACCGAGTAAGTATCGCAAGAATTATTCGATACTATTAGAAATTGTATCGAATCAAAATACTTACTCGTATTTACTAGTTTCGGAACGTCCCTACTCTTGAGTTCTCCTGTTTCCCTTATCCTTAGCAGATTTTCACTGTCAATAGTTATAACTACAGTATATTAATGCTCCGACATCTTAGTGGTTTTACATATTATTAAAGTCTGACAGTATTATAAGGTCCTCTTGTTCGTAAAAATATTACATTTATCAAAGTATTTTCGTTATTCATCGTTCTGAAAATAGAATACCAACCCTTCCCCTTGTCTGCTTATAAATTTACTTGTTATACACAAGGTATGCTGGATATTTGCCATTTCATGGAGATTTAGAAGAGAATAGAAAAGCCTACTTGAGAACACCCTGGCGGACGGGGTGTTCAGCCTGCCAACACCAAGCCAGGAACACCAATACTCTACCGAACACACAATATGCCAACATACACACACACACACACGTAGAGTACGCCAACGCACACTTACAACACGCTCACGCACCAAGTGGCTTCCAGAGCATAAATCTCTCCTCCTCTGACACCTTCCTCGACATTCCTCTTATCCTGGATCCTCTCAAGACATACCCACGTCAGAAAGCCGCCAAGAGCCTCCACGGGGAAGGCTTTTCATGGGAAATCATAGTGAAGTATCTAACAATATCTCGCTTCCTCTACGTGTTTTATTTATCTTCAAAAACTTATTTTGGAGGTCCGATTCCCATCAGGCGTGCTGGGTTTCCTTAGAATAGGGAGGTAACCCGTGAATAATTGTTGTTATATGTAAAATTAAACGTTAAAAAAAACTTATTTTACGTTTATCTTAGCGATTAAACATTTCCGACGCGGATATGCTCCGGCCAAAAAGGAGAAAAAACGAATAATATTTTTTTAAATGTTTTCCTTGAGAAGTCAATGGTGAGGGAGGGAAGGAGGGAGGGTTGAAGAGAGGGAGCGAATGAAGGAGAGAGGGAGGGAAGGAGGCAGAGAGAGAAAGAGAGGGAGAGAGGGTGTGATAGGGAGAGAGGTAGGTAGGGAGGGAGGGAGATAGGGAGGGAGATAGAGAGGGAGAGAGGATGAGAGACTCCAAACCATCATATCCCCATCTTCTACCATATTCCGAGACGGGATAATGATGAGTTCCCCGGATTAATAACTTGAAGAAAGTCCTAGACCGAGATATTTATTACACCAACGTCACGTTTACAGGTTCTAGTCATCAGTCTTGTAACTAATTACAGGGGAGAGGTCCATCTTCCCGACCATCCGTCAGCCTATCCAGGATCTACCTTACCTCCCGGACCTACTTACTTCAAATAGGAAAGGAAGGTCTCTTATTCTACTAGGAAGGTAATACGCTTATCATTTTAATTTTTTTCTTTCACTGGTTGCCGAAAATAGACATTTTTAAGCCGAGTATTAATATAATGAAATAATTCTTAATTTTATTTACAAAACTCCGTTACGCAGGAGCTGTTGTAGAATTTGCTAAGAATAACCGGTAAAAATTACGGTGGTTACAGGCAAATTAGCAACTTGGCTCATTTTGGGTATCTAGTAGTTAGGATAGTTGAATATTTGAAGAAATGTTGTACAATTTATTAAATGAGTGCAACCTTAATACCTACATTCCTTCGGAAAGTGTTAATAAAAAGAAAATCTACTAAATATGTAATTTAATAATGTGATGTAAATAAATAAATGCACTATGATAAATAAGAGACCAAAAATACCCACTGTCCTTTTTATTAGGCAAAGTTTTCTGGGCCTTTAGCTACATTTTGGGGGGCCTCATGGAGCAAGGCTCGGCTGAATAAGGTCCATATATACCTATATATGTAACTTATGCAGCGGAAACATAGTCCCTCTGTACAATCACAATTAATATGCTGAATATTTTCGAAAGAAACATATTAAGAAGAATTTGTGGACCTGTTTGTGAAGAGGGTGTGTGGAGGCATTGAAGAAATTCGGAACTGTATGAACTATATAATAGTGGCAACATAGTTAATTTTGTTAAAACTAGGTGCATAGAATGGCTGGGTCATGTTGCAAGAATGGACAACAGTCGGATGCCTAATGAGTAGAGCCCGGAAGTTAGGCATTTATTTTTGGGTGAAATAGGCAGGCAAAAAGGCACATAAAATACTGAAAATAGGCAGTACTGTAATTAAAATAGGCATTTATTAGGAGTGAAGGCAAAGAGGAACCTTACTCATTAATGATGAAAATATGTATTTTAAATACTCATTCATTTCTTTATTACCAACTAGCTGTTACCCGCCGTGCCATGCTACGCCTACTTTCCGCTTCCATAAAATCAAAAATAAATTAGGAAGCCCGTTCGTTGTTTCGAACCCGTGACCTCCGAGCTGTGAGTCATAAACGATTTTAACATAGCCTATGGCTCTATGGGAAGATTTTAACATGGCCTACGAGACTTACCGGATCAAGACCTACCAGTATTCCAAGTTTGGTCAAAATGTGTGGATTTGTATAAGGAACAAACGGAATAACAGTCAGACACGTGATTTTTATATATATAAATAGATAAATAGATTTATCACAGAATTATTGTCCTTACTATCAAGGGAATTACTTCCCTTGTTACAAGCAACAACAAGATGCTTTTTCAAAGTATCAACTGTTATAGACATTCTCAGAAAAAAATGTTTTTCATCAAGGCAAAACTTCCTCTGCATTATCTTATCATTTCGAAATCCGGAATACCAGGTAATTACGCATTGTCACAGCAAAAGGTCTGTGAGGAAGGAGATGTGACTTATTTCTCTCTTTCCTGATATTCATTATGCTTGTGCATTCCTTCTACTAAGGAAGGATCTGTTATTTCCAGAGGTTAAATCCATGGGTTGGGAAAATAAGCTTTCGAATAGATATTTGTGACGGCAATTTGTAATTTAATTTGTGCAACCTTTTTTGTCTTCGATGAACGGAAATTCAATATGTGCTTTTTGAAATGTTTAAATCGCAGAAAAAATTGCATAACTAGCAAAAAAGGCCAAAATAGGCAACGGAAGCCGAAATAGGCAAAAAAGGCAAAATAAAAATTGTCGCTACACTTCCTAAATGCACGAAAACATATATATTTCTATCTGATTCTTCAATATATCCATTCATATAAAACATGCTTTTGCCTAACTTCTGGGCTCTACTTATAAGGCATTGTTCGCTACAATGTATGGGACAAGAAGAAGAGGAAGGCCAAGAAAATTATGGCTGGAGGATGTTGAGAGCGACTTGAAAATACTTGGTGTAAGAAATTGGAAAAATAGTGCGAAGAACAGGAATGATTGGCTTGCTATTATACAGGAAGCCAATGCCCACCCCCGGGCTGTAATGCTGCGTAGTAAGTAAGTAAATAAGTATGGGCTTGATAGTGGGAATAAGTCCCTTTAAACGTTTGCTAATAAAAAAATCGGCGGAAATTTTTCGCCTGTTACTTATCATAGTGAGCATAAATTTTCCACCATCCAGCAATTTCTACAAAGAAATAAAAGCCATGAAAATAAGTGTTTTCCCTTGTTAGCCGAAGAAATATCGCTCTGAGACAAATGGTCTACACGAGACCTCTCCAATTTTCCACTCCATTACCCATTTTTTCCTCAATATATTACAAAATATTATATACTGTTTATAGGTGATACATTTTCAATTAGTACAGTAATAATACTTTTTCTCCCTTGTCCAGTTACAATTACTGAGCCCATTTAACTTAATTACAGTTAAATCTGGATTGTACTATTGTTATCATTAGCAAATTATTCAGGAATTCAGTGAACACTACTTTGAGGAAAGTGCCTAGTCAACCTTTTCAAGCCAGGTTTAGCCTGATGGCTTTTATTTTTTCTTAAGAAATTATCAACCAAACTGGGATATTTAGGAATTTTCCCCCCTCATTGCTGAATGTTTCATTTATAAACAATGTTATTGTTTCTTTGGTTTTATAGGTTACCCAACTATCTGGAGTAAACTGTACACATTTCCCTGTGGGCCCGTGTGGTACACGATCCCGACCAACTAGATCCTCAATAAAATGCTGCAACTAACTCCACTGATTTAATCTCCAATGATTTTACCGTAAAATCTTCATAGATTATGTCGCAAAATTTTTACGACATAATCTATGCAAATTTGACGGTTTCGATAGTACGGTAACCACGTCTGTTAGTGGCCATAGCAACGGAACCCTCGTGTACTATCGTTCGGACATATCCGAACCGTTACAGTTTTAGCATCTCACTACCTAAGATATATCCATAAAAGAGAAAAAAGAGCAGCCATCAAACCTAGTGGGAATTGCACCCACGACCTTAGGCAAGAAGAGCAGACGCCTTTAAAGAAGAGCGCACTCAAGATCGCCAGACATTCATGTAAAATTTCTAAGCACATTTCTGCCGAGGAATGTTTTTATTTTGGCTTCGAAACTATTAAGAATAATCCGCAAAATCGCTAAGTGAATATTCGAATAAGCATCTTTTGCCAATAAATAAGTTAGTAGACGAGGCACAAGAAGATAAAAAAATAAGTTAACGAGAAAAAATTATTATTTAAGACGATGTATCTTTCTCGTTATCGTAATGGTTTACATTAACTTCCAAATTCGCATGAGTGAATCTAAATAAATTTTAAGTCAACTTAATAATGAAGTAATATATTCAACATGATATCATAATAAACAATACAGCTCCCCCAAATATACGTCTGCGGGGATATTTCTCTTTATTCCCCTTAATGGCAAAATATTGTAGGGGGGAGGTCTTAAATACTTAAGCCTCTCGAAATATATCTCCAGAGCAGCCAAGAAATCTTTGTAAGCATTACACGAAATGTCTCTTATTCTTCAGAGGAAAAAGGCTGCTTGAGGTTTCTGCTACAGCAATTTTGTTTGATATACTGAAAGCTAAAATCAAGTATCCACCTTGATAAACCTCAGGTTCACGAGGTTCTAAAGTTCGAAACCATCCCTTTTTCACGATGAGCTGATGCTATCCACGGTTAAAACCTCTCACTGAGGCGTCTTATTAAGTTCTAGGACACCACCACCTCAACTTCAAGAGGGGACAGGGCAGCACCAGGAGGGTCCTGGATCTTGGTGAAGAGACGGTATTGCTGTATATATTGTAAATTTTCTTATATATATTAGTGTAAGTAAGCTCTAAGTATCTTGTCTCCCCCTAGATTTAGTATTACAGACTATGTAGGCTTAAATTATAAATGTTACAGTCCTTTCTAGTAAGTAACCCTAGCATAGGATGTAGCATAGGATGTAAGTTCCGCTCCAGGCTCCAATTCAGGGGCCTGGAGCTCTCTATGTAGATCAATACATTTTTTGGAGGGTGTAGACAAGATCCACTGTTCTGTGGTTAGCAGTAGAAAGGAAGACCAAATCGTGTAAAATGTCATTCCTTTGGCAAACATCAAGGATGAAGCATTTAGCCTGACAAAGTTGGAAAAGTGAAATATCTTACGAAAAACCAGGAGAGGAGTAACATCGCTGGAGAAAGAAGCCATTACATCGGCGTTTTTTTTTAATATTAGTAATTTTCAATCTATACGTTTTAAAGCCCTGACGAAGGTTTGAAATTTAACGAAAAATGTTCGCAATAAAAACGAATTTTTTATATAATAATGACAAGACGCCACAGACCAATATGCAACATATGTAACATGCGAAAAAACATTAACTGCCAGACTGCCAGAGAAGAAGCAATTACAACATAGCGTATGATATGCAAGAACTCCTGGGCAATGATAGCCAGTACATCAACACTATACTAACCTACCTCAAGAACACAGGACTATACAACCTTATTTGATGAACGTCCGCAATGTTGGCTTATAAGATATTATATTTCCATTGATACTAAGCACTATTTATAGGTGAACCCTAAGTCTAAAAAATTCCACAGCTACACAGAATTCCAACAGCAATAACCATGCTGATTTCCTAGAATAGCTAAGTTCAGATATACTGTCCTTTGTGTTATCGCCATTGAAGCAGGACAGTCATACAGTAAATAAATATAATAATCTTGTTTTTTATTAGCTATTAAAGATTGAACCTGAACTATAGCAATGCTAGACATTTCAACGTTCAAGAAGGTCTTTTCGAATATGAAAAAACAGATTTAATTTAATTTTGGTATGAGAAAGTGTGTATATTATCACTATTTGCTTAAAAAAAGCGTAAGGCTAGAAAATGTTAAAAGTAAAAGTAAAAGAAAACACGTAGTTTCGAAAAAAAGTTTTATATTCAAGAGAAATGATGTGAAGCTCCGATTCCCGTATGGAGGTGTCAGTACCACACTTTTTTCACGGCTTCAGGATAAAGTTTCTCTTTAGTTTTTCTTTCTGGCTACCAGTCTGTTTTTGACAACATTCAATGTTTTCTTTTGAGTTTTAGAGTAAAAATGGACATGCAAATTAAAAAAAAAAATACATAATAATATAATAACAGAAAATGGGGGTCTCCCGTGGTCTAATGGCTAGCGCCTTGGATTCATAAGCGGGAGATGGTGGGTTCGATTCCCAACCTCCGGCAGGAATTTTATCATCCCACGGCTCGCTGGTAAAATTCCTCGCTGCACCCTGGATGTCGGCGCTAATGACCTAGATGTTGATGTGCCGTAAAAATAATAATAAAAAAAAATAACAGAAAAATTAGCTGTTTTTAAAATCGCTTTCAAAATGCTAATTTTCATTATAACGGAACTAAGTTTGGCGTTTTGATTTTATGGTTTGTAGGGAAAACAATTGGATCTAATTTACAGTATTTGTTTTGGTTTCTGTTTTCATAAAACAATTCTCTTAAACTAGTCTATCCGTTCACACTTTCTTCACCATATCTCGTTGTCTTTGCCGGGTGTGTGTTCTTCTCCTTGGTGGTCTGCATCAGGGACGTCCACTTAAACTAGTCTACCCGTTCACACTTTCTTCACCATATCTCGTTGTCTTTGCCGGGTGTGTGTTCTTCTCCTTGGTGGTCTGCATCAGGGACGTCCACTTAAACTTGACATCATGTCAATCTGAGACCCATGAAGAAATGTTTGGCAATAATTGTGGTCAGGTAAGATGCACTAAATGATTTGCCAAATTTCTATTAGAAAGTTACTTGAGGCCAGATCGCGTGAGAATGTAAACTGCAGTTCATATCATAGCAGTTGGGAGTTGACATGAGCCATGAAATAGTTTAGTGTGAATAATTTCTTTAAAAAATGATCGCCAGGTTTGATTAAAGTAAGGAGCAGAGACGAAATAAGTTGGTCGTCATGAACCAAGTATTTGTTTTTACGATTTGGGGAAGTTAATATAAATTCAAGTTTTGATTAATTTAATGCGGAGTTTTAAATGTGGAATGAGATAATATGAGTAATTTGTATACCTGTTGAAATCGGTAGGTCGAGGAGGGGATTTAAAAAAAAGAAAAAAAGTTTTTTAAATTGACATTTTTGAAAAGAAGCTGAAATGTGACTAATCTGTATACTTTTCCGGTGTAGCGGATGAAATCGGTAGGTCGAGGACGAGATTTGAAAAAAAAAAAACGTTTTTTAAATTGTAATTTTTTGAAAAGCAGCTGAAATGTGAGTAATTTGTATATTTTTCCGGTGTAGCGGTTGAGATTTGTAGGTCGAGGGCGGTACTACAAAAAAAAAAACGTTATTTAAATTGTAATTTTTCGATAAACAACTGAAATGTGAGTAATTTGTAATGTATTCTATTTTATTTATTTATTTTTATTATACATATTCGCACGTTTTATATTGTATAATATACAATACATTAAAAACGTGCGTTAGTTCTTGTACGACGAGGAACAGAGAAACAAGAAGAGAAGTCGTAGTAACCAGGTTTAGAATAGGCCATTCATTGTTAACCCGTTCGCATGTAATAACAGGACGTGACGCACCACCAGCCGCGCTGCAGTTTGCCATCTGTACCTCTGGCGGTCCATAAAAAAAAAAAAAAAGGCGCTGATAACCTAGACGTTAAGCATCTTCAATAACTTTCGTAATATCATCTTATCCTTAATACGAATAAATTCATAATTTATTTGCGATTTTTATTGTGAATAAATTTGTATTCATAAATTTTAATGTGATTTTTTTTGTAATCACTTGATTTTTTGTGAATTTTCACATTATTTGTGGTTATTTACAATTTTTTCTGTGAATTTATTTGTATTCGCAGGAAAATTTGCGAATAAAATTTTATTTGTATTTTTATATTTAATATACGTGAATACAAATAAATTCGTATTCACACTTATGAATACGAATTTATTTATATTCGTATTTACAAATATATGAAGTACGGATAAATTCGTATTTTTATTTATAAATACAATTTTGCCCATCTCTGTCTGGTATCTGGGAAAAACATAGCTCTCGAAATATAAATGTAATATATTTCACCCATTAAAGAAGTGATCCATCATAAAAAAAATCAAATAAATAAAAAAGATCATTTACTGTGTAATGTGCTCAGATTACGCTGCATATCTTGCTGGAATTTTTGAATTCATCGAGGAGAATAATCATCTTCTGTATAGTTATACATTAAATCCTTAAGATAAATGCATCTCCTTAATCTAGCAAGAAAAAGTTAAACATGAAATCATTTTCGTTTTGTTTTAATATTTTATCCTCGAGCCTCCTGCAATTTCGCTAAGTGGCCGAGGACAAATTCCCTCCTCACAATCCTATTGCTCCGAGCATAATTCATAAACTCTCGAGCAATTCCGCTTTAGCAAACACTAACCTTATTACGGTATGCTTATTAAATTAAATATGGCCTCGACATTTTTTTTTTTTTTTTTAAGTAAATAATCTTTTCCTTTCTCTTTCGATTTACTTTCTTTTGAGAAGGCATTATTTATGTGAGTTGGTTGATATGTGCCAGATAATAAAAAAAAATCGTCTCTAAACGCTTTTTTTCCTTATAGCCTGTTAAAATAGACGGAAATATTCAATTCTGTATGCTCAAAATTTTTAGGGAAATTTTCCTGACGGTTACAGCATTTGCAAACTCCCGTTTCAGGGAACAACACGATAAGTGAAACATTTTATATCTTGTTTCAGACTAGGGAAGGCTTTGAGAGGTCAGATAAAGGGAATAGTGTCTAATATTTATCAATACTTAGCCAAAGCTAAGACTAAACACGTTTTAAACCTCCTAGTGATAAGGTTATAACAGAGAGAAGTTTTACCTCTAATTTCCTGGACTCAAACGAGGTTCGATATCTAGGATTATACCTTGACAGCCGACTGACATGGAACCCTCACACGAGACTGAAAAGACGGGAACTGAACAGACGATACGGACTACATACTTAGACGACTCCTTGGACCATCATCTAAATTATTGATACAAAACAAATTAACGATATACAAAACAATCATTCGACCAATATGGACATACGGACTTGAACTCTGGGGATCTGCAAAACCATCCAACATCAACAGAATACAGGCATTCCAGTCAAAAGTTCTTCGTAAAATTGTAAATGCCCCTTTCTATGTTTCCAACAAAACCCTTCACAATGACCTTAACATCCCATTTTTCCCCGACCTTGCTAAAACCCGTTTCCAAGTGTTCCACTCCAAATTGTCTCTCCATCCTAATCCTGAAGGTCTATCCTTATCTTCCCAATCCCATCCAGACAATCCTCCCAGGCGGCTCAAGAGACAGTGGCCCCGAGATAATTTACTTATCTGATCATATAGCGATCATTATAATATTTATTTGCACAGCTCTGGAAGTGCCAACAATGGTTGGCTTCTTTCAAATTGTTTATTGATTTATTTTATTTTACTTTCCTTGTTATTTTCAATTTGTTCGTAGCATATCCGTATCAACAGACTTGATAATTGTACTTTTAAATTTGTACAGATTTCAAATAAATAAATAAAAAAATTTCCTGCACGGGAAATATAGGTCACGCCCTTTTCCCTCCGACTAAACCATCTATTTGAACAGGCTATAGCATAAATTGTTTTTAGCCTTAGCTTTGGCTAAGTATTGATAAATATTAACGCATCTCCCTTGCCTGACCTCTAAATGCCTAAACGAGACATAATCAGTTTCTATTGAGTTTGAAGTAGCGTGTTGTTCATTGTAATGGAAATGCAAATGGCGGAACCCTCGGGAATATTTCACTCAGGCATGCGGGATAAGAACTTTTCCATCTAACTGAACGGGCTATAGTAATGACGTAATCATATATTTTTTCATGTGAAATACACCGGAAGAGTAGAAAAGCATGAGATTGTACACAATGGATATTACAGAGGAAATTGAATTTTTATTTACATTACAAGATCTTTTACCTCTGGAATGTAAAAGAAAGCTGCATACAACGATACCGGTAAAATAATTTCTTTGAGAAAATTATTTCAAAAATGAGACTAAAATATTCTTTACAAACCGTACAATGTATATTATTTCTTTAAAGTCTGTTTATTTAAGGTTATATTGTGTTTTGGAGGCCTCGTGTCGGTGAGTGTTACTACCAACGGTCGTGAGTTCGAATCCGAATGGATTTTCATTAGTTTTAAGTAAAGTGTCATTCATATCCAGACGAGAAAATAATGTTAAACTGTAAGTATAATGTCCGAAAAATCTGTTTAGTTATATGTTGTCGTTAAAATTTAAATAAATAATTATTGATTAATGTATGTTTCTTTATTTGTTTGGATAACACAATTTGTTTGTAACAATTCCCGGCTATGAACTGCTTTTTCTAAACAAATTAACTATCCATCTTGAAATTAAATTTCTCATTTGAAAATAAATTTTTCGACAAATAATTAAATATTCGTTGTGAATTTTAGCAAGTTCGGTTCAATAGAGCCTTAGACACTTTTTATACCACCTTGAAAAAAGCACTCGTTTTATTTTATTTCTGATTGTAAACTTTCATTTTTGATATCTTTAAGAATTTGTCGACAAATCTTGTGCAAACACTATTTATGTTCAACTCGGGGGTTGTTAGGCTTTTAGGAGATGGTATAAAGTTGCTTAGCGGAAAATGAGAAATAACTAGTGGTTGAGGTGAAATATATATTTTTAGGATAAGAGATGGCCAATAAAATAACCCCGGAACGAAACTGTCTCTTGTGGTAGGTCCTATTTTCATTTTGTCCTAATATACTTTGGAACCTTTGAAACCCTGTGAGAAGTGGGGGGCCCGTGATCTGGTCCCGGGCCCGGCTCTGAGATGTGGCGGCCCTGCCTAAACCTAAACTTTCCAATCATATTTCTTATTTTACTTTAGTCACATCGATACTGTATTCGAAATTGTTACAATTTCGGAAAAAACAGTGTTGACGATTTTATGCAAGTATTTAAGCTTTACATATTTCTCTGTAATTCTCATCCACAGTCAGATTAGGAAAACTTGAAATCATACAGATCATCTTTATATTTTGCCTTCCATGGAGCGAAACCAACACTTATGAACAAGCACCGTTTTCTCAGACCGAGTAATAAATAAGAAAGTGAAATATTATCAAAAAATAATTTTTATAAAACTATTTTATAAATTATTCTTTAAGTAAATTTTGTGCTTCCAAATCTATCAGAGTTAGAATGTGCTTCTATTCAATATGAAGAATACTTATATATGGATTATATAACTTCGTGAATTTAACTTCTTTAACAAGGGAAACAAAAAACAAAAATCTGACCAGACAAAGTTGTTTTAAATTTTATGAGCTTTAATTAAAAAAAAAAAATGCATTGAAATAGGTTCAGATTTAGAGGCTGTATATCAATACGACAATATGTCGTTCGGCACCACTGTGCGATGGTAGTGAGGTAACAGGCTAAAATAAAATTATTAAGAAAGTAATTGTACAAAATCCACTATATTTTCTGAGCATTAGATTTATGAGTAGTACATTGATACATGTATATTGCATTTTTCCACACATCAAATTAAAGTTTTATTTTAATTTCCTTACCTGAAATTCGAAAATGGTGACGAGTTTTCGGAAGTGGATGTTGTATAAAATGATCTTCTAACTTCTATCTTCGGTACTGAAATCCGCACTAAAACCATTGACATATCTAGCTAATCAGTAAAACTGAGTTATTACAAGAGAAACATCTGCTTTCACATTGCTGCGTGAATTAATTATGTACTAAGACTCTATAAAATATGTCAATTTTGAGACAATTTCTTTAATGTAGTTAATAATGGAAGAAAATTATTAATAAATAATAGCCCAAATATAAAAACAAGGATAAGGTAACCGTAGTCTGAGGACAGTGTTCAAATATAGGATGTACAGGGTTAGTTGCTATGGTAACATAGCAACTAACCCCTGGGTTTAGATGGCGGAGCGTTACAAATCCAGGTGCATCACGCCAGTCTTCACAGTTCTGACAAAAAGTATTAAGGACAGATACTGTTAAGGTATCTCTGATTCTTGACCATACGGAACACTAGGGAGATAGTATGGTCAGTCCTATGCTCCGGCCGCCTGTTATTTCTTTCTTTCCTGAGGTTGACATGAACTTTATTAAAGGCTAGGTGCGCGAGGGTCCTGAATCCAACCCTAGAACGACTACACTAGAAGATGAATTAGTACTACTTAGAAGAATATTAGTACTACTAAGGTTCCATACCTCGGGATTACATGGATTACTCTCGCTATAAATTCAGAGCTAATTAAACAGATGTGTTTTGAGTATAATTGAACTCTTTATATATTATGCTGAATGAATGTGCACAAGGTGTTAATTGGGTTAACTCCGGAACCAAAGTATTATGCTGAATGAATGTGCACAAGGTGTTAATTGGGTTAACTCCGGAACCAAAATATTATGCTGAATGAATGTGCACAAGGTGTTAATTGGGTTAACTCCGGAACCAAAATATTATGCTGAATGAATGTGCACAAGGTGTTAATTGGGTTAACTCCGGAACCAAAATATTATGCTGAATGAATGTGCACAAGGTGTTAATTGGGTTAACTCCGGAACCAAAATATTATGCTGAATGAATGTGCACAAGGTATTAATTGGGTTAACTCCGGAACCAAAATATTAATTTCGCGAACATCACTGGAATGTTTACTTCCTTCAGTGAAATTTCGCGTATACTAACGTTAATGTTGACCCACCAGCTTTGCTAAGGATTGTATGCATGGCAGCTACCGTAGGACAGGCTTTTTATTATATATAACTATGTAATTAATTCTTGTCTAAATTAATATATCATTAACTGAAAAATCTCTTGAGTATATTTAGGGCGAAATAAATGTTCATATAAATGTTCGGCCCTGTATTCTCTAGGATGTTGGTTCAACGAATAAGGATGAGAGAATAAATTGCATGTCTAACATGGATTTGCAGATGTTGTGTCTGGATCATTCACACCTCACATGCCGAGGACAACACGATGTTAATCTCGACAAGCGATGTACACATCAGCAAGTGTAGAAAATTGATGTTTCCTACATTTCCTGTGTTTTTCTACTAGATCTATCTTTGAGCTAGAGCAGAAGTGGGGAGAAGGGTTTACAAGGGCTGACTTACAAGAATTCTGCCCAGATAGTTATGTCCCCCCCCCCCCCGAGTGCAGTTATGTCGATCAAATTCTCTTAACCTTCCTCGTGCAATAGTAGCCATTTACCTATCTCTCTTAAGTAAGCTTGTCTCTCATTCAAGAAAAGGTTTATCTGTTTTTTGATCTTTAAGTATGTAACAATAATTTTAGTGTAAATTACAATCTTTGAAATGAAACTCCACCTTTTTAATCGGCCCCTTACAGAAAATATGTAGTACTTTTCGAAGGGGTCTATATGGGTATTCTGGTTAGAACGGCTGATCTTCCCTATGGCCGCCAAAGTACAATACGTTAGAATTTACTAACATTTAGAAATGCATTTTGTGCATGCCAATGCAATCATTTTAATTTCACAACATTTTACAGTTTCACCATTTTACATCCGGAGCAGCATAGAGTAGGTTATTTATGATATACCAATAGGAAATGATGAAGTGGCTCGTGAAATTCGCTCTGAATCCTAATAAACCCTAAAAGGTAGAGCTTCCTCTTTAACGTCCCAGGATAATCCGGGGCTTAAGTGGCCAATCCCTGCATTAATCATGGATACTTTGGATAGCCCTTTTCTACAGGAAGGTATTTATCCCAGCAAAATCCATGGAGTACCTGATGGATGGCTTTTCGAACTTGGCTGGATATAGAATGATATACTCTATAGGGGGTGAAATCTTGACTATTCACATACAAATTTTCGACATGAAAATCTCACATGGTCTCCAAATTTTGCTTCACGGAAATTGATTTTTGCGGGAAGTATGGGCGGCAAATTAAATTCATGATTCTAGGTGAATTGGTTTTAAACATGAATTCCAGATTTAGAACAACGGTTATCGTTGACGTCGTTATTTTGTCACTCTAAGTAGTAATTCTTTAGTAAATAAAAGTATATTCCCAAGATATCCCAATAAAATTTGTATTGTTGGATAAGAACGTCCCTTATTACCGCTAAATTCCACAAAGTCTTATGGAGAAGAGTATAGTTAAAAAGATTAGTGACGAAGCAGAGAGAGAAAACTGTATTTAAAAAAATAAATTAAAATCAAATGGGCAGCCATATTACATTGGGTTGCTAGGTACAAAGATGTTTATCATCCATTCGGAAATAGAGTTAATATACAGGCCGATGCTGGAAGGAGTTCCAAACAAGCAGATGAAGACGAAGGAAGGTTAGTGATGGAAGAAAAGGAAAGGTAGAATTCAAAATAAAGTCTAAAGTAAATAAGGAAACAGTGTGAACGGATGTTAAGCACTCAGTGGTCATAGATGTGATTAGGAATTATGCCCAGTGTGTACACTAATATAGACTCAGATAATGTTACCAGGTGGTCTTTTGTTCGTGCGAGTCCTTCAAGAAAGGTGGCTGTGCTCTTCGGAATGGTGTCTCGTTCCGAACCATAGTCCTTTAACAATATATGCCTTTCATTTCAAATATATCTTTTTCTTTTCGTCCTCTTTGGTGTCGTTAGTTTCGAAGCGTACTGTAAGCAGGCTATATACGGTCAGGCAGGCCTGTCAGTTAGACATGAACAGACCGCGTGAAGGACGGTCGCCTGAACGTGTATGTATTCCGGCCGGTGTGTCAGTTAAGACTGTTTAGGCTGCCGAAATATATACACGTTCAGGCGACCGGCCTTCACGCGGTCTGTTCATGTCTAACTGACAGGCCTGCCTGACCGTGTGTAGCCTGCAGTAGGATCGACGATATACACATATCGTGGTATTGCTTCTTCATCGATTCCGTACACCTCTTCAAAGAATTTGAATTCGTTTTCTTTGAGGTGTGCTTCGCGCTGTGGAGACTCCGGGTGACGAGGAGCATACGGACCTATCTGTCATGAAGATATGAATAAAATTAAAACATATTCTTCACTCCTGTGGAATGTGCTCAAAATAAATACCACTATATTTGCACATTTATAAATTTCATTAGATATAATTATGCAATGAATAATATCTGATTGAGTAAAATTGTCCAAAATGGTCCCTGAAGGTTTGTTTTCTTACTAATGATAAAAAGATGTGTTGATTCAAATGAAATAAATTACATGTAAACGGAGGAGAAGGAAAACATGTAGAAGTGTGTACACAATGGATATTACAGAGAAAATTGAATTTCTGTTTACAAACAAGATCTATTACCTAAGGAATGTAAACGGAAGCTACATACATTCCTTCATAAGACGTTTCACTATGAAATATATTGCTAAAAGAATATAGCCTCGTATAGAAATATTTCTTTGAGAAAATTGTTTCACAATAACATTAAATATTCTTTGGACCGTTCATGGAGGATATTATTTCTACGAAGTCTTCTTCTTTGATGCTGTATTGTGTTTTGAGGCCCGGTGAGTTGTAAGGTTTCACAGAGGTTGGGATGGTGATTTTTAAAAAAAAAAAAAAAAAAAAAAAGAAATGACAACACCCTTATCCTAGATAGAAATGAATAGCAACCTATATGTTACCCGTCCTAAAAAAATCTGTGTTATCTATACGTGGACGTTAGACTTCAAATAATTATTGTACTTTTTTATTTTATTTGAGAGATTTAGAAATGTTTTGTTATTTGTAGCTAAGATTGATTTTTATTGACTTCAATTAACACTTTTTCTTCATTATAATATTCAGTTGCAGTATCGGAAACAATATTATTAACAGAAACTATACATTAATATACGGGGTGGCCCCGAAGGATATCGCCATACTTAAGGGGTGTGTACATTAATATTACTAAATCTTAAGTGCTTTGTTATGATTTTTGAAGTAGTAATTTTGTTTTAATTGCTGCATTTTATCATGTAGATCGTTAAAAGCCAAAATGTTTTGCTTATTATTTTTTTGGTGTTCTAATTTACCTCAATTTAACCATGCAAAGTATCCTTTTTCGGCCTTCGACACTTACTAACAAATTAGTCATGGTAATGAAATAATGAAAATTTTCTGAGAGTCCCATCTAACAAACCAAAAAAATGTTCGTGTGGGTGTAAGGAATATTAAACATGGAAAACCTTTATTTCATGATGACTTATTTTTTCGGGTGGCTGCTGTCGTTTGAGAAATTAACAATGTACATGAGATCTTATAGGAAATTTAATACAGATTTTGAAAATGACATCAGATTTAAAATTTCCCTAAGGTGAACGACAGATAGCGCAAAAATTGTCAAAAACTAGTTTTTAGACAAACACGGAAACACTGCAATCTATATCTAGGGAAACAGTGCAAGTAAATTTTTTCCCTTTATTCAACTACACTTCAGTCGGAGTACACACCCCTCAAGTATGGCGATTTCCTTCGGGGCCACCCTGTATAATTAATTACAAACATGTTATTTTCGGTCATAACAGTTATATGGAGTCTGTTAGCGGCAACATTTTTTGTTTTGTTCTCACGAACAACAAAACAAAAAATGTTACATATGTATATATATATATATATATATATATATATATATATATATATATAGATATATATGCAAATTTGAACCAACGATTGACCTCATGACACAATCAGGAAATGCCGCCTAGAAAATTCCACGTTTTAGAATCGATCACGAAAATAACGGTGGTTCAAATTTGCATATAAAGGAAGCCCGCTTATGCGGTTGACCGTCAACCTCATAAACGGGCTTCCTCCCAGTGAAGTGAGGGGAAGAAGAGTGCTAATTGATAATTAAGTCAGCTGATCAATTTAAAAATAAACTAGAACAAACCGATTTATGTTTATTTCTTGTATTTTGGAACATTTTTTTAGGAATGCTGCCTAAACTAACCACCTTTCTGAGGAATCTCACAGGTATGCAGCTCCTGCGTGACTGAGTTTTTGACATTAATTATACAATGTTATTGTAGCACCTATAAAAATCCCCCATTGGATTAAAGTATGAGATTAATAATATTTTTCTATTTCCCCCATCCATCTCCTATAATGAAAGAGAACAGAGCCTATCTGGAAAATGGCCAATAGCCGATATCTCATTTCCTTTCCGCCTACCTCGGTTTTCTTATTCAATCAATCTCTGCAATGCTAAGATTTCTACTTAAATTACATTTATTCTTAAAAATGTTCCATTTAAGGGGGTAATACTACATGTGAGATCAAAATCAACAAAATTTTCTTGAAATTATAAATGAAAAATAAATCCAAACCCCATTTTTTCACGGGGGATAGTCTGCAGGCGGCATTTTTTAATCTAGAGATTAAATCTAGTACAGTACGTAGGATGTTTAAGGAATATTAAATTTTTAGAGAATGGTGAACAATTATTCATTTTCTATTAAAAAATCCTTCGAAAATCGTTATAATTCAATGAATCAAAAAAATCCCACGCACATCCCTAGCAAATATCATCAGAAAGTTAAAATTTGAAGATGATCAGGCAAAAATTGAATACGCCAGAGTATCGCCCGATTTGGAAAACATAGTTTTCAGAAAACGACTTCAAAGTTTAATGTTCTGAAATGTTCATATCTTTCCTATTTAATTTTTTTTTTCATGTTTTCTTGTATGACAAAAAAAAATTTAACAATTAATTAGGGACCAATCGAAGCTCCATCAAAAAATTATCTTCAAATCAGCACCGCGTTCTTCACACGGCATCGGGATTTCACGCAGAAAATGTCTGCACGCAAACACTCTTGGATATCATTTTTGATTAATTAAGGAAGAATTTTAGCCAATAAAAAGAATTACAAGGTAGTATTACTCCTTAAAAATGAGACAAAAAATTGTGTTATTTTTCAATGATATAAGAATATTAAAGTAATAATAAAACAAGAAACACAAAAAAGAATTCGTTGAATAGAAAAACAAATTGAAATTGAATCAAATCTTCTTCTTGAAATTCTTCATTCTTCTAATGTTGTGTAATATCTTCTAGATCTGTCGATGGGCAAAACGTCTTGTAATGTCCACGAATATTTTTATCAAACTCAGGTCACCTTCCTCCTTTCAAAAATACATGTTTAGGAAGTAGTTGTATTTAACAATCTATGTATTGCAGTCTTAAAGTTTAATTAGAGTAAAATTTTGTCTTTGTCTACATCAGTTATTTTGAGTCGTATTAATTAATGTTTGTTTATGTCCTTGTTTTTTCAGGAATTGAGTAAGTTTGTAGTTATTACTCTTAAGAGTTTTTTTTTTTATTATTGTAATTTATTCGTTATAATTGGATAGCTACTAGGGATATCGAGCTTACAATCCATCTACTTTTGTAACGAATTAAATATTAAATTTAAAAAAAATCCTTATTTCCCCTCTACACATTTATTTATAAATAATTTTTAAATATATTCATACTAAATTTCTTTTTCCTTCTCTCCATAATATAAAATAAATAATCGGACATTAAAAAATAAAAAATTAATGAAATGCATTTTCGAAAGAATGGTTTGCAGGCTGTGTGTATATATCAACCCAAGAGAACGGCTCAACATGGGGGACTCTTTATTTTTAATTAAATAAAGCTTTACATTTTTTTAAGTCGGATACAAATTTAAACGGCCTGTTTTATTGTAATCTATGGATTACGGAACGCCGGCATTTTGCGTCGGCACTTCCCGATTTTGCCATTCCTTCAACGTAATAGACAGGGTTTCCTCCCCATAGGGAGTGAGAAAGAACATTAAAAATGTAAAATAATAATATAAAAATTTAATTTAATTTAAATTTTAACGTACATTTATTATTAACTAGGAATTTTAGGACGGGTTATCTATAGGTTACCACCCTTTTCTAACCAGGATAGGGCTGATGCCTTTTTTTTTTCTAAAGAAAAGCCACCACCCCTAGTGGGAATCGAACCCACGACCTTTGGCTCAGAGGGTTAAGTGCTCACGCCTTAACCCTCACGGCCATCGGGTCTCCATAATATCATAAAATGAGACTATTAATTTCGTTGAAAGTTACGACTCTCGGGGTCATTCCGCCGATTCTCTGTTTTTATTGCTGCCTTAAAAAATTTCATCTCGTAATTTAGTGAACGAAAATTTATTACGTTTTTACCGCTTTAGCAGTTGGATGGATACAATCCACAAATGTCTTTTATACAATTTATTTACTTAAATTGTAACCGCCAATTATACAAAACACAAATTTTTGGTACGCGCTTTCGAAAGAAGAGCCACCAACTCTACCGGGAGCCCACAACCCACAACCATAAGCACAGAGCACGAAAATATAAACTTTATCCAGATTTAAATTTGATTAGAGTCCCATTCTATAAGAGGACCAAATTTTCTTTGGTAATGTTTAGTAGAATGTTTATTCTCTAAATTCCTGCTCTTTATTCGCTACAATGAACTGGAAATTTCGGATTAACCATCAATTATTCGGCATCAACCAAAGTAACTAAGATAAATAGCGTAAAGAATACAATCCTTCACTTTAGAATGATTTCCAATCGTGCATTAAGGTGGCGTTTTGCAAACCTTTTCGGCACATAGACTTAAGGCTTCATTTGTGAAGTTGATTTAAGAAGCTAGGGGACAATTAAATTGTAAAATGTTTATCGTTTTATCATTTTGTAATTTAAATTTTTATATTGCTTAAGAATTGATCAGTGTTCTGTTTGTTCCGCATTCTCGTTGTATCTACTATAAACTTGTCAAATGTCACTCACTGACCTATCATAGCCCAGCCCAAACCACTCCACAGAAAATTTTGAAAGTTTGCAAGGACACTCCCTTAAGAACGTAAACACTAAGAAAGGATTTTTTGATATTCGCATTTTTAAGTATTTTTAGAGGGGTTTGAATCTTTAGTTGGTTAGAGCAGGCAAGGCTTGGCAGCATGCGTTGCTAGGACGATAACAGGTCAGCTGTTACCGTACTGTATTTATTTCATATTATTTTTATTAGCGGTTCATTTAAACTATGATGGCAGACCTTGAATTACTATAAATAAACTGTAATTTTTCCCTCGTAGAGTTTACGCTATACTTGGTGATGGTCCATCCGAGGTAATAATATCCCGAACCCTTTCACAGCCTCCTCACCCATCAGCATCCCTAGTCAGAACACTTCTTGGTAATACTCGCAAATATAATGGGTGCTACCAAGTGACATCTAGGAAACATACATTTTTAAATTATAACGTACATATATTATTGACAACGAATTTTAACCTGTACTGGTTAATTTTTTTTTCCATTTTTAACGGCGCATCAACTATTTGGCTATCAGCGCCAGGCTATATAGAGGTTACCACCCTTTTATAATGCCAACAGCACGTTGTCGGTCACCCATTCGGGTACCGAATTTATTAACCAGCATGGCTGCTGGCTGTGCTGGTTAATCTCTAATAACGGGTTATCTCTAAGTTATTTGTCTGTTGACACTGGAGCGCCCCAGTGTCAAGAAACATTATGCTTTGATTACTTATCAATTGATGAATAACTTTTAGTATGACGGGAACTATGCTATATTAAACTGTACAAAATTATGTAGTAGCGTTAATTTTGATGATACATTATTTAACGCAATAAAATAACTACATATCTGCCGTGACGGAGCACGGGTATTCTGGTAGTTGTATTATATACTATTACAATAACATATGTTCGGTTAGGTTGTGTTGGTACGTAGAAACAGTATCAGTTACTAGAAAATCACTGGCGAGGCTGTTCTAAAAAAGACCCACTAACTCTAGTGGGAATCGAGCCCAAGACTCCTTGTAATAAAAAAAGAGTTACTCGATTTTTAGTTAGACTGATATAACTGAAATTTAAGATCAATCATTTAATGAAACGAAATTCTCTTCGCTTTAGATGCAGAGCATTATCTATCAATAAATAAATAAATAATAAAACAGACCCGATGGCCGAGAGGGTTAAGGCGTGAGCACTTAATACTCCGTGCCAAAGGTCGTGGGTTCGATTCCCACTAGGGGTGGTAGCTGTTCTTTCGAAAAACGAAAAGGCATCACCTCTATCCTGGCTAGAAAAGAGTGGTAACCTATAGATAACCCGTCCAAAAATTCGTAGTTAATAATAAATGGACGTTCAAATTTAAATTAAATAATAAAACGAACAAGCCGTTGCTAGGTAGCAATTAGAGTAAAATTCCTATCATTCTTTAGTTAGAACTTCCGCTATTTTAGTTTGATCATAAAATTCATTGTTTCTTATATTCCAAAAAACCACCAAGTGTCAAGAACCTTTTTTTGGACTCCAAGAGTAAGATTTTAGAAAAACGATCCATTAGCTGTGGAACAATTTCAAGCTATGTAAATATAAGTTTTTTTTTAAAGTACACAGAATGCTTGAAGTTTGATTTACTTTGTAAATCTGTTTATGTAAGCAGAATGTAGATCACGTTTTAGTACTTTGCTTATGTGTTAATGTTCGTTAATGTACATTTCGTAATGATTTACTGTCAGACACTCTATACGATATGTACATGACATTTGAGCAGTAAGTAAATTTGATATTGTATACAGAATGTACCTGTCAGTTTACGACTTTGTAAATCTGTTTGTGTGCAGAGAATGTACAAGACGTTTGAGGAATTAGTAAATCCGACATTTTCTACAAAATGAAAATGACTTTTTAGGATTTTGTAAATGTGTTTATGTGTAAAGAATGTACAAGACGTTTGAGTTCACAGTATATCTGATATCGTCTACAGAATGTACATGACGTTTTAGGACTTTGTAAATCTCTTCTTATGTACAGATTGTACAGGACGCTTTTATACTTAGTATATCTGATATTGTCTACAGAATGTACACGACGTTTTAGGACTTTGTAAATCTCTTCTTATGTACAGATTGTACAGGACGCTTTTATACTTAGTATATCTGATATTGTCTACAGAATGTACACGACGATTTAGGACTTTGTAAATCTATTTGTATGTACAGATTGTACAGGACGCTTTTGTACTTAGTATATCAGATATTGTATACAGAATGTACATGGCATTTTAGGGTTTTGTAAATCTGATTTTGTCTATAGAATGTACAATACGTTTTCGGACTCAGTAAATCTAATATTGTATACACAATGTACATAACGTCTTAGGGCTGTGTTAATCTGTTTATGTGTACAGATTATACAAGACACTTGAGTGCTTAGGATATCAGATATTGTAAACAAAATATACATGACATTTTAGGCCTTTGTAAATCTGCTTGTGTAAAACAATGCACTCGTTTGAGCACTTGTAAAACCGTTTTCTTTAAAACACACACAATTCTTAAGTTTTTAAATTTTGTGTTTATAGGCAAGTCAAAAACGCGTGGGGATCTGATCTCCAGTTCAGTGGAGGTAATATCCATTGTGACATTATGGAAAATGTGAAGCCACGATTTCTTCTCAAAGAAGAAGAGGCAACTTCAAGAGAATTTTATCTTAGCGAGAAAGAGAGGGAACAAACAGCGTATGTATCATTAAGATTTATCATGGACGGGATTTTTTTAAATTCAACATCTTTGACCAATGCTCCCTGTTTGTGACCTAAGATTGTTTTGCATAATTAAAATTTATATATGTATATATATAAAATGAATTGTTCTTTACTTGTAGAACACTATGGGAAGCTACAGCTACCGTTGTAAGTTTAACGGTAGTTAGCATACAATTTGATTACTTAAAGTTTTAGCTAAATGCTAATAAATAAATAACTTCGCAAATCAATATCTATTTCAGGAGTAAGGAATTGCGAAACAGGCAGGGGATCCGACGTCGCAACGATGAACTACACTTTAAGCAGAAGGTATAAACATGTTTACTAATCACAATATATTTTGTTTTTATAAATTTTTCTTTAATTAAGTGTTCCTGCCCCCATGTGGGGGATCATGCGATAATAACTTCGCCGCGATGACGCAAACCAAAAGCTAATAACTGATAATTTTTTTTTAATAATTATATTCCTGTATAAATGCAGTATACATTTTTATGGTATTTAATTAATATGTTACCGTGCCAATTTTACCGTGCGGAATTTGGGACATGCAAATTTGATCATTCTGGTGAGATAATGTATTGTTATAATTCATGAAATTCAGCCCAATTTGAGGCTGCTAGGGCAAAAGCAGACATATTAACCCTTCTAACACCCTGAGCGCATATATTTGGGCGTGAAAAGAAGTGCCCCCACTCTAGACACATGTATGCAGTTTTTCTTATTTCTTCCCTCCAAAAACGGCCAATGGTCGAAGGAGCATACAAAGAGAGGCCAAAGGACCCCGCCCTTTCCTAATGGAAAATGGCTTTCGGTCAAATTGAACGAAACTATGCTCGTTGGATACAGAAAGTCTTTCTGAACAAAAGTCTCCATGGGCACAAAACCCGAAAGTTGAAAATTTAGGTACTTTTGGGTATCCGAAGTTTTCCATTTTTAATTTTTGCAAAATCTCGAGATCTCTGGTTGGAAGGTTTCCCAAGCCATTTGGCCAGTAAAAAAATACTTATCAATTATTGTTTGAAGACCCACGGGGGTGGGGGGTGGGAAGCTTTTTGTTGCAATTATCGTCCATCCATTTTCATTTGAAGATATTTTCGAAGGGAATACACTGAAACCTCGCCTCACACCCTTACCCCACCCCAAACCCCTTGGGATATGCTCGTCATCATCAAAACATCAAATATCCGACTTCCTACTTGCTGAATCATACATTAGATGCAGCTGATCGATAGCAAATGAAAAGTCAAAACAGTCACAAGACGAAAAGCAGCCCTTTTCAGGGCCACTAATGTTGAAGTCTGCTAACGGAACACTTTTTTTTGCTAAAAAAAGGCCTTTTTTTGAAACATGCGAGCTGGAGGTGAGGTGGGGTGGGGTGGAGTTGGGGTGTGGGGTGAGGCAAGGTTTCAGTGTATTGCCTCCGAAAAGATCTTCAAATGATAATGGATAGACGATAATTACAAAAAAAAAAGCTTCCCCCCCCACTTCCGTGGGTGGGGGGAGGGGGGTAGAAGTGTTGAATGTGTTGTCGTTCGAAAGGTCTTCGAAAAATAATTGATAAGTATTTTTTTTACTGGCCAAATGGCTAGGGAAACCATCCAACCAGAGTTCTCGAGATTTTGCAAAAATCAAAAATGGAAAACTTCGGATACCCAAAAGTTCCAACTTTTGGGTTTTGTGCCAATAGAGACTTTTGTTCAGAAAGACTTTCTCTATCCAACGAGCATAGTTTCGTTCAATTAGACCGAAAGCCATTTTCCATTGGGAAAGGGCGGGGTCCTTTATTTTTAAACAACTGTAAGAAAGGGAAAATGGTATAAAACGAATGATGAGGTCCGCCGAGTTATCTCACAGTTAACACACACACGTGTGTAAGTACGTGTGTATGTGTGTATGAGAGTATGCAGATGTGTGTTTATAAATTCAAATTTTCGTGACTTATGGATTCTGAAACGTAGACATACGCATTATCACTTCCGGGGTTCGTTATCAGGGCCATGTTTTAAGTGCATTGCCTTCCTATTGAGGCAAGAGGATACGCTCTGAAAATGTGTTTAATAAATCCAGGAATATTCGGACAATATTATTCACATCCATAAAAGTATTTATCTCTCCCCTATACATGCGTATGACATTGATTGTAATAAAAAATAAATGTTACTTTAATTTTGTATTTGTCTGTAGGTCCATGATCCTCTCTGCGAATGCTGTCGATCAAAAGTGCGCGAATCTTATCCACCGAGTCCGTTGGACGGGATTGGAATGGATACAGAACATCCTTGGTTAAGTACAGGGTAAGTTTTTGTTATCTATGATTAAAAAAATAAAATAGATCCCAGCTTATGAAGTTGATCAAATGAAAAAATCTGCATGTTCCTACGAGAAATGTACACGTTTCAATTTCGTAGTGCATGTAGACATCCGATTTTATGCTTTAAGGTACATTGTTGGAACTTAGATGAGAATAATCGAATGAAAATGAATTAAGGCGACTTATTTCCATAGTTTTAAGGAAATTTCATAAAACTTGCATTTTGATTCTGGGCGCTGAAATGCGCTAGCAGGGTTTGGAAATGCTCCCAAATCAGTCTTATATCAAAGCAAACTAAAGTATATAAATTTTGGCTCCGTTTGGAAAGCAGGAAGCAAAAGAGAATCTGTTATATTGACGTGCTTAAGAAGTATTTGGGTTTTCGTATATTTTGATAAATGTGTAAACCAAAACAAAACGGGTGGGAAATCTTGCAATTGCAAGGTAGTTATAAGACAGCCTATTTAATTTTATAAATCTTCTTTGAACAAAGACAGACAAGGTAATTTTTAAGTTTTTTCCGTTAATATTATGTCTGATTTGACTAAGTGGTTCAAGCATGTCTTCGTGGAGCGTTCAAGTTTTGTCTGAAGTTCAAGTCTTAACGGAAGGTTCCGATTTTCGGACTTAGTCGTAAAGTTTATGCTTTTTACAAGTTTGGCCTATCCTCTATTTGGCTAATAAAACTTCTTCTCTGAGCGAATCCATGTAAAATATGATTTTAATGGTTACAATATATGTTATTGGTATTCATTTCAGTTATGCTGGGCATGTACCAAGCAGAATTGATACTGGTGTTGGCAAGACGACATTCCATGCAAACCATTTTGCTGTTTGGAACGCCAAGGTTTCCGGGCAAGTGCCGTTGAATTACATGAGTCAAGATCCTTTGAAGATCAAACATCCTGTAAATTGGCAATTTTATTATTTGTCTTCCTTTTTTCTTGGCAACATTCTTTAAGGATGTTGCTATAAATTTAGTCATTCATAGGATATGACTTGCTTACACATTATGTTCGCTCCGAAAATGTTATTTTTTATTTATTGATGTTCTGCTTCATGACTAAGCATTAATTTACATTAAGTTATAAATTATCAATTAGAAAATGAGTCCCAGGGGGTTTTCAGAAGGCAAATATAAATTATAATCTGCCATCAGTGGAATTTTCATATACTCTAAGGGACCATCGTAACATAAAATATTTAATTGCATTCAAATGAGGTCGCATAATCCATTCTTCGTAGGTAATGTAGTATTGTTTTCTATGTGATGGCTACCTTCGATTAGCAAATCTATTGAATCATAGGATATGTTCAGGTGACGTCGTCTCTTTCATTCTGATTTTAAATGTTTTGGCGTAAGAGGAGTACATACTTTTGTGTATTTTCTAGACGTTCGTGAAACGCCCTACTGATGAAGAACTTTATATCATGGATAAAAGAGAGAAGTGGGGACACAGACTATTTAACCATGACAGAGTTTCAGGATATACAGGTAATAGATCAGCAATAGTTTTTAAACTACGATTTCTAAATTCGGTATAGGTGAATTCGGTGAGTTTATTCCTTTTAAGTAAAAAAAAAAAAAAAAAAAAAAAAAAAAAAAAAAAAAAAAAAAAAAAAACTCAGCAAGAAGTTGGCAATCAAAATTAAATTATCATTTTCCATTACAAATCAGCAAATAACTTATTATGATAAACCAAATAGATAATAAAGAGCACATTAAAGGTTGGCACTGATTTCAGCCTAAAAGAGTCTTTCTAGGTCTGTTCTTGGGTGGTGGGGGATAAGACATCAACAAGTTGGGTAGATGGTCATTCTTGATTATTAGCGGCGGGTTGCTCCTTTTCAGATACTTCAGAATTCTGCATTCAGTAAGTAGGTGTGCTATTTTATTTTCTCCTGTATTGCAGAATGGGCATGCTTGATCTATATTAAAAACATAGCTATTGGTTTGGATGTATACTTTGGTTTCCTTTGTATTATATAACCTGAATTGTGCTAGGAGGCGAAACGTTTCTATGTGTAAATTTGGCAAAAGAGGAATTAGTAATAACAAAAAAAAAAAAAAAAATAATAATATATCAATTGAAATGGGAATTTTCAAATCTTCGTATATTACTATATATTATAGATCAAGGGATGATCATTGAAAAGCTTAATGTTCTCTACATAATTTATCAATTCATAAATTTTTACTAGAAGGAAACAGTGCTAGAAGATTTGAATGGAGGGGTTCACTTTTACAACGATTGTAATCATTATAAAGGGTTTGTCTATAAAACTAGTCAACAAAAATGAAGACTTTTTTTGCGTTCAATAAGTAAAAATTTAAATTTTTAGCTTTTTAAATGACAACAGGAGCAAGCATTATTTAAAACATGTTAAGATGACACAGTTTCTGCAAATTAAAGTTATTCATATAGAAAAAGCTTAAAATGTTTCCTGTGAAGAAATATAAAACGGTTAATCAATTATTATTATTATTTAAATTTTAACGTTCATTATTATTAATCCCTTTCTGGCCAGGATAGGGTTGATGCCTTTTCTTTTTAGCACTTTCCTCCGAAGGAAAGTAGCTATTGAGGTTGGACTCATGACGGAATTTTTGAAAAATTTCTTCAAATCATTATCGATCCTACCTAGTAGACACCGAAAATGACCCCCGTTAAAATTTATATGCATATATATATATATATATATATATATATATATATATATATATATATATATATATATATATATATATATATATGTCTGTTAACACGATAGCGGCCAGAGTTTTTGTTTTTTTAGTCACGAAACTTGGTATATAGCATTCAATTAGCAAACGATTGAACGAGTTCGTTAACCACCAAAGTCGGTCCACCGGAAGGGGGGGTTTACCCCGAACCCAAAACACTAATTTGACTATGTCAGCCGTAATATTTGTTATATTTCAACGAAACTTGGTATTCGTAGTGTTATTATAGAGAGAAAAGTGAGATATAAAAATGAACTAAATCGGTTCATTAGGAGGGGGGGTACCCCCGGACCCACAATACCAATTCGCCACTACCAGCCGTGATTTTTGGTATATTTCGACGAAACTCGGTATTCGTAGTGGTAATCTACAGTTAAATATGTGTTGTGAAAATAAACTAAATCGGTTCATTAGAAGGGGGGGTTTACTCCGGACCCAAATTCCTAATATACTCATACCGGTCGTAATTTTTGCTGTATTGTAACAAAACGCGGTATACGTCGTGGGTAACTCATGAGAAAGAAGTGTTGTAAAAATGAGCTGAATCGGTCAATCGTAAAGCGGGGGTTTAATTTGTAATATATTTCAATAGAAAACCCCGCCAAACGTAGGTTCACAAAGCCGCCGCAAGGAGCGCTTTCTACCACTAGAGTGACTGTATCCTGTTCCTGCGTTAGATCAAAATACGATAATATGAGGTTTTTTGTATTTATTACGTAGTGTAGTAGGTACCATGTGTAAACATAACTCTGGAAGCAAATTAATAATTGATCAGTTACTCATTACAAATTTAAAAGAGAACTATTCATGTTTTTATTTTATTTATGTAGGATATTTTAAGCAAATTGTTCTGGAAAGCAGTCTGCACTACCCAAATTCTGAGGAAAGTGCTTAGTTATGCAGCTCCTGCGTGACGGACTTTTCTAAAGAAAAGCCACCAGTGTGGGGGGAATCAAACCCATGAACTTTGGCACGGAGCGTTAAGTGCTCACGCCTTAACACTCACGGCTACCGGGCCTCCGAGTAATCAATTAAATAAATAAATATGTATTTTTTTTGTGCTTCATTAGTGAAGTTAAAAAGAGATATTGTCAACTGTCTAAAGATGAAGTTGCTTAAGGATAGAAATTTATTTTCAGGTAACATCCCTGGAGGAAAATCTCACTATGACATTTCTGGTGAATGCAGACATGCAGCCGTCTGCAGATTTTTTAATGATCTCAACGAGAAAAAAGAATTCATGGAGGATTTCGAAAATTACAGAGAAAGACTTGAAGGTGGAAACACGTTTGGAGGAAGTATACTGGTAATATTTTACAAATTTTATTGTCATCTTGTGTATTAGCAATTCCGCAATGAAACTAAAAGTACAAATACCCTTTCAACACGAGTCGTCGAAGTTTTCCTAAAAATGAGAGTTCGGAGCAATAGGCAAAAGTTAAAGAAATAATGTCTTTATTGAGTATTATTCTTTAAAAATAACAATAAAAGTTTGACTCGCAGGAACTGCGTCATCTTAGCTCGGTTCGTTTATATTCTTTGTGCCATTAGTAAAGGAATAGAAACAGTTTTTTATTGGTTTTCGTGAAAAATATAAAATAATATCTCAAAGAGAAATATATTGTATCCTAAACCAATGACTTTTTATCGCCAACACTCTTTATCGCGGCCATCGATCACCTATACAGGGAAATTTGTGACCCGACATTTGCTAACCGCTATGGGTATGAAGTAAATAAAAACCTGGATAGAGTGATCCTTACTGGATTCGCTGACGATCAGGCAGTAACAGCGTCTAGTAAACAACATGCAGAAAGAGTGGTTAACGTAATTGTTCGTACCTTTAAAGAAATAGGATTGATTATAAATCCCACAAAAAGTATGGCAATAGTTGTTGAGAAAGGGGTTCTTTCTAAGGACGAACTATCGCTCGAAAATGGCGAAAATATCGAGTCAATTAGCGAAAACGATCAAATAAAATACCTTGGATGTTCGTTCACATCAGAACTTACCTTTAAAGATGACTCAGTTCGTAAATTGGCTGAAAATTTGAAATTATTGACATCATCAAATTTGTTGAAGCCGGACCAAAAATTAAACGTCATAAACCAATACATATTCCCTTCTTTCGTCTATCCTTTTCAAACCATTCCCCTAATTAAACTGCCTCAGACCTTGCTGGAAGGCGTGGACGTAATAATCCGAAGAAGTGTGAAGGCAATAATCGGCCTGCCTGCAAATTCTTGCAACAGTATGTTTTACGCACCTCGTCGGTATAGAGGGCTTGGGTTGCTTAGATGCCTGTGGGAAGCGCCTCTCCAGCACTGGTCTATTTCTCGTAAATTAGATTGTGTTTGTGACCAATTGTTTCAATCCTTTTTCGACTATAACCAAGAAATGCTTGAATGTGCCAAAAGACTGGGAATTCCAGAAGAAGAGGCCACTAACAATCAAAACATCAAGCAGTTAAGGCAAAATTTGAGGGAACAGTCTTTCACTGATTGGACCAACTCCAAGTGGCAGGGGATTGGAGTCCGACACTTCAAGGATTGTCCAAAGACAAACAAGTTTATATACGACAAGGAAATATTGTCTGGATCCGAATGGATTAATGCCTTGAAGCTAAATATGAACTATGCGCCGCTTCGAGCAGTTCCCGGCATAAGTAGTGAACCAAGAGATGTTGGTCTCCTTTGTCGCAGGTGTGGCAAAGAGAAGGAAACGCCAGCACATGTGCTGGGAAGTTGTGACCATAACATGCTCTTGGTTACACGTCGCCATAATAATGTGAAGCATTCTCTCATGGCACTCTTGAAAGAACAAGGTTACGAGTGCTTCGAAGAAGTATTCAGCATCGATGATGAAGGCTCCACAAGGTTCGCTGACATCGTTGCCTTCAAGCGGAATGCCAAAACGGCTCTAATATTAGACCCGACTATCCGATATGAAGGCAACGATGATAAACAAGCCGAAAAAATACACCTCGAAAAGCAAGCGATCTACGACAAGTGCGTGACCTACTATAAGGAAAAATTCCAAGAGAGTTTTGGACTCAAAGAATACCGAGTGCAGGGATTATGGTTCGGTTCCAGAGGCACCATCCCGAAGGAGACGGCAGCTTGTCTCAAAGAAACAGGAATCAGCGAGGAACAATTAGGAATCATAGCTGAATCTATTCTCGTTGATTCCCTGGCAATAATTCAAAACCATATATATGGCTGAAGCCTTTTAAGTTATTTATTAGATGTATTAATTTTTTTTTTTTTTATTAATTTTACCATATATTTTTTTTTATTTACCGTAATTAGGAGGAGTCTTTTCATTTTTCTTTTACATTTTGTTTACAATCAATTTTATCATGATTTCCGTAGTTTTATTAATTTGTTTTTTAATTTTACTTTTTTTGAGATATTTTTATAATTATTGCAGATTGTTGATTAGTAAGTTGTGTTCTGAGCAACCCAATATAATTGGGCAACTAAACTTTGTTTTATTTTGTTAAATAAAGTTTTTCTCTCTCTCTTTTAACTCCTCCTGTGTAATACATTATTGAAAGTTATTGGAATTCACCGAAGTAGATGCTGTGTGGCAAATGCATGCACAGCGAACAGATGTAACTCTGGTTCTAATAGACCCGGTGCAGCCACTGAGATGTTATTGAGGAAACTGGACACACCAACCTTTGCCATTTACAACAGAGAACTCACTGTTAAATACACACTAACGCAATGCAAGGAACAACACGGCATATTATGGAAAATAATTTTTTTTTGGGGGGGGGGGAAGGGTCTGGGACTATTTCCGGGGTATGGAATACTAACAATTTAGAATAGTTTTAGGCACGCTATTACACTTAAGAAAATATATATATTTTTAACTAAATGATGATAATGATTTTAATTTATTTTTAAAGGTTTTATAACACATTTTTACCCTCAAATCAAGATTTCAGGAGGATGGCGGGGGCTGCAGCGCCCTCAGTCCCCCCCCCCCTAAAATATGCCCATGCAAAACGTTACAAATCTACCTAATGAACAATTAACAATGGACCACCCTCACATTAATACAGCTCTCAGAATCCTTAAACATACAAATATTTACACACAAGTATTAACACAAACTAACATTTTAGAAAATATAGGTGATTTAGGGTGATATAAACTTACCTGGCACCAATGACTAAGATATATGCTGAACAATAATAGCATAATAAAACGATGAATACATTTTATGTTTTTCAGAAACATCCCCTAAATGGACCAGCTACACCATTGCGGGTGGTACAGTCCTCTCCTTCAGGAATTAGACAAAACAAATTGAAGAGCATGGAGATTAATATTAAACCAATGCCACCAGGGCCTTATGACGAAAGGAACATTACAGAACCTGATATACGATTTTTGCTTAGTAAGAATTATTATTACTTTATCACATTACGTATATATATATATATATATATATATATATATATATATATATATATATATACAGGGTGTCCCGTAAATGTCTAGTCATATTGAGAGGGGTGATAGAGGACCCTTAGAGGAACAAAAAATGTTCTATGACGATTTCCCGAATTCTCACCCATAAGGGAGAAAACGTCATTTTATTGTTTTATCGAGACAAACGTGGTTTTTAGGAACATAATCGTTGTAGCTCCGTCCCAGGTGGTTCTACTAGAAAGGGAGTGAAACCAATCGAAAGCTGAGTAAATTTAGTATAAGACTAGTTGGGAGTAAACGTAAAAATGAATGAATGTAAGTATGTATATCTTACAAAAAGAAGGAAATTCTAAATTTCCTGACATTTTATTGATATTTCTTTCCAGCGTTACTCCTCAATGGGCAGGATCTGAGATTTCCGGGTTTCAGAAAAACTTCCTCATTTAACCAGCTTTCCATTCATGTGTCACAACTCTGTGTTATTGAAGTATTTGAACGGTTTAAGTACAAAAGTTTTTAAAAAAAACATGGATCTGTGAAAAGAAAATTATATTTTTTTCTTCAGTTTATTCAAAAAGCTGAAGGGAAATATTTATTTTTATAAATGTTTACATAAATATTAAGTAAATATTTACTTAAAACAATAAAAAAAATTACTTCCACGAATATAAAAAAAAATTCCTAAAACAGTAAATAAATAAAATACACATTTATTTTGAATTCGTTAATTCAGGTAACTAATACTGGGTCCAGGAGGTGGCCATTAATGAACCCCAACCATACATTAACCTCAAAAATTATTATTTTTACCTAAATCACGCATTTGAACACATTTTTACAGGTACTTATATTTAGAAAACAAATTCTTTACCTTAAATTAATACTGATGGCAACGCTTGTGAAACTCACTGGGATTCTGAGCCCATGCGTTTTTGTTGTGGTAATTAAAAATTCTATCCCTCATAAATAATATGTACATAGTCCTGTAAAAATGTGTTCAAATGCGTGATTTAGGTAAAAATAGTAATTTTTGAGGTTAATGTATGGTTGGGGTTCCTTAATGGCCGCCTCCTGGACCCAGTATTAGTTACCTGAATTAATAAATTCAAAATAAATGTGTATTTTATTTATTTAATGTTTTAAGATTTTTTTTATATCCGTGGAAGTAATTTTTTTTATTCTTTTAAGTAAATATTTACTTAATATTTATGTTAACATTTATAAAAAAAAATATTTCCCTTCAGCTTTTTGAATAAATTGAAGAAAAAAATATAATTTTCTTTTCTCAGATCCATGTTTTTTTAAAAACTTTTGTTCTTAAATCGTTCAAATACTTCAATAACCCAGGGTTGTGATACATTAATGGAAAGCTAGTTAAATGAGAAAGTTTTTCTGAAACCCGGAAATCTCAGATCCTCCTTATTGAGGAGTAACGCTGGAAAGAAATGTCAATAAAATGTCAGGAAATTTAGAATTGCCTTTTTTGGTAAGATATACATACTTACATTCATTCATTTTTACGTTTACTCTCAACTAGTCTTATAGTAAATTTACTCAGCTTTCGATTGGTTTCACACCCGTTTTAGTAGTACCACCTGGGACGGAGCTACAACGATTATTCTTCTAAAAAGTACGTTTGTCTCGAAAAAACAATAAAACGACGTTTTCTCCCTTATGGGCGGGAATTCGGGAAATCGTCATAGAACATTTTTTGTTCCCCTAAGGGTCCTCTATCACCCCTCACAATATGACTAGACATTTACGGGACACCCTGTATATATATATATATATATATATATTGTATCCAATATATAATCGCAGTCTAAATAGCCGATAAAATAACTTTCTTTTTTTTTACGGCGCATCTACATTTAGGTCATTAGCGCCGACATCCAGGGTGCAGCGAGGAATTTTACCAGCGAGCCGTGGGATGATAAAATTCCTGCCGGAGATTGGGAATTGAACCCACCATCTCCCGCCTATGAATCCAAGGCGCTAGCCATTAGACCACGGGAGACCCTGATAAAATAACTGTTCTGAATATAGTAGAGGGATATTTTCAATTTCAGATGCATTATCCATTTGCCTAAAATTGTGGAGTTAATGCATCCCCCACCCCTGGAAAATACCCACGCTTGTACACTTTCCTCTGATTATGAAGCATGCTCCATAGCTTATCTTTTAGCGCGTTGTCCAAGTCAGGTTTAACTTTTTCCATTCTAAAATCTACTCTTCCCGTTTCAAATTCAACCGTTTCTCATGAATCAGAAATTTCATACAAATGTTTTAATAACCCTTAGTTTTGTTTGTTGGCATCACTGGAGTTTCTATTTTATTTGATATGTCATTTGTCAATGTTTCATATAATAACTATTATAATATATATATATATATATATATATATATATATACACATATATTTTATTTATTATAAGCGTTGTATTACGAGTTAATTTGTCCATTTCTCGCAGATAGTGTAGAACGGGTGTTTTTAGAGAAATTGTAATAAGCCAAGTAAACTTCAATCAGGAAAATCAAGGTTCTTTTTAGATTTCAGTTCAAGGTTCGTTTTATTTTTCTATCTAATCATTTGAATATAATTTCAGATTTCACTGGACACATGCCGATTTACAATCAAAGATTTGGAGCTGATAAGTTGACCCATTATCGTGAATCAATAGCGTACCATAATTTGAGGATGAAACTAATGGACGCCTGGAGGGATCAGGCTGTACTTGATCACATGTACATGGATGGTTTGCTATTTGACAAGGATGCCAAGTTGAATGTCCCGGAAAATTGCAGGTTTTCGTCATCTTGTGAAGGGAAATCGCCGGCTACAATGGAGTGTGTAAGTCGATATGAATATAGGTATAAATAGAGTCCGACACGCGGAAACTGCGTCATCTTCGTAGTTTCCGTTCATACCTTTTGTGTCATTTGAAAAGGTTGGAATAGAAACGGGTTATATTTTTGAATTGCTTAAATGTTGTGAAAGGTCAATAATAAAAACCCACGGGTCTCCTCTTTGTCTTAGAGCTTACATTTTCGCCTCTCATGCTGGAGCTGAGGGATGGGGTCCCATCTGTGGCGGGAATTTTCTCATCTCACGTTTCGTTCAGGTAATTCCCCACTGCGCCATGGATGTCAGTGCTAATGGCCCAGACAACTTTGGCGCGAAAAAAAAAACAAGGAAAAAATAATAATAAGGAAAAAGGAAAACACACAGTTATTTCTCCTTCTAATTCTTTATTCACTGCTTCATATGTTTCACGCCATTATGACGTCTCCTCAGGAACTAATAACTGAAACTACAATAAAAAAAATAATAGATATAATAATAGATATCCGATGAGGCTAAACCTTCCACCAATCCCGGCTGAGGCATTACTAGAATATTAAATATGGTGGGCAGGTATACCAGCTGATTATATATCGATTAATTAATTAATTGTTAATTGATTATTAATCGATTAATCGATGGTCACTAATACATAGAAGCATTTTCAGTTTAAAGTTCAGTTGAGAAGTTCGCGCTTCCCTTTTAAATCCCATTGTGTTGGTGAAATACCTTATGATGATCAAATTTGTTCCTTCGTACATAACTTATTGTCCTCAATTAGTAATAATGTATTTTTGTTGTTTTGGTTTCAGGGCAGCGAAAGCAAAGAATTGGGAAGTCGGATTAAGGACCACAAGGATGAATGCATGTTTAAAAATCTCACGGAAAACTATACCGATCAAGTTCGTGATGAGGATCTGGCAAAGTTGAAATTATTGAACAAGTCGGATAATCTTGTAAAAACTAGGTCAGATGGACGTGTTATTATCATTATAAAACCCGGAGCCACATATCTAAGATTATTCGCCACTAAACTTAGCTATGCCATTCCCATAACTAACGATTGGACGAGTTCGCTAACCAGTAAAATCTGATCACATAGCAGCGGGATTTATTTCTTGCAAAAATTATCAATATGTTCCTAATGCTTGGCAAGGAAACGAGGAATACATTGTACACATCTTTGGAGAAAAGTGTTTTAGCGCGGTTCCTCCCTCCCCCATAGGGAGGAACCCCGCTTATAAGGTTGATACAATGAAACAATCCGGAAGTGCCGACTAGAAAATTTTGCGTTTCAGAACCCCTAGAGACCGAAAATGATGGTGGTTCAAATTTGTATATATATATATATGTATATATTTATATATATATATATATATATATATATATATTTATATATATATATATATATATATATATATATATATATATATATATATATATATTTGTCTGTTCGCTCTCTAGCTCGAAGACGAATGGTCCGATTTTGATGAAATTTGGTACAAAAATCCGTCGTCCAATTTGAAAGGTCAAGTTCGTTAACCAGCGAAATCCGCCTACCGGAAGATGGCGTTTGGGGCGAAATTCGCGCAAAAAAAATCGTAACGCTTACGTTTTTGAGTTCATAAGCTTGTAAGTACTCGTTTTATATGATTCCTGGGCTAGGAAAACGAATGAAACCATTTTCAAGGCGATAGCTTTAACCGTTTTTGAGAAAATTGGAAAAATATTTTTTGAATACCGTTTTTGGTTTGGGTACTTAGAATCATGGGATTCAGTTGAAACTTTATCTGCATGTTCTACTTTCATTAAAACTAATATGTTGAAAGTTTTGTTACGTTTGGAGTTAAGGAAGGGTTAGAATAAAATATTTTATGAACAGACATGAAAAGTTTTGGGAAGTTCGTATACTTTCATTAATATCTCGAACACGGTTGGGAAATCGTGGTAAGTGGATAGAAACTATTTGAAAGCTTACTAAATTCTCTACAAAAAAGATTCTAAAACTATTTTTGATTAGGTTATGTCAATCGGAGAAATAAGTGCTTAAAACTTCAAATACGTCTGTTTTGTTCTTATGAACGGGTTTTTGTCGTTCTTGTTGTAATTTTTGTCTCTTTCCCTTCGTTTTTTATTGCTTTTTATTTTTGTAATTTCTTATGTTGCGAAAATTTTGTGTGTAAAACAGGATATGAAAAATGAGGCCAATTTTCTGTTGCTAGAAATAATATAAATTTTGGGAACTTTCTTTAATATCTCGAAAACTGTTGAGAATTTTGGTAAACGGAAGAATACCATTAGAAAGCTTATTAAATGCTCTACATAAAAGGTTCTAATGAAAGTTTTGATTAGGCGATGTCAATCGGAGAAATAAGAGCTTAAAGCTTTAAAGTAATTGATTTCGCTTATTCGAAGTGTTCTTTTCGCCTGTATTTTATTCCTTGTTATTTTTTAATTGCTTATAGTTGGATAATGTATTCGAAAATAAAACAGGTTAAGTAAAATAACAAAAACAATTTATTGTTAGAAATATAGATTTCCAAGATTCCAAGACCTTGCAACTAGCGGGACGGTTTCTTGTGTTGCCGACCCTTCCAGGTCAGATTGTAAATCCTACCTTTCAAGACTGGTGGAACCAAAATATAACTGTCAGGGTTCGGTCACTGCTACTTAATAAAACTACATTTTATCGTAAAAATGGTTTTATTGTGCCGACGTTTCGGCTTGAACTTCAAGCCTTCATCAGGGCTGTAAATACAAGTAGGACATATTTAACACTAATATATGCACATATCTATGTAAATATATATATATATATATATATATATATATATATATATATACATATATAATATATATATATTTATATATATGCATATACACATACACCTATACACGCACACATATGTACATATATATGCCCACATACCTACACATATGGGGTATGTATTATTAAGTAGCAGTGACCTAACCCGGACAATCCCTACCTTGCATCATCAACGGTCAACGATCTCCTCTCAACAAAATAATAACTGCTTCTGTTTTAATCTTTCGAAATTAGACTAGGGATAAGAACGGAACCGCGCTAAGATGAGGCAGTTCCTGCGAGTCGGACTTTTTTGATCTAGAACCAAATTATTAATTTGCGCGTACTGGCTGTAATTTTTATTTCTTTACAAGAAAACTCGCTATACGCCTTACCGTATTTTATATAACAGAGCAAGATCCGTCCACTAGAACGTGGGTTTGCTCCAGAAAAAAAGGAATCAAAATTAATAACTGCTGCAGGTTTCTTAGGGTGGGTTTACACTTGCTAGTTATTGCAGGATATTTACATCAGAGAGAAATTGCGACTATTGAAACCCAATGTAAAATGTATGTCTGCAATAAATTCTACCATGAGCAATTTATTGCAGACATACATTTTACATGGGTTTTCAATAGTCGCAATGTCTCTCTGATATAAATATCCTGCAATAACTAGCAAGTGTAAACCCACCCTTACAAATATAAAAGAGGAAATGTTAATATATGTTATTTTGAACACATTTTTCAGGAATGACCTGTGCTCTACCGAACCAATTTACGTATTCATGCTGCTCCTACGTGACAGTTTTTTTTTTGTTTTAGGGTCGTAACCCATGAGAGAGGAAGAGGTTACAAGCAAGGCTCCCTAGAATTTGACATATCTTCGACTAAGCCCGGCGACCCCGTCAAGAGGTTTAGCTACGACCCGCCATACAGAGGTCCCTCGTCAAACGATCGACGATGCAACCCTGACTATCTACTGCAATGGCGTTAAATCATTCCTCCAGCAGAAAAATATTCTACAAACTATTCCTAGAGAATTTGGAAATTTGAATTTTGTAAATGTTTAAATATTACAAATTAGTTATTCTATATTTATATTCTATTCTAGCTTTTACCCGGCATGCCATGCTAAACCTATTTCTGCATCTAGAAAAGAAAAAATAAATTACAAACCAAATAAGTAATATTGAAATCTAATAACGCAGATTTGTAACTATTTGGGTTCGTAGTTTCGAACACTTGACCTCCGAATTGTGTGTCAAAGAAGATTTTAACCTAGTCTATGACTCCCCCTGAATGAAGACCTACATGTGTACCAAGTTTGATCAACGGTTTGGTCTAACGGTGTGGCTTTGTATAAGGAACAACAATACAGACAGACAGCTGGTAGACGTTTTTGAGCTAGCCTACGAAACTTGCCGGATCAAGACCTACCAATATTGTAAGTTTGGTCAAAATCAGTCAAACGCTGTGGATTTGTATAAGGAACAAACAGACAGACACGTAATTTATAGATTTGTATTTATATATAATATAATTATTACAGTCAGCTTATTCTATATCTACTATATATTTGTCAAATACCACTCACTCACTGACCTATCAACGCCCAGCCCAAACCAATCGACAGAAAAATTTGAAGTTTTGCATGGACACTCCCTATAGAACGTAGACGCTCGCTATGAAAGGATTTTTTGATATTAGAATTTTTAAGTTTTTTTAGAGGGGTTTTAAGTTTGAGTTGGTTTGGCTGTTCTTTATCGTCCATACGTTGCTAGGACGATAAAGAACAGCTTTTACCGTACATTATCTATTTCATAGTATTATTTTTAATTGAGGTTAATTTCCACTATGATGGCAGTCCTTGAATTACTGGAGTATAGAATACTATCAACTTGGAATAGTTTTAGACAAATAAAACGCTATTACAACTAAAATGAAATGATCTTTGGAATGAAGAAGGAATGGATCAAACCATTTTAAGGTTTTTAAGACACATTTTTACCCTCACATCAAAATTTCGGGGGGGGGGGCTGCACATCCCTCAGTTCTCCTTATATACGCCCACGCTGGTAACCTATAGATAACGGGTTATCTATACGTTATCTGTTTTTTGATACTGGTGCGGAGCATCCCAATGTCAAGAAACATTATACTTTGATTACCAATAAACTGATGACTAACTTATTGCATGACGGGAACCGTGCTATAATAAATTGCACACAATTAAGTAGGAGTGTTAATTTGATGATACATCATTTAACGCAATAAAATAACTACTTATCTGCCGTGACGAAGCACGGGTATTCACCAAGATCATTTATAATTGTGTAAACGTTGAACAATTTGAGTTACGATAGGATATTGTTCACAAAACATTTCCAGTGTATATTCAAGTATGTTATTTGAAATCTACTTTCACTATCAACTGTATTGTAATCAGTTCCCTGTATGAATGTTATACATCCAATAATATCACATTATTATTTAATTATCCTGTAGTAGTCAGTAGTTAAAAAACAGCGTTATCATGATCAAAATCGGCCACTGTTTGTCAATTGGAATGGAATTTCCCACGTATACGTTGTTAATGGCCATTTTGACCATAAGGAGTCATTTCTGGCCTATGGTGCTGTTGTAATTTTTATTCCTCATGACTCGTACATTCGAAACATGCAATAAAAAATTTTTACATTGAATAATATTTCAAGATCAATTTTGCGGGGGTCAATATGGGGGTCATTTTTTTATGATCTCGCATTGGAGAATCATCTGGCCAACGGATGACCATTAGTTTTGTGACACCCTGTACCTTAAACGCTGGGTTTGACGAACTTCGTCTGCTGAGATGTCGAATCCTCTTGTTATTGTGTCAATATATGGCCTCTTACTACTGGCTTTCCCGCGTGGAAACTCAAGGCAAGCGCTGGAGCAGTGGTCTACCCTCTCGCGAGAAAATGTAATTTGAATGCCACTTCCGTTACATTAGGGATTCTATTGTACTCGATTGGTGACTATCGAGATATAGTGATCCTATGATAATCGTTTTAACGAGTATCGAAATAATGGGATATCAAGATTAAATTTAACTAACCAATAATTCTTTCATGACACCAGAAGTATTCATTGCTACTGATCTTCTGCAGAATATATACTTGTTGTATGTTTGTTTGTGAAGCTCTTGTGGTTCATAAATCAAATTCAACCAGAGACGAGTGAGGTCTTATAGGATTAAGGGATTTATTTTGTTGATTTGTTGACGCCGACGGGCAATCAATTCTAACAGAGACTAATGGGAAAAGGAAACCTCGTTAGCCAACAAAACCTGATAAGCCCTATCAGCAATGTTGATAAACAGTGAAATATCATTCATTCTGATGAACCAATTCGTGTCAATTTGCGCAAGATTATTCTGTGTAAGGGGTTGGTGATACTTAATAGGATTTAAAGGAAGAAGAAAAGTTGTTTGAGAATCCCAATCCTCAAAACACTTCCGTTTATTCGCCATTATTTTCATAATTTTTGAGAAGCAATTGTTGAGGAATATAGGTCAGTTATCAGAAGGTTTCTTACGTATTCATTAGATTTTAGAACGGAGATTTCCATTGTATTTCCTTTTCTGACATGGATCTTTTCCTGTGGTGTTACAAACATTTAGATGTCCCCATAGTCAACGAAAAAAAAAACTTCAGCACACACATTTTATATATATATATGTATATGCAGGAACCTATTAAATTAATTAATAGCTGGGTGGGCCTAAGGACGGTATGGAAGTACGAGTGCAGCCCACGAACGACGACACTATCACATTGAATCTTTGTAAACTTCGCCCCATATATATATATATATATATATATATATATATATATATATATATATATATACACCGTACGAAAAAACAAGTTATGAGGATAATGAAGAAACCAGGGTCTTCCCGTGGTTCACTGGCTGACGCTTTGAATTCTCGTTCGGGAGATGTGTGTTCGAGTACCGCCTGCAGCAGATTGAGCTCTTTTATCTATGGGCCTATGAAAGAATTCCTTCATCAAGAAAAAAACTGAGCAAGTGGTAAGAAAGAAAATGGTGACATTCCCCTATTCATTATAATTATCATATATATTTTTGTGAACAGATCTGTAGCTCTAAGGAATCTTAATATTCTCTGACACAATTCATGGACGTCTCCAAGTATATCAAAGAGAGTACGATGAATGTCCAGTTGATTTCGAATCTCCTCGAATGCTCTACAGTCCGTGAAAATATGTTTAATTGATAGATCTTCTATCTTCTTTCTTCCCGCTTGAATAAGTTAGAATGGGTGAGATTAGTATGGCCAATTCTTACTCTCGACAGAACCACCTCATCCCGCCTGCTTTCTCGGGACGAGGTTTTCCATGCCGAGGTAGTGGATTTTATCTCTCTTAATTTGTTATCTCTTTTTCCTAGCCATTCGTATTGCCATCTAGAGTGACATTTTTTTACCAAATTCCCGCTAGATAAATCGTAGAGTTTAATGTTTTGAACAGTTCGAGGTAATACTGAAGTTTAGCGTCCTCCGAACCGATTATTTTCCACTCTAACGTATTTTGATGCACTAAACACGAATCCGTCAAAAACAAAACTCGCTCTTAACTAGGAACGAAGTTATTAAGCACAAAAGTTCACTGTTATGGCGTAAAAAAGGTATTTGTAAACATGCGCATGCACAGGTAAGGTAAAGGAATCTGAAGGAGAAGAATGTCTAGGACGACTTTTGGGCAGACATGCTATGCGTTTCCGCTCGCTCAAGAAGATATGAAAAATCTAGTCAATCCAAATCTCTAAAATTAATAGAATTCTAATTATTTTAGCGAGTTGGATTGACTAGAGTTTGATATCTTCTTGAGCGAGCGTAGCGAGCGGAAACGCATAGCACTTCTGCCCATAAGCGACAGGTTACGACGGGTGAGGAGGCCCTTAACATTTAAAATTATTTTTAAATAAATAGTTGATCAAAATGCGCATGTTTGTAAATACGTTGATTACGCCAGTTTTATAACCTCCATAACAGTGAACTTTAGTGCTTAATAACTTATTTCCTAGTTGAGAGCGAGCTTTTTTTTTAAACGGAATCGTGTTTAATGCATCAAAATACGTTATAGTGGAAAATGTGAAAATAATAGGTTCGGAGGACGCTAAACTTCAGTATTACCCAGTTCGCTTCTAATAGAAATTTTATTAGGCGCATAGAATGGCGGGAAACTTCACAACAATTTTACAACCATCGACGAATGATTCCAAGCACAGATTTAAGACCAGTCAGCAATTCGCTAAAAATATCAGTACTATTTTAGTAATTCCACTGATTGCGTTCAATTCTCCGTAAAAGCAGATCACTTCTGTGGAAGTAACTTTACGGTCGGATTGGCCCGTATGATTTCTTCCGATCCAGCTAGTTTTCAAGCCCTCGTGTTCGGTAGTTTCTTCTCAAAGGGGTGTAACGATTTTAACGCATCATTAGTCCCATTCACAAAATGAATGACGACACCCTACCTCAAAGTCATATTATTTACCTTTTTAAAAAGAGGCGGATTTAATGGTCGAAAGCACCAGGCTGTTATCACCCCGGTCCTCTTGTTATCGCTCAATCCACTCTTTAATCAAAAATAGATTAAAAACTCAATCATCTGGATGCTTCTCATTTTAAGGAGTAATCAGGAAAAAAAGAAGCATTTCCGTGTACTCAGGTGGGAATAATTATTTTTGTAATTTTTGTCTCTTTCCCCTAGTTTTTTATTGCTTTTTATTTTTGTAATTTCTTATGTTAGGAAAATGTATTTGTGTGTAAGACAGGTTAGGTAAAATAAAACCAATTTTCTGTTGCAAGAAATAATGAAAAGTTTTGGGAACTTTGTATACTTTCGTTAGTATCTCGAAAACGGTTGACAATCTTGGAAAGCGGAAGTTTACCATTCCAAAGCTTACTAAATGCTCTACAAAAAAGGTTCTGAAGAAAATTTTAATTAGGCGATGTCAATCGGAGAAATAAGTGCTTAAAACTTTAAAGTATTTGATTTCGCTTATTCGAACTGTTCTTTTAGCGCGGTTCCTCCCTCCCTCCATAGGTCTTTTTGTCTTTGATTTTGGTACTTAGAATTATGGGATTCAGTCGAATAATTTTCTGCATGTTCGAATATCATTAACACTAATATGTTGTGGAGTAAAGGAAGGGTTAGAATAAAATATTTTATGAACAGACTAGAAAAGTTTTGGTAACTTTGTAGTAATTGATTGAAAGTAATTGATTTCGTTTATTCGAACGGTTCTTTTTGTCTGTTTTATTCCTTGTTATTTTTTAATTGCTTATAGTCGGATAATGTATTTGACAATAAAACAGATTAAGTAAAATAAGAAGATCAATTTATTGTTAGAAATGTAGCGTTTAAAGAGAGAGATCCTAAGGCTTTCCAAATGCCTCTGAGCGGAGGCCTTTCTGGCCGACTTATGGGTTGGCCGACCCATACAGGTAACATCATACATCAAGACCTTTCAAGACTGGTGGAACCAAAATAATAACTGATTCTATTTTAATCTTTCCAAATTAGACTAGGGTTAAGAACAGAACCGCGCTAAGATGATGCAGTTCCTGCGAGTCGGACTTACAATCCTACTCCTACATATACTTTTCCACTTGTAGCACAGTTAATTTATAACAATTTTTAGCACAGTTTATAATAATTTATAATGTAAAACAGATGGGTTCCACAAGGGCTTGTCATCACTTTCAATCTATAACTTTAAATCTATAGGCTTGTCCATCTTCTATCACTAAAACTTATTTACATTTTTAAACATTTCAATTACCCCAGACCATGTGGCCACCATGTTTAAATGTGGAATTGTAATTAGCTCATTAATTAAAATTTGGCTGAGGTGAAGATCAAAAATAAAGTATATGTGGAATTAATTATTTTATTTAGGCTTATTTAAAAAAACAACAAACTATTGCTTATTTTGGTTTTAACATATCCGGGTCCCATTTGGTTGTGGTGCGACCGGGAATCTTTTCAAAGGGCCCTGAAACGAGAAAAATCCCTGCCGTCGGAAGGACTCGAACCCACCATCTCCCGCAGGAGAATCCAAGGCGTTAATCACTAGACAACGGGAAGACCTTTATGTAATATTTTTGACGTCTATTACACGGTTCTTTTTAATATCCTCCCATACTGCTTTGTACTGATATTTATTATCATGAGGTTCAGCGCAAACCTTTATTTCAGGCCAGAAATTAATTAATATCAGTAGTTTAGATTGTCTTTTATTAAAGGCTTCTACAAATATTGTTCCATTTTGGTGATTTTTTTAGATGTTTTTGATTCTCCAGAAACATTATTTGTTTTATATATTAAAATATATTTTATACATATATTTTTAGGTCCCCTCCTTCAACTCTTTCAATAATTAAATCTTTTTGAGGAGATACTATAATTTCTTCCGGTGTACCAGAAAAGTTTTCATAATATTTCATTTTTTTTTTCGCACGGAGGAATCAATCTCCGGTGTTAGGTATATTCGTTTGGATTGACTATTATAATAATCTCTGATTAAGAATAAATGGTAATAACAAATATTTAATAATTTGAAAAAAATTATATATATTCTATACCAGGTTGAAATTGAAAGTTTTTGAAGCGCTATAACTTGAATAATCATTGGTCTAGGCCGAATACTAATAAAAATGAAATATGTATTATAATAAAAGCACCAGTAATAATATAAATTATAATTTAACACTTATCTTTTAGGATCAGTCCAATCCATGCTTGGAGAATCCTACAGGTCCGCACTCTGTCAAGTGTCGGCTATCTTCGGAAAAACATCCGAATGTCTCTCCTGGTTGTTCACCATTTTCAATTATTCGCAAAAAAAAAAAAAAAAAAAAAAGTATCCACATCAGTGGAATAGAACAAACTAATTTAACATTCCAAAAACACTTTAAAAGCAATCTTTGAACTTCACCAAAACCGATCGATGTACGAAAAAACACTAAAAATTGAGACCGGCAACAGTTTTCTAAAAACTTCCAACTACATTCCATGCCTTATAAGGGTTAAGCCTAATAAAACCTCAAAGCTTGCTGGATGCTTAAATACACTTATCTATATTCTCCTACTCAAATATCTCACTAAGGGTGCGTTTACACTAGGATAGTTATTCCAGGATATTTATATCAGAGAGAAATTCTGACTAGTGAAAACCATGTAGAATTTATGTCAGACATAATTTTTACATGGTTTTCATTAGTCAGAATTTCTCTCTGATATAAATATCCTGCAATGACTATCCTAGTGTAAACGCACCCTAAGAAAAAGTCCTTAAAACGGGCGCACAGCAAGAGTTTTAAAACGCACTGTCATCAATATGGCCACTGAAACTTGCAATATTTGGGACCCTGAAAGAACCGAGAAACACATATTCGAGGTGTAAATAATATGTTAAACCATGTATTGTAATTAGGACAAAAAAATAACTTTTAAAAAATACTTTAAGCTTTTAATAGAAATAATAATAAAAAAATCGATTTTATAAAGAGTATATAAAGAATTGTGAAACTGTAACTTCGTATAAAATAATGTGTGAACCGATAAATTGAACTTTATAGTGGACTGAAATTATAAATTTTAATGAAAATAGGTATTTAAAAAAAATAGTAAGAAAAACAGGTATATAAAACACTTTAAATAAAATATTACCTAGGATCTAATAATCGATAGGTGTATTCAATCATGGAGGCGGAAAATTCTTTCTATTTCTGCTTACTCATCTCGGGAATCCGCGCTTTTTAGTCTAATATTTGTTTTTATCAGTTTTTATGTGTGTTTTAAGTGCCCGAAATCGAGTTTTAGTGAAAGGATACAATGTCCTTGAACTACAACTGGCAGAATTTAAGGTATGTCTTTTTTTTTTTTTTTCAAAATCTATCTCTGTAGTTTGCTCAATTTGTTTTATACCAATTTTCGTTCCTTTTTACTTACTATTTTTCTTTAAATATTATTTAGAATGTGTTTTTTTAATTCTTTTGTTCTTTAATTAGAATTTACCTCATATAAAGTAGTTCACATATTTTATGGTTTTCGGTTTTTGGTCCCTGAAGAATAATTTATTTTTTAAGCCAACAAAAAAGTGTTTCAGACATGATACCATTTTAATTAGAAACGTTTTAATGTATTACATTACATTTATAAAGAATTAATACATTTTTAAACAATTTATTTAACTGTGGTTTTCATATAGTTCATAATTTAACCATATTAACAATAAGCAAACTTGTGTAAAATATAGTTGGGTATCCTTTCATCATATTTACCTTATAAAGCTTCTTCGTATGAATTTAACAATGTTTTTTTATAGTGTTCAAGAAACATTTTTACCAATCTTCAAATTATTTTATCATTCACATTTGTTTTATGGTTTTCCCCAAAATTACTTATAAATTCTCAATGGGATGGAGATCATGGTAGTGAAAGATTTTATCCATAAATCTTTTATTAAGGGCCTTATGCTTAAGATCATAATCCCGGCTAAAAATAAATATTTTCTTTCAAGTTATTCACTGATTCTTTAAAATGTTTACGTAGACTTCAACATTCTTAATGAATTTAATTTACCCAGCCCCTCCTGCTGAGAGATATTCCCAGAGCCCTTCAGAAACATCTCGATATTTGACTATTTTTGGCAATTTTCAAGGAAAGAAAGTTTATTACACCAAATTTTCCTTTTACCATTGCTGAATATATTCAATTTTTAAAAGTATACCATATAAGCTTTATTTGTACTCTTATCATGAGACATTTTCCCTCCTCTGTTGTCTTTATTTGGGGGCGGGAGGAGGGCATTTCACAATTATCTAGAGTGGAAGCTATGGGTCTTGTTATAATATGTAAATTACCCCTAGGAGGACACACTTCTAAAAGTCAACCTTATCTTACACTCTGGGGTGTCTTACACCCCAACATATAAATTGATGTAAAATATAAGTGATAAGACCTGCAATGCTTATAATGAATTTTAAAATATCTAAGAAGTCTAGGAAACAAAAATAAATCATTTCAAAATGGATTATGTTCAGATGTATTTCAAAAAATCTCGATAATGTAAAATTTAACGATCCAACTAGCTGCAAAACACAAAAAAAAAAAAATCAATTTTCTTCCTCAATAACAACATAATTTGTATGGCTCTTAAACTCATAAAAATATTGAGTAAAAGATTTATAAAACGTGGCAGAAAAGTCATTTTTTGAATTATATAGTAATAAAATACATAGTGGTGGCCCTGAAGGTACCTCTGTCACTCACTGCACTGCAGACATATTGCTGGCCTGTACTCGTTGCAAATAGCTCTCTTTCATTGCAGACATGTAAATTTCGTCTTTCTCTCCTTAACCCTTTCACAAAACGAACTCCTTTCATGTTTTTCTTGCCTCTAAAGCCCATCAATTGCTTATCACAAGAACCATTTCAAAAGGGGTATAATATTTTTCAAAATTGTTCATAAAAATTTCCCTTATGTCTCTAATAGGTGCAATTTTGTCATTAGCCTTCCTCTTTTGTTTTGTCAGTTTATCATCAAATCTCCAGCAGTAGTAGAGGAAGCTGAACCTATTCATGGGCATGACGTGTCGAAATAAAGCATGGCCCATTTTTATATAGGAAACTCTTCTAATGAGACTTTACAGGATTTATTCTCTCCTGAAATATATAACAATCCAATAATTGCCTGGATCTCTACCTGATCAGTATCTTTTTTATGTCTGAACAGAATTGATCGCGTCCCGCCTTCTAAGAATTTCATCATTTGTATACTTAGTTATTTTACTGATAATATCTGGTGAAAATAAGAGGCACCTCTCTCCAAACGGCTGGAAATATCCTTAGCAGACCCCTTAGGCCCAAGTAAATGTCTTACTATATTATTTTGTTTTGTTAGGCCACTTCTCGTAGGCTGTCGAACAGTTCCACTAACGACACACTGGGGTGTGAGATACCCTGAACACTTACTCAAACGACACACTGGGGTGTGAGATACCCCAAGACTACTTCAGATTACTACAAGTAGCAAAAAAAGACTGTCACATGGCAGATAATGATTAGAATCGATTATGTTATGAAAAAAGGTTATTTACATAGCGGGATTTGGCTATAGAGCTACATACACAGGAATTAATAATAATCAATATTTAAACATTCCTGGGGTGTGTGACACCCCAGTGTGTCGTTCTAGGGTTACTTTGGATCATCGGTAATGTTAAATACAAGATAATTGAGAAAATATTAGCAATGTAATAAAAGATCTTCAAAAAATACTATACATATAATAGTTTTTCTTTTAACTTACTTTATATAAAATTACCATATATATATATATATATATATATATATATATATATATATATATATATATATATAATTTAGAGTAGGTGATAAACATATGATTTATTCTGGCCAAATATGATGCCTCAATAAAGAATTAAAACATATTTTAAGTTGCTTAGCCAATAAAATACATTTGAAAAAGTAATAATTGTTACTATTTCAAGCATCAATTTCCTAAGCTATTCTTGATTCTTTAAAAATATTCGAAATTTCTTCATTTTTTCAAAAATATTCAAACTCTTCCTAACTCCTTTCAAAATATGTATACATTAATATTATTTAATCATTAATGTAATTTTATTGGCATATTATATTTGTTTCAGGTATTTGAAACATACTGCTATTAAGTTGGGAGCGAGATTAGCTCAGTGGTAGAGCACTGGGCTTAAATGTTGGAGGACCTGAGTTCAAATCCCGAGGAAGTACTAAAGATTTTTATCTTCTAGTGTCTGCATTCATGGGTTGGATTCGGCCTCCCTGTCCATCCCTAGGCCAATACAGCCTTTAATTATTTTATTAATTGGTACCTCGGTGCTAATGAGTCAAAGCAGCAAAGGGAAAAATCAGGCGGCCAGAGCATAGTTCTGACCACACTATCTCCCTAGTATGCCGTATAGTCATGAGTCCTCTATAGTATCCTGACCCTCAGGGTCCTTGTGGCCTGTTTTCTTACAGCTATTAAGTTGAAGTTGAGGGTGGGGAAGGATCAATGCATTCTTGAAGTAGCTAGCAGGAGTCACTCCCCAAATTTTTTTAAAAACATTAAGTTACATTGGCGACGATTCAAACCTCTTCAGGCATCTATAATGTAAAATAAACCGACTAAGGAGGAAACATCTCCTATGTCACTAATAACAATATTAATACAAGTTATAAGTTATATTCGCTGGGGGTCAGAAACCCCACCATAACTAGTCGCGTCAGGTCCACTGTGACCCATATTTTAAATGGTTGTTTTGGGTAATGTAATTTAAAAAAATAATTATAAACACTAATAGTAATTGAAATACTTTTCGTTTATTAAAATAATACAATACTTATCAAAATTACATAAAAATTTCATTAAAAAGAATAGTACTGAAATGAAGTTGAAGATGTGAAAATGAGAACGTTTACAAAGTTCAAATTTATGTAGTTTTTATTCACTAAGGAAAAATAAAAAAAACTTAAGGCATAGATTAATTGTGAACAATGTTCTTTGCACTCACATTTTCCACATGTGTCACAAAATGAATAATATCTATTGTCTTTTGTGGAAGGACAAAAACTATACCGTTTTCTTTCTGCTTCATTCTCCTGCTTCATCTTTACTCGTCCATACATATCTTAATCTATTGTATGAGAGGCCTAGATAGAAAAAGAACTTGCGACCAACAGATAATTATTGACTAACTGATGACCTAAGCCTTGCAAACAGCTTTTCTTCCCATCTCCTTTACAGAATCCAGTATTGTTTTTGTAAACAACACATGTGTTCTAGCTCTGAGATTGATCAAATGAAAAAATGTTGCCTCATCTCTTGGTGTGACGCCCATCATTATATTTCGCACACAATTGGTTATTTTCGGCAATTCCTTCTTTAGTAGAATTGCAAAAAGTAATCATAGCTGGTTTATTTTGTTCACCCTAGGATTTCTCGATATCTTGGACAAACTCCATTTTCGACAAAATGCTAGGAGATAACAATGGAAGTGGCAGACAATTAGAAATAATGAAATGGATCGAATAAACAAATACATTCGAGTCAATGTGACCCAAGGCAAGTAATTAAGGGTTAACGATATAAAGAGTTGAAAAAAATAAATTTAAAATATTACAGTAATTACATTGACGGTGGAACCACCAATCTTATTGAGTGTTAGCTTTTCAAAGATAACTATTAATTAATATAAGCCTTAAGTTTTTTTATTTTTCCTTATTAAATAAAAACGACATAAATTTGAACTTTGTAAACGTTCACATTTTCACATCTTCAACTTCAATTCAGTACTATTTTTTGTAAAGAAATTTTTATGTAATTTTGATAAGTATTGTATTATTTTAATAAACGACAAGTATTTCAATTACTATTAGTGTTTATAATTATTTTTTTAAATTACATTACCCAAAACAATCAATTTAAAATATGGATCACAGTGGACCCGACGCCAGTAGTTATGGTGGGGTTTTTGACCCCCCCCCCACGTTTCACCACTAGCCCTCCCCCATCTACCCCTTTCTCCACCCCCAGTCCACTCAAAAAGTAATAAAACAGAAAAAAATGTTTGAAACGGGCTGTAATGGTTCGTGCTATTGCCAAGCTCAGCCAGTCCAAACAAGGACGTTGTTTGTTTTTGAAAGTTAACTAGTCACCCACTGGGCCTATAGACTTCGAATAGCTAATAACATTTACTATAACTTTTATTCTCAAGAGTATTTTGTAAGATGATTATTCTGGTCTGCATATTCCTCCAAACACGCCTGATAGTTAAATTTTGCACTTTTTGGGAAAAGTAGCCAAACTTTGAAGAGCTGTACCTCGGAAGTTTTCTACTTAAAAAGTTTGTTATAGCACCACAAGCTTTTAAATTTTATCTACTTTAAAACAGCAAAGAATACCAATTGTTGTACGATGCACGGCTTAGGAGCTATAAGCAAACAACAAAATAATTTCCAAAAATGTTAATGTTTTTCAACTGTTGCGCAGTTAGCACAGGTCTTTCGAAGCTGACAAATTGGGTACACAATTCTGGGATGGTCCCGAACAACACCCCGAAAAATCAGCGTTACGCGTTTTTTTGGGACCTTTGCCCCTTTTTTTGTGTTGGGTGACTGGACTATCATTTTTGGTGTCTACTAGGTAGGATCGATAAAGATTTGAAGAAATTTTTGAAAAATTCCGTCATGAGTGCAACCTCAATAGCTTCTTCCTTTCGGAGGAAAGTGCTAAAAAGGCGTAATTATTTTGAAAATTCTATGTTAACAATGTTAGTCATTGAAATATTAAATTAATTAACAACGTATTGAAATCTGTTGGAATTGTTCCAGAAAAGTTTACAATGCTGCCGAAGTATTCCTAATTGTTTCAACAATAGTTGTTGTGGAACTAATAATATAGTTTTAACATATTAAGTCGCCAAAAAAATAGCGAAAAAAGTGACTTTAGAGGCGTCTTAATAAGTCAAGGAACGTTTGGGATTTGGCTAAGAGAAAACTTCAGATTTTCAGATAAATCTATATTTCGAACTTATTAAAATAAATAATGGCCAAATACCAACAATTTTTCATATGAAGGCAAAAGAATAATATATTTTCATAGAATAAAACTAAATATTATCTTACTTGATATAACTTTTCTTCTTCTGGGTGACCGATTTTTTTTTTTTTAATTTTTACATAGTATACTCACACATACATCCACCCAGATAGAAACCCACAAATTTGAATCATTGTTATTTTCGTGGCCCATGCGTTATAAAATGCCAATAATTCTGGTCGGAATTTCAGGATTTCGTCATCATGCCGATACAATCGGGCTTTATTGCCTATTATGAAATTAGAAAAACGCTAAAACGACGTTAAAATTCACGAATACTGCAATTCCATAGTCAATTCCTAACGTAAAACAATAACTCTAAAATTTATAAATTATAAATGCTCCGATCGCTGAGACGTGTAAAATTAAAGTGACACGAGCAGAGTCAAAATAGAAAAGGACGGCTAAGCATTTCAGGTTTTTTATTTTTTTTAGTTTTTTCTTTCTTATTTTTGGCGCACAGACTCGCCCTTCTCCAACTAAGCGCGTCTAAATGGATGATTCCGCATGATTAAATTTCTCAGCATCTGGCATCGCTCATAATTAATAAAATAGTTCAGGAATATTTTATAAATCACACATTTCATCATAAAATATTTCCTAATTTTGTCAGTTTATAGCGGGGTTCCTCCGTCCGAGTTGAAAAGAAAGCCGACGCTTGACACATTGAACTGATGACGCAATCCGTAATTGCTGTTCAGAAAGGTCACAATAAAAAAACGATCATACAAAATTTGGTGTATATGTGTATATATATACATATAAAAATTCTTTTTTATCCTAGGAGGCATGGTGTCATTAAAGCAGTCTTCCTTTATTACACCACTTTATTTATTGGGCCCGACATGTTTCGTGCATCTTTTCTTCGCACCTCTTCAGGGGCACTTCTTGCAAGGAAGTCCGGACTCCAGAGGGAGTACTTGGTAACGGGAGGACTTCCTTGCAAGAAGTGCCCCTGAAGAGGTGCGAAGAAAAGATGCACGAAACATGTCGGGCCCAATAAATAAAGTGGTGTAATAAAGGAAGACTGCTTTAATGACACCATGCCTCCTAGGATAAAAAAGAATTTTGATATTTTAATAATATACATATAATAATATATAAATATACGTTTCAAACAGTTCTAATAATAGGAAATATTTAATTTTTATGATAAAATAAATACCAGTTGAAGTTTTCATTTAATATTTTATTTAAACTGTAAAATATGTACTGGCTACCCACGAAGACATCAGACAAAATACTGCAGTAGACGAACAGGCTAAACTAGCCACTCGACGACCAGCACCAGACGTACATTACATGACATACCAGGATCTACAAGCCTTATCTAAGAGATACATAACATATAAATGGCAAGAATCCTGGTACAACACGACTGACTACAAGCTTCGAGAAATCAACCACACTGTACAGATATGGTCATCCAGTAAAAGATCAAAAAGACGTGAAGAAGTAGTTTTATGCCGTCTAAGGATTGGCCATTCACGACTGACACATTCCTACATTATGACCAGACAAGACAGGTGTGCGCGCGCCAGAGAGTGGAAACGGAAAGAGGCCCGTATATAGCGTTATGAGCCCTCACTGAACCTCTCCCTAAACACACAATCCTTACTAACGCTTACGAGGTGAGGGCTTCCCTGCGATCCCCCATGGGGTCTTTCGCTGTCCATGGGAGATCGCAAGACGGCCCTCGGGAGAGGCCGCCTACTACTGTTGCTTCCGCCCCCTGCAGAGCGCATGAGTCTCGCTCAATACAGAACACCTCCAAATTCTGGCTACTCTGCAGCGGAGCATCCAACCATATGACCACTACGCACGACAGGCAACCACAACGTGATTCCTGCCACCAACCCAAACGTAGTACCATTTTGGAAACTCATGACCGTGCCATGAGCCCCTAAGCACCAGAATGGTCACTGGCCCGGAAGTGTTAAAAGCACCCCCTACGGTTTCCTTCCAGAAGAGATACAGGGGGGGACTTATCCCGATCTCCCAAGGAGGGCAGGTCCCGTGCCTGTAGTTGCCAAGCTGTCCGGGAAGGCTTAAAGCCCCTAGGCTACATATCTGGCGACGCCTCTCAATACCGAGGTCAAACTGGTTTACCCAGTCATCCCAAGGACGAGACCAGGTGACCAGACAAGACAGACCGACATGTACATACTGCAATACTCACCTAACAATAAAGCACATACTGACAGAGTGTAGACTCAGGACAAATTTTAAATTACAATACACAAAATAATCAACAGACAGAACATTTAAGGTTATATCAACAGACGGATACTTTTCTGTCAATCTTTAATTATGAACTAAGAACAAAGCCGTGGTTTTGTCACCAAATGGCGAAAAAACTAAAATAAAATAAAATAAAAACTGTAAAATAGTATGTTAACGTAAGTGTATTTTTCTTTTACTAGAAAATACAAATGGAGCAAATATTTATTTTGCATTTTGAACAAAACTTCAACTGGAATTTTACATAACATTTACCATAAATAAAATATACGTCAATATTTATCTTATTTTTTTACAAACTAAAGTCTACGTGGTTACTTCTATTATTTATTAGAATATCATTGGATGTAAATTTTATTTTAGCTTCAATGTAAAATATCAGGGGACGTTATTTTATAGTAGCTGTTACCCGGCGTGCCATGCTACACCTACTTTCTGCATCTACAAAAGCAAAAATAATTTAGAAACCAAAGAAGTAATATTAAAATGTAATAACGCAAATTATTATTGTTCGGATCCGATCCGATTACGTTTGATCGACAACGGCCGACAGCGGCCGACGTGAGAGCCTACATTGGCCTACAACCGATCCGATCCGATTTAGTCACAGCTCGTCAGTAATGACCTCGTAATGAAGTAAAAATGAGTGATTAATTTAAAAAATACCACCTAATAAGCATATAAACCTTCGATTAGGTTGAATGGTGGAGGTAAGATAAGTATTGGTATTCATATTTTAAAATTATTTATAAGAAAGGTAACTAGAAGGTTATAAGCATTAGAAGGTTATAAACATTAGAAGGTTATAAACATTAGAAGGTTATAACATTGGGAGGTTATTGACGTTGGATGGTTATAAACATCTTTCCACGCAATTTAATAAACAAGGGAAACAAAAAACAAAAATGTGAATTGACAAAGTTGTTCTAAATGTTTTTTTTTTTTTTTATTTAAAAGAAAATGCATTGAAATCGGTTAAGATTTAGAACCTGTAGACATTTTTGAAACACAATACGTGAGTTGGCGCCATTTTGCTACGTCGGTCCGAAATCGATCTAGAAACAAAAATGTTTGAATGGGCAAGAATCGGTGGCCATCGGATTGGATCGAATCGGGTCGGGTCGAGACCAATGTAGGCACCTCCATTGAGATGCAAGTGTTTGTTTTCCTTCCGGCAGTCGGTGGCTATTGGATCGGATCGGAACGGGTCCAGTATAGGTGCTCCTTAACTCTTTCTTCTGGTGCCACGATCTGCCTCCTTGGAAAAACTCTAGCCTGACGCCAGAAGCCGTGGCTGTATCAAGATATTTTATTTGAATTTTATTTTATAAGTAAAGTGTTAGTTTTTTTTGTTTCTTGTTCTTCCATTTATGAAGAAAAAAAAAACTGTTTTGGTCCAAAATAAAATATTTTTTTCTTCTTTCTCGACATCTTTCATATTACTCGATTTCAAACAATAATGAATTACTAGTACAAATTTCAATTAATTTTGAACACTAATGTTGCTGGATGATCCCTTTATGCATCTAGAGAAGCACAGGATCTGGCACTAGAGCGTGCACATGGAACTACATAAAGTGAGATGAATTAGACAGTTGTGCATACATTACCAACAACGCGGCCAACATACTAATTACTCCTACGTTGGCAAGCCTGTACCTTCCGAATATGCTGAGATTCAGAATAAGCTATGACTTGACATAATATTCCCTAAATTTATACTAGTATAATATTTCTATTTTTATAATATAGGCAACCTATGGTTGCGAAGAATATTATCTTGGTAGACTATAATTATTTTTTTATTTATTTTTTTTTTACGGCGCATCTACATCTTGGCCATTAGCGCCGGACTATAATTATTGTCGTCAATTGAATGACATATTACAGAAATGAAATACACCTAAGTTTAGATTAGATTAGAATAGATATTAACTCAAAACATTTGCATCCCGGGTTGCACCCTGGACCTTTAGCACGTTTTCTCCTTCCCTATAGAGGGTAGAAGTGCGCTCATGGCGTCGGCGCAAAGTGGCAATCCGGAAGTGCCGACTAGAACATTTCACGTTTCAGAACGTATAGCTCACGAAAATAACAGTGGTTCAAATTTACATATGTGTGTGTATATATATATATATATATATATATATATATATATATATATATACATACATATATATATATACATATATATATATATATATATATATATATATATATATATATATATATATATACATACATACATACATACATACATACATACACACATACATTTTGCCAGTTCGCTCTCTCACAGGCTCAAAAGTATTTCGATTTTGATGAAATTTGGTAGGTACACAAATACTTTGTATAATAAATAGATAGATAAAGCTCTGATAAAAAAAATGAGATAACTGTATGGAAGTATAAATTTCTTATCATTATTCAAAAAGCACAAATTTTCTGATCGTTAGAGCTTCCACGGTGAAGCGGAAGAGCCTGAACATTAAGTCCTTATACAAAGGTGAAAGAATCAATGTAAGCTTTTCTTTGTCAATTACTGGGTGCATATCTTGAAAGTATTTAGTGCGGGCAGATCTGTAGAGGAGAGGGGGCATTCTAGTAGAAAATGGGCGAGTGTCTCGGGTTTCCGGAGGTTGCATATAGTGCAATCTAGTCCTGTGTCGATCCTGTAGGAGGTGCCTTTAAGATAAACTCGGAGACCCTTGAGAGTCTGCATGAGAGCTCTCTTCCATTCTATTGGTACCTCAGACTTGATGTACTCCTCACCATAATTAAGATAGCTTAGCTGATGGTACAGAGGGTTGTACTTAGAGTTAAGTACATCAACAAATATGAGGTGGTTGTTCCGTCTCTCCAAGATGTCATTCTTATTCTTCAGCAGCCAGTTGATGTTCGCGGAACTTTGTATAATTTTTATCAAGTTCGTTAACGAGCACAGCGATCAAGTTAGCCTACCGGAACACGGATTTTCACAAGGTTTGTAGGCTTGCTGGGACACTTTTTAAAGGTTCTCTAAAAGAATGAAGCAATTTTGAAAACTGTTATCATCTAATTATTCATTAAATGACCCTTAGCTCAAATATATATATAACTGGCGAATAAGGATTCGTTCAGTCAATGACCAGTCTAGACGAGGCCCTGCAAGTGGAAGGTTCCATTCCTCAGGTTGAGGCTGAATTTAATGTTTAAGTGTATTCCCCTGAAGAGGCACCAAAAAGGGTGCGAAACATGTAGGGAAGATAAATAAAAGTGTAAAAGTGTGTGTCGATATTTTATTAACCTTCCGCCTTATTCGCCAGTTATATATGTTATCTTCTAGTGTCGCCGTTTGATTGTTGTAATAGGGGTACCAGGTTGTCCCGGGGACCTTAAATTAATTTATCTTCAATGTCTGACCCTACGGGCCCTTGTGGCCTGATGATATTTTTGATTATATATAACATCACAATTTATAAAATTATTATACAGTAAATAGCCAGAAATTACGAAATTATTAACAATTAAATATTATTTTCAATTGTTCTTTTAGATGTTCAAATTTATTTATTTATTTTATAATAAATTTCTTATGTATATATATGTTATCATAAGAGGTTCTCTGGCTTCTATGAACTGTATGAGAAGTATTTCCTTTTAAGAGTAAAGACTACAGACCTAAAAGCACCTTAACCTTATAGCCTATAGATGCAGGGCAGAAGGCGGAGGACCTTAAAGGGCCTATATTGGCCTCTAGGGGATCGGCTTGAGTTATGTCTCCATTCCCAGCTTTGTCAGGAACATCCTGCATTTGCCTCCTTCCTCGACCTATATTGGAGTCGCTGTGAATCCATTAAACATATGTCCAATGTCCAATATGACTATTAGAATTCTGAAGGCATTTGATCCCACCAGTTGAATTTATAACTTATTAAAAAAAAAAAAAAAAAAAAAATGTTAGCAGAGAAAATAACTGTTAATACTGTTTTAGGAGGTGCTATGTCCATTAGTGCTAAGTTGTGTGCACCGTCGTGGCTTTTCCATGAAAAAAAGAAAGGCATGAGCCCACTCCTTTCTAGAAAAGCATGAAAAATCATCCTTACTTATAAATGGGGGTGAAAATGAATGCTTACAATTTTCTTTAATAAGATATAACATAAAAACTTGTTGACGAAAATTGCACCTTTTTTTCCAAATATTTAAGTAAAGGGTAAACAAAAGATGCTAAAAATAATAAAAAGTACAATTTTGGACAGTTTTGGGAAATAACTTGAAAAGTTTCTAGAAATGTATTTTGAGAAGTTAATTGAATTACTTAAAGCGTTTACAAAAATCCGTTGTACAAAATACACTTCCCTAAGAATTATTTAAATTTTGTTACAGATTAATAAAAATATTCCTTTCAATGAGGTTCTCATTTTGTATTGAATAAAATTTATAGGGGAATATTCCATACGAATACTTTGAAGAAAATTTTAAATACAATCACTTCTAAATGGTGGTGTTATGATAATAAAAATGTTCAATATCTTATATTGATTCATTGCTCATCAGCTGTGAGTAATTAGGGTGTTGAATTCATAGAACCCCAAAAAAGTACAGTCGATTATTCAGAAGAAGTGTATTGTTGTAAGTACATGTTTTTGTTATTAAAAAAAAAAAAAATCTCTTCTCTTTCTTAACATTTAAAACAAAAAATGTGAGTTTTTTTTTTAATATTTGTATATTTGTCTGTAATGGCCGGGTAATATATAATGCAGAGACTGAATGTTTATCAGGTCTAATTCCCACATGAAGAAATCTGGGTTCATGTTTGTAGCGGTAGGTTTTCTGTAAATAGTCCTTGTTTCACCATTGATATTTTAGAATATGTGGTACCTGTAGTTTACCCGGCGCGAATGGCAAATGCAGCACATACGTACCTGGAAAAAAATCACTGTTAGAGGGCAAGATATTTTTCCCAAGTTCTATAGCTGTGGAAGTAACATTCCCGAATAAAAAATATTTTTTATATTTTTCCCTATTAAACTGGGGTACCATTTTCTATTAATAAAGAAGTTTATATTCCAAATAATTTCTTTTGTAATTTGCCGAAAGTTGGCCTCATTTCTTCTAGATTTGAGAGCTCAGGCAACTGTCTAATTTTATGATTTAATAAATTTATATTCTATTTATAATTTATATATATTTAATTTTATAATTTATACGTTTTTGGTGGTTTGTGGCATGATATCTCTACAATCCATATGCCCTTGCCATTATTAAAGGCTTAGAAATTTAACAGCTGGAAGAGTATAGGGTGACAATTCCATTAAATTGCTCTGTGTATGGCTCCATTTGAGGTCATCCTAACCCCGCGTCCCACCGTATCACTTTGATAAAGAACCCCAATTTAGCTGGGTATATTCAATCGAAAGTCCATCTCCTCACACAATCCACGCACAGCTTATACTCTCTGCTTGATTAAACAAAAAAAAAAAAGGTTCGGGTTGTGTGGAGGTTTTTTGCTCCTCCGACCCTTCGAAGGGCCTCCATATCCTTCTTATCTTCATTTATCTTATCCCAATTTCCCTTTAGTCAAAAAAAAAAAAAAAAAAAAAAAAGTGATGACAAACTACCGGAAAAATTCTACACAGGAAGCTTCCTGTGGTTTTTCAAATTCATTTCAAGCTTATTCCTTGGTGCAGTGAATTTATTTATTAGCATCCGCAACTAAGGTTATTTCCTCAGTACAAATATACACTTCCCAACTAGATACAATTAATAAAATGGATAAAGAACTGAAAATGAAAAGGCGTTACAAAAAATAGGTTCTATGAATGACATAAAAAAACATTGAAACAAGTCAATTCATATTCTAAACATAATAATAAAAAAAATTATAACACACAAACAAGAATCGGTAAAACATGGAAGGCAGTATCACAAATAGTAAAAAAGTCCGATACGCAGGAACTGCGTTATCTCTGCGCGTTTCTATTTCCTAGTGCCATTATTAAAGGAATTTCTAAGCATTTATTGATACGTTTTGATTTTTCGTGAAAAATATCCGATGAAATCTTCAAGAGAAGTAATATAAGATTTTAAACACTACAACAGGAATGTGATAGTATTCTACACAGAAATTACATTATTCTGTTTCTCAACGTTCGCTCTTGGAAACATTTATACTTTAATACTGTGCAGCGAGGAATTTTCTCAACGAACCGTTACATGAGAAAATTCCTACCGCCATACGGTGGATCAAACCCACCGTCTCCCGCATAAGAATCGAAGGCGTTAGCCACTAGACAACGGGTAGACTCGATAAATGCATTTAAAAAAAAAACAACGTTAGGTAAACAGAGACAAAAATTCTTTGAAGAGAACAAAACGAACAATTTCGAAGTTTTAAGCACGTATTTCTCCGATTGACATCGTCCCATGCTGTTCGGATTAGCCAGAAAATTTGATATATTATTAAAAAATGTATGCAGATAAAGAAAAAAATTAGGTGGAAGTATAAATTTATCGGAAAAATTTACTCAAGAAAAAATATCTCCTGACCAAAGGTTGTGATTCAACCGGAATTGTCGCTAATTTATTATTGTAATATTTTTTATCACTAATAGCTTTAGCTGGTTATAAAAAATATTAAAATAATAATTAGAATTGGCGGAGGAATAATTACAATGGAATTAGTTCTTTTATTATTATCGGGGTGGGTTTCCGGGTGTTAAATTTACTCCGGGGGATTTACATCCAACCGAAATAAATAATTATGTACATACGTGTACATACACATGCTGGATATTTAAGAAGTATCGGACGGCTCTCAATGCATCCAGTTGTGTAGAATGCTGTTTCTAGTCCGCTTTTGGTGGTCAGGTAATACACTCGCATGACTGTATTATGCATGTATTCAGTCTAATGCATGCGTTGTTGTGTATTTCTTGGCCACTTCCTGACAGGAGCGGGAGAAGGATAACTCTCCTCCAAGCTGAAGCCAGTGCTTGATTGTATACTTCTTAAATATTCTAAATCTTACGGGCTAGTATGGGATAGGAGCACCGCTCGCACTGCTTCCGATGTCAAGGTCTGACAAATTATTCCCTCTAGAGCAGACCTCACTCCAGATTCGTACATTCCTAGTATGGACTTTTATTTCACAACTTTATGCGGGTAGTGCATTTTATACCTACTGCCTGTCTATCTCCCAGGGAAGGTGATCCTAGGGTTTGTACTGTAGGTGACCTTATGTCAGTGTAAGTGTTTAGTGTACTGTGTGTTTTATGTTTGCGGTGTACTGTACTCGGGAAGGGGGGTTCATAAAGCCCCAAGCAACTGCGCGTTTCAGTCGCTCCCTGCCTTATTATTATTATTATCGGGGTGGGTTTTCTCCGTTTCCGGGTGTTCAATTTACTTCGGGGGATTTAGATCGAACCGAAATAAATAATTATGTACATACATATTTTTATTTTAAGAAATATTACAATCTACAATTCAATTACAGACAATGGAATTACTACACAAATTAAGTTATAAAAAGCATATATCACATCTTAACGCATATACCTAGATGATTAGTCTAAGCTGAGTTTTGAAGCTGATGTTTCTTTATCAGGTGGTTTCACTGGAGACGCTTGGAAATATTCACTAAGCAACCATTTCCTGTGTTTTAAAATCCAAAGACCAAGCGATTGAAAGAAGTCGTTACATTCTCTAGGTTCCATTCTTGTGGTGTCTACCAAAAAAGAAGAAGCAATTGAAAAAAAAAATTGCTGTTTCCTCGAGAGTTTGGAGCCGACGGATATTCCGAGAAAGCCTAAAGACTGGTCGAAGTATTGTAGCACTCAAATCAATGACCAGACAATCCACATTCTACCAGACGGTAAACCTCTCGGTCTGATTAAAAACTCCCATCTTCTTTTCACTTCCTACTTCTGGTTTTCCAATGTTCCAAGGGTACAATGTTCTTTTTCTTGTAAGGTTCTATCAGGGAAACGTTAGTTGGCTCAAATCATCACATTTCGCCGCTTTTCCTTTCTTTCTACGACGCTAATGACGTCCGTCCGATGACGCAATTAGGGAATTCCGATAAGTAATGTTTACGTTTGAGATAGTACTCAAAAAACGAAAAAAGAAGGGGAAAATGTCCTTTGGCGTATATCTCGTTTTTGATTCCGAGAAAAACGCAAAACACTAAAATAAATTATGAAAAGACAGTCTTTGGGTGAAAACATAGTGGAGCGGCGAGGGTAGAGGGTAGCCGAGAGGGTTGAAAATAATGCATGTATTTACACTTGCCACAACATAGTGGAGCGGCGAGGGTAGAGGGTAGCCGAGAGGGTTGAAAATAATGCATGTATTTACACTTGCCAAAACATAGTGGAGCGGCGAGGGTAGAGGGTAGCCGAGAGGGTTGAAAATAATGCATGTATTTACACTTGCCAAAACATAGTGGAGCGGCGAGGGTAGAGGGTAGCCGAGAGGGTTGAAAATAATGCATGTATTTACACTTGCCAAAACATAGTGGAGCGGCGAGGGTAGCGGAGAGGGTCAAACCCATCTGAACTACCCTCTTGGCTACCCTCTTGGCTACCCTCTCGGCTACCCTCTACCCTCGCCGCTCCACTATGTTTTCACCCTTTCATAAAGCATATAAAAAAATCGTTAAAAGTATAGGTTTTATCCCCAACCATCTTTAGTCACCCTCTCACCCCCCACCCCACCTCCCTTAAATCCTCTCCCACCCCAAAATGCGTCAGATTTTGTGCGGAATAATAAAAATAATAGGTCCCCATTTTTTGACCCATCGACTTCAAGCCGAGCCTTTCTACGCATTCCTCGAGAATAAACTGTCGCTTTCCTTGAAGGAAGTCCTTTTAGCACGGACATTAGGAAGCTGGTTCCAAGATGGAATACTCTACAATAACGTTCGAAAGACTACGTTCGTTTCGAAAGACAAATCCCCCCCCCAAAACCCCTGACGTTGAAAAAAAGAGGCCAAATTCCAGGCCCTTCCCAAAAACAGTTTGCCTATGAAAGTTATGGTATCATAGAATGGGGCCAAGTTTTAGGCTGTTAATACCTTTTCAAGAACCTAATAATATCCTCTCACTTATTTCTGCAATTCCTACTCTGCCAGTTTTCGTTAAATGATGCCCACTAATAAATGATAACGGATTTATTATAAACTGTCACATACATAAGTAAATAATCGATTTTTACATAAAAATGTTAAGGTATTTCTAAATGTTTCTTAATCATCAAATATATGTTCTCCTTACGGTTCATTCGATACTCCACATGATGGGTTTCAGAAGGAATGATGGGTTTCACAAGAAACAACACGTACAAAACGGGCACCCCTCCCCCTGGAAGCGGAGTCAAAAACATTTTTTCCGGGGTTTTCGATTTTAGCCTTTAACAAAACACTAATGTCTATCATTCTGCTAAATTTCAAGTCTCGAGGTTTTCCGGAAGTGCCTAATAATTTTGATGAGTGAGTGAGTCCTATAAATTCCGATTTACCATTTACATCGCCTATTTCTCAGAAACTGTTCAATGTAGAATTATGAATCTTTCCAGTTTTATATGGGTATAATACCTTTGTAAAATTTCATAGGTTTATCTTAACTGTTTTATAGTTATGAGGGGGTCAAAATTGGCTCTAATATGACGTGTAATATACACACAGTGTGCGTAGGCCCGAACTAGGGCAAACTACCGCGCGCCTAGATACAGAAAAAAAAGGATGAAGCAGTTAGCATCCCATTCGTGGAAGGGTTATTTTTAAAAATGTTTTGGGTAAAAATGTGATAAGGGTCAGAGAAGTCTAGGACCTGCAAAAAGCGCAATAAAATAATTATATCTTTCTAAAGGGACAAGGTAACATTAAAAACTAAATAAATTTAAGAGTAAAAAAAGTAACCGGAGCAAACAGCATTATTCAAATGAGAAGGGTCGGTGTTAAGGTTCTTGCTTCTTCGGTGCTGATTTACAATGCAAGCTAGTCATAAATTATTTCTAGATTCTCTGCTGTAGAGCTCTGGGATGTAGTTAGTTCTAGATCCTTAGAGTCAAGTACTGAACTTATTTAATTTTTATAAAATATTACTTTAAAGCGTGTAGATAATTTGTTTTGAATTCATTTTCTTAATAGTGATCATGGAGGATCTACCCATGCTAGGTTGTATCAATCCCTAAGGATATGTGGGGTCGAATCCCGCCAACAGAAAGTTGTTTTTTTTTATCTATTGGCTCGCTGTAAAACTTCCCAGCCACAGAAAAAAACTAAATAATCTTGTTAGGTATAGTAAATCTTCAAAATTCAGATTTTTTTTCGAATGGATGGTTTCAGCTTGTAAATAATACTGCCTTTTTGTATTGAATGACAATATCTTTCGTATCCGTGTTCATCGGAATTAGAGCATGCAGAACAGAGAGACAGGGAAAATTCGTTTTTTTTTATTGTGAACGTGCAAAACATGAAGTCTCCTAACAAAAAAGAAAATAAAATAAAATAAAAAATGGAACTTTGTTGACAGAACTTCCTACGATTTTTTTTTTTTTTTTAAGGATGAAATGAAAAAGTATCTCATTTAAATTTCACAATAAAAAGGCGAATTTACTGCTTCACTTCCGGTAAGGAAATGATTGATATACTAATTTTAATGAAAAAGACAGAATTTTTTGTCTTTCTCAACATGGAATGGGAATCTGTTAAAAAATGGACAAGTTTCTAGTAGCTGATTTTTAGGTAAATCGTCATGGGAGATGTTGTTTTTTTTGTAAGTGAAGGACGCCTGGATTTGGTAAATATATTTGATAAATATATACAAGTGTATATATTTGAAACCAAATGCAGCATTGATATAACTTCTATCCAAAGTCCTAGGAACCATAGTCGATGCTCCTTTCTACGTTTCCAAACTCAACTCATAAAGACCTCAATATCCCTCTAGTTAAAGATTTTATATTATCCAGATTCCAACGTTTCCTCGGCAATTTTTCCTCTCATCAAAGTCCTCTCTCCATCGAGCGTAACCCATCCGCTCTCTCCACCAAGGCGACTCAGAAGACAGTGGCCAAGAGATCTGCTGAAGTGACCAAATGAAAAGTTAGCAATGGATTTCTCTTCCTTTAAGTGCGTCAATGTCTGTAACTCACCAATCTCTCTTCGACTCCAGCCACTGATCGGAGCAGAAGGAAGCTTTTGTAGGCCTTTTTCAGCGTTATCTGAGCGCTTTTCGTTACCGAGGATAAAGTTGGGAGGTCGTGAGCTTACAACCCTCTTATTGCATATACAGAATGTAATAACCAATAAAGAAATAAATTGATACTACTTATACAGGTACATTCATTCAAAACTCATTTTATTTGTGGTGATTGAATGGTAGGGGAATTCCTCAAATGCGGCAAAATCCATTTGTATTGTTATTATCATTTCCTTATCAGATTTGGTTCTCAAAGGATGCCAAAAGTGCTAGATGATAAATCATGGCTGAAAGAATATCATGTGACAAAGGCCAGATTGAGACAAATAGCCGCAGTATTTCTTGTGAGCGTTCTCTCTTTCCTTAGCCATACAACATATACTACAATACTCCACTATTTCGCGTTTCATATAACAAAATTCGCATACAAGGCCTTTTAATTGCACCAATTTGAAATTATGATCATATTTTAGCCAACAAACTACCCATGCATAAATTTGTTTACTTGTTTATTTTATTACACTGCCTCAACCCTGCTGGGTCATTGTCAGTGCGGTCAGTTCAAAGTCAAATGTCTTTGGAAATGTTGATGACTTTAAGAAACGTGAAGAGTTTTTGAATTGTCAGTTTATACATAAATTAGTCGGTCTTATGTCCCGAAATTTCTGACTCGTCCAAACACGGTACCTTTAAGAGACAGTTTATATTTGATTTTTATTTAATTTAAATACAAATAAAGCCTTTTTTTGAATTAACACTTTCGCTGCCACCATAATTTCGTGGTGCGGCCTAAAATGGCATTTTAATGTTTTTCCATAAAACCACTCAAAAGTAAATATTTAGCACATTTGGTGCACAAAAGCCGCGTTTGTTTCAGGTCCAAAAATCTTATTAAAAATAAATAAAAAATTGAAGGTCGAATCTTCCTGAACCAACGTGGCACTTGAAATACGGCAAGGCTAACTGATTGCCCGTTGAAGATTGTAAGCTTTTCTTTGGTTACCGAAGTAGTGAAGTGAAAAGTAAGGGATAGACTTACTCCGATAGAAGGCACACGGGTAAGGTGAGAAACCATTACTATGCGTCGTACCTGGCAGTCAACGTGTTAATAGAGGCACCATACATGACATTTTGAGTAAAAACGTTATAAATCTGAATAAAAATTTCAATCCGAAGATTAGAATTTATTTTGAATACATTATATTCTACTTTTAAACTTAAATATCGCACTCCTGAAGAAGAAACAATATAGATAGAACCTTGTTTAAAAGCATGAAGAATATTTCTTCGTGAAAAGTACAGGGAATGATCAACAAAATGCTTAACAAGTGCCTCGTGGGACTCAGTAAATTGGTACCATCTTTTCTAATTCAGACACTCATCATGATTTAATTTAGTTTGTATGTTTTAGTTGTGTAACACACATTGCTTTGTTTTGTTGAAGCTCATCAATGAATGAATAAATTACAAAATCATCATGAGTTTGCTGATGTCAGTAATATTACATAACCTGATCAGTGATGATTAGAAAACGTCACTAATTTTGAGTGTTAACCATACTGATGATTGTAATCTGTACCGAGAATAATTAATAGAAAGCATATTATAATCTTATGGGACTTAACATACATTTCAATTATTTACCGATGTAATATATGCTCATAAAAGTTAAAAGAAAACGCTATTCTAACTATGCTATTGGCTGTACGATTGGCAGCTATATGAATAATTGGGATATGTGCTGAGAATAATTAAAATAGTGCTTATCATATTCCTTGTGGAACACATTTAGACTACTATTTCTTTTCTAATTTAGCCGTCTTTAGACTGCAGACCTGTTTTACTGACTCGATGAATGTGATATAACCGCCAAAAAAACAAAAAAAAAGACAAGGAAAGGTTATCGGCTTTTCGATTGGGATAAAAATAGATTAGTTATATCAGTGTACAGTGAAATCTACAAGTTGCTTATTACAAGCCTTGTGAAACACAGGTAGTTTATGCTTTTTATTCTAATACAGTATTTTATTTTATATACAACTTCGGGGTATAAATAGATCATACCTGACTAGAAAACGTTATATACAAACTTGACTATCAGACGCATACCTCATTGGGATCAGCAGAGTATAAACAGCAAAGGTCTTATCGGGCGCCCTGTGGAACACACCTAGTATTCATGATGCCATGAAAAAGGTGTTATCTCACTTTTTGTAATAACAGAGCAGAAGAAGTGGCCTATGAGAGGGCTTTTCTTGCCGGCATAATGATCACTATATCAGTGCTCTAATGGCTCCATCTCCGACGAGTAATGGCGTAATAAATCTAGACAATCCAATACCTGTGCGACTCAGTCCTTCATAAGTGCGCCAAGAGAAACACATATCCTCTTATAGGTGTCGTGGATAGAATAAGTATGGATAACGAAGGAATGTGACATATTAGCTTGTTTTCGCAATAATCCTACCAAAGATGTTATTATAAATGAAAGAATGTGTTCCTAAGTTGGGATCACTTTCTCATTTACACAACATACTCATCTACAAAAATTTAAGGTATTGTTAAAGAAAAAGTCTGTCGCACTTTAGCTAAATGTCTAATAACCAAGGTCTCCCTTGGTTATCGGAGCTAGTCCCAGGCTTGGAACCGGTGTATAAGAGAACAGTATATGCTAACATTCTCTGGTTTTATATCCAATCTAGTTTTTAATGGGAGGTCAGTCCAAAATATGAGTTCGGTGTTTGCCAAGGCCACGTAGGGTCACGCCGTTTACTGACGTAGCGGCGTGTTTGGGAACCTCCGAATGATTGAGCTGGATAGGAGCTGGATATGTAGTTACCCCTTCGATAGTCAAATTCACGCAAAAGCTTATGTGCATGGGCTAGCGGGTACATCTTCGTCTTTGTTGGCCGGAGGATGGATGGGTGACAGATGGTTGGAGGACTCGCCAGGTAAGTCTCTCATCGTTTCCTACGTCCTACTGTCACGCAAGGTCTGCATAACCATACAACTTTCTCAGTAAGATAGTTAATTTTTAAAGAATAGAAAAACCTATGAAATTAGTAATAGTTTTGCTCTATTAAATTTGTTATGAACAGCTGGCTTAATTATTATTATTTTTTATTTAACTTCGTTCTGGAGTAAAGCAGAAAGTCTTCTGGACTGGACAAAACAGAGTTCCTTGAGACCCTTCTTTTTTTTGTTGATTATTATTATTTATTCGTTTTGTCTATTACTATTTATGAAATACCTTAATCGTGATTGCACAAGAAAATATTGTACAACCAATTACACTGACCAACAATGAATATGTTTCGGGCTTAAAAAATACCCAATTATTATGTATTTTCACCCCCTGAGTTCAAAAATCACCTCGAAAATGACCAATTAGCTCTTGTTTTCAAGATACAGTAACGTGTCACTTTTTTCAAGCTCAACTTTGACTTTGTTGAGAAATTTAGTTTTTGGATGTTGGTACACCTGTTAACTGACAAAACCAAACGTTGTACAACTATTTTGTGATAAACCGCACAGACTGAGTCAAGCGGAATTGAGTGATCTCATTCGAGACCTTGATTTGTCAAAGGATAAGGCAGAACTTCTAGGCTCAAGACTACATCAGTGAAATCTTCTCCAGCATGATGCCAGGGTATCACAGTATAGACAGCGTTCGAAGGATCTCCTTCCTTTTTTTGAAAAGAAAAACTTCCCTATACTAGTTTTATATGAATTTTTGTTTAAAAATTCATATAAAACTAGTATCAAAATATATATCTGTGATAAAATTCCTCTCGTATTTCCCTCGCCACACTCACTTATATTGGAATATGGGAATTCATTTCATTCGAATAACGAAGCAGTGAGGTTCGTTTTATAATTTTATTTTCTTTACAAATGTTTGCGTTGCAATTTACTTTAAGTGTTTTATTAAAAGGGCAGCATTTAATTCGGCATTAAGTTCAGAGAAGGGCAGCAGAAATTTATAAAATACATTTAATACGGATAAAGGTCTGATGGAAAATATTTGTTACCTTTTAGTAGGTGTATAACGAATCAATCTATTCGGAATTTTTATATTATTTATTTGTTATGTATATACTGTTCATATACTGATTTGGTGATTGAAGAAAGTTATCGAATGCGTTTGAATTGTGTATACATGCATTTATTTGAGAATTAGTGGCAACAAATGGATGTATTTACAGCATTATTGAGTATTAGTGAAAAATTGTGGAAATATGTAGATAAATTACTCATTTACGTTTTTATGAGTTTAGATTAGGGGGCCAGGTTAACTTAGTGCCCGAGCAAGCACTGAAGATTTTTATTTTCTAGTGTCTTCGTTCATGGGTTGGATTCGGCATCCCTGACCGTCCCTAGGACAACCCAGCCTCTAATTAATTTATCAATGGGTACCTATAAAGGGGAAAATCAGGCGACCGGAGCATAGTACTGACCACGCTATCTCCCTAGTGTGTCGTATGGTCGTGAAGCAGATAGAATCAACCCCTCAAGGCCCTCGTGGTCTCTACGGTTCTGTTTAATTATGGATTTAGATTAAACAATGATTTTGGTAATTCGTCAAAAAGAAGAACCGATGTAAATAATATTTAGATAAGAGATGAAAAGTTCTGAAATAATTTCCGCCTATTGCAAAAAGTGAGTGGTGATCTTGGTAATCGGAAAAACTATAATAAAATAATTTATACCAGGAAAATTGGTACATCAGGTGGAGGGTTACTCAAGACCAAAATTGCTATTTACGGCAGTATTCATTGTTTTCTAGCTACGAAAGGTCCATGGAACTATGAAAACTACAGATAGTGATGTGTTACTGTGCTGTTCCTAAGGCTGGGGTAAAGACTGGGTGTGTTCGGGGCTAATATGCCGCTGAAAAACTAGATTTTTTTAGTACTTGAGAGAAGGAAGAGGAAAGTCGTTGGTGTGCAGGCTTGAGTGGTTGCTGTGCGAAGATTGGCTAACTTTGATCCTTAAAAGTCGTACGAGTTGACAAGTACCGTACAAACCTAAACTGCTTAACGTCGTACAAGAATGTAAAGACAGCCTAAATAATCTGGGCCGGAAAAACGGGGTCAAAGTGGACTGGGTACCAAGGCACTCTGGCATACCTGGAAATGAGAGAGCTGATGAGTAGGTTATCATTGGGGCATCCACGATACCTTTTTCACCAGAGCCAATATGTGGAATTGCACCGGCAGTTGCCAGATTGAGCATTTGTAGATGGGCTGAAGCTGAACATACGAGGAAGTGGAGTCAAAGCACTACCCAGAGACAGGCAAAGCAGTTTACGGTATTTGCGGACGAGAAGAGAACGGATACACTAATCAATCTTTGCAGAAGCAAGGTGAAATTACTAATAGCCCTACTCACAGTGCACTGTAAACTACGGCGACACCTCTATTCTATGGGATTCACCAATACAACATGGTGCCGACTATGCTCCGAAGACGATAAAACCCCATACCACATCGTATGTAGATGCACGACACTGGCATCCAAGAGGTATCTGCACTTCGGAATTGCGGTAATTGATGATCCAAGGAGGACACCGGAGCTGAACATCACAACTTTAAGGAAGTTCATCTCTGATACGGGTCTGGCATTGTAACAGAACGACACGTCGAGTGGCACAATAGGTCTTGCAGGCCTCGGTGCGGTTCCTCGGTTATCCGGGCACCTGTTATCTAATCTAATCTAACCTAAACTGCTTGGATATTTTCATTTAACTGATACCAATGGGTCGAACTCACCCCAATGAGTGCGAACAGACAAATTTATAAGCATATATAAGCAGTATAGGTTTGTAACAATTTCACTACTGTACTAATATGACTTCATTGTACGGCGCAACCTAGTTAGAGGACCGGACCAAATATTAGGAACCATCATTTCCAACTAAATTACCACGAAAAGGAGGCCGATCGGAGAGCTAAATATTGATGCAGCACATCCCAGTTACATGCTTCAACGGTACCCTCATCAGCACTTCGATAATCCCGAAACCTCGAATATGAAACAGGATCAAAGAGTGTACAATCAGAAGTTCTCAACGTGTCATCCATACAGCAGATGTTGATACGCTTCGTCCAGGTGAATTTTTCTTGTCTCCTCGCGCTTATTTTTCAATTCTACCCGTTTCAAAGGAGTAGTACGCCGATGTAAATTATCTGAAGCAGTTTTATAGCAGAAAGGCCCAGTAGAATTAAAGGAATATCCCCCTCCCCAAAAAAATATATGTGAATTTTAACAGATATCAGCGGGTTCCCATGTTTTTTGGCAGTTTTTCCACATTAGTAACGAAAATAAAAATGAAAATCTTCTTTCATCCCGTTTATCACATTCTACTCATTCAACCACAATACAAAATCATTTTGAGGAATTATGCGGATTTTAAAAATAATTTCTCTTGGATGAAACGGGGGTTTAGCAGAAAAGTACATTTTTTTAAGTTTGGTGAATGTTTGGCCCACCGGATTCCCCCCCCCCTTTATCATTCCAATGATAACATAAAGTAATGTCTATCTTCTAGAAAAGTATGATGCAGTAAGCGCAGTAGGTGGAGCACATAAACCGAATGGATCCTGGTCTGCAAAACGGCAGGTAGTTTCCGCAGTAAAAGCTATCCAGCCCCACAAGAAGTAATAAAAACTGTTTTTACAGTCAAGCAATAAAGAGAAAAGATAAAAACTGATGATACTCCGATAATCAAACTTATTCCTGGCTTCTATCTTTATATGTTCCTAATGGATGGTTGCGTTAATAAATCCTTTTCTATTTAGTGGTCCGCTTTTTTAGTCATTACTCTTTTATTACCTTCTGGTCTTTGTAAGACTAGGAATCCTGCTTGGTTAATGCTGTATGTTACAGTTCAAGTGCAAAATGTTAATGCTGTATGTTACAATTACGGATGCAAACGAAAATACGATTTAAAATCTGTGGTACCAAACATAATGTTTTTAAATTGTTTTTTGTGTGCTTAAGCCCATAAAATAAGTTGGTTCAATTTTATAACTTGGGAAGGTCTGTCCAATATTTAGTTACTTGCTTAAGAGGCTCCTTGGGCTGTGTTGACTGTATGTTAGCAGTTACAATATCTCATATTGGTCATTAGGTTATTCGTGTATTCGTCAATTAAGTCAGAATTATTTATTTAGGGATCGTTTTTAGGGTGACTGAATCGCCATTCCTCGTCTGTTTTTGCACGAAGTTGATTGTCAGTTAGTTTTAATGTTGTGAATTCGTTCTTTTTATTCAGTCAAGTAATTCTACATTTTTTGTTGAATGTCTTATGTGTATCACTGTTAGTTAGTAATAGCAATAACATATTTAATCCTAAAAAAGGAGGATGTTTAAACATGCAACATGACTTTGTTGGGCTCAAAAAGAAAATCAATTACCATGAATTTTATCTGGCAGAAGGTGTAATTTAATTAATTACACATCATTCTTTAATAATCCTTTATTTCGGTCTACACGTTTCTCGTAATTTCATCGCTTCTTGAGGAACACGTATCTTACAATCCCAAGCATAAACTTATGAGAACTTTCCGCAGATAGGGCAACGTCTAAATGTTGTTAAATAAACGGTTACTTTGCCAGTAAAATGTTCTCTTAGGTTGAGGCTGTCATGTATATGTTAATTGCTCCTGAAGAACCGTTAAAGTGACGTGAAACATGTAGATCAAAATGAAGGGTTATAAAAGAATAATATGTAGTTCATGAAATTTGACCTTCTGACACAGAAAATTCATTGTAAAATATAGGGGCAACATCTTAAAATTCTATTGCCATTCATTTCATTGTATTGCAACATTTTGAATTATAGCCACCATGTTGATTTTTCGAGTTTTTTTTTTTATCTTAAACAAATTGTAGCCATTCGCCAAAGATGCGGAATATCAAAAACAATAAATAAATTGTATAGTCATAAAAAATGTCTGCCAATGGAAAGCTTATTACCACAATTTGCAGCATTTTGGTATATAACACATGGACTATTAGTTCTGTATGTTGACTGGCGAGATTCGTTGAAAGAGAACAAAAATTTTTCTTACTAGTAGCCATCACAAACCCAAAGTTTTGGGTTACGGATGCAAAACAAAATACGATTTATTATCTGTGGTAACGTAATGTTTTCAAGGCAACAGTGCTTAGACCCATGAAATAAGTTTGTAAATTTTTTTATTCTTGTGAAGGTCTGTCCAATATCACCTTGTAGCACCATCGAGTGTCATAGAGTTTAATTTATTTGTAAAAAAGTAGTTGTCAACGATCACGCGACGTTGAACACTGTTTAACATTGGTCTCCAAAGTTAAGCAATGTTGGTACTTTGTTGAGTGACCGTCTGGGATAACCATGTGTTGTTGGTATTATTATTAGTCATAGTCTCGGGTTGATATGCTTGTAAAATAAAAAAATAACTTTCTATTCGTTAATTGGCTTACTTAAATAAATTTTAACTTTGATTAGAAATTATCGATAAAAATTTGAAGAAACGAATCAAGCGTTGTCTTTCTTTGGAATGTGGTGACAGATAAATACATGTAATAAACATCTTTCTGAGAAACGTCCTTCAGGCGGAAATTCCAGGAATAAAATTAAGATTTTCAGGAAGAAGGAACTGTTTCTGGGCCTAAGAAGTAAGTCACGTTCCAGAGATTTCATTATCTCGGGAACTTTGTAGACCGGACTTAAAATTCAAATACTCCCGCTTTATTATGCGAACACGGTCACAGACCATCTCATAATTCTAACCTGCCTACTCCCATATTCCCTTCTCGTAGGAGCTTTTTAATGACGTGAAAGCTTCATTATCATGTTACGCTTACGGTGGGAGGGAATTAACGAAGTTGTTAGTTTCAGAGTTACTTTCATCTTGGTCAATAAGGAATTCTAACTATTAGTATCGTAATTTTAAAATGGCTACACATCATTATGGCAGACCAAACTCCCTGTGGACAGATATAGCTTTCTCTGTATTTTAGCGCGATTTGTACCAAGTTTGGCTACAGGGAAGTAATACTCCGGCACGAGAAAGTTATTAATTTGTTTCTCGGTTAAGCTCCCACTACAAGTAAATCTTCGCCAATTAAAGTAGTTGTTAGTTTGACCCTGGCCAATATTCAGAAATGTTTACCGATATGTTATTATTATTATGAAGTTATGTTATTCATCTCCTTTAAATATGATAAATTCACGAAACGAAGTGAGTGCATAGTTAACATAGTTAACACTACGGTCAAAAAGTCCTTTGGCGATTTTCTCGTTTTATACTCGTTTTCGAGAAAAACTAAAAAAAAAACAAACATGTTTTTTTGGACAAATTACGATTTATCGGCTAAACGAAGCGTTGTACGAAGAAACGAACTGTAAATGTGGTTGCCTATTAAATTATCTTTAAGATGAAATCAAGTTGAGCGTCATAGCTTGAATATTGTACGAGATAATCATTTTTGAATAACCCATCGGATTGACATTTTGTTCATCAAGAAGTGAACCGAGATTATTTTTTCCAGTTACGATTATCTATATTCGAGCTAAGACGCTGAACTTGGTTTCATCTTAAAGATAATTTAATAAGCTACAACTTTTGTATTGAAGTGTCTTTTCGTACGCCGCTTCGTTTAAGCGATAAATCAGGATTTGTCAAAAACAAAAATACGTTTTTTTTTTTTTTTTCGTTTTTCTCCTAAACGAAGAGAAAACGAGAAAAGGAATTATTGACTTAATTTTTTCGATTCCCCATGGATTTATGAAATCTGTCGGTTCAAGACTGGGACACCCGGTATATATATACAAAACCGCCTACATTTGTATTTAGCAATTCTTTATTCCGAGTGAACATCCTCTATTCGGATTGGAGAAAACAAATCTATGACTATATAAATTCTTGCCGTGTACAACTGAAATGACTTCGAATAAGTTTAAACCGCAAACTACCTTACACAACTGTAACTCTGTCTCGACCCTCAGTAATAAATGGAAATATTCTTCCGACTACTATTCGAAGCGATAAAAGCACAATATCCATTAGTACAATGGTTTGTGACCTATTCTCAGCCGTTCTTTTCAAGATCTACATCAGAAGCCCGATATCTCGTTAGGCTAAGCCACTCCGAATTGTAGGTTGGACGCTATTATTCTCTCCCTTCCAATATTATTCCCTATTATTCAATATTCTATAGTCAAGTTCCCGGGGCATTATCTCTATTCAAGTGAGGCAGCTTAATGGATTGATCCATACCGCGGTCAACTTAGGACAGACTAGATTGGATTTAACTCCGGGCCGGAATTCCAAGTTCAGGTTTGTTGTTAGGAAATAGGAAATCTATTCTCTTCAACGCTATGGATATTTTAATAGTAATTGTTTTGAAACTCGACTCGACTTTATAAGACGTTAATTAGACCAATTTTGACACATGGAGTCGAAACATGGACACTTTCATCAATAGTGCAAATAAATTGGGCTCGTTAGAACGTAAGATATTAAGAAGTATTTATGGCCCAATTTTTTATACAAACTCTCACTCATGGAGGCTTAGGAAAAACGATGAGCTTTACTAACTGTATGAGAGCGAAAATGCAATACGTTTCATTAAAGCTCGACGTATTGAATGGCTGGGACATGTTGGAAGAATGCCACAAGACAGAATGCCGAGCAAAATGTTGCATGGTAAGGTGATTGGAAGAAAGAGGAGAGTCGGCCGACCACGAAGAAGATGGATGGATGACGTAGAGGAGGACCTGAGTAGGCTGGGTGTGACAGGATTGAGAAAGAAAGCAGTGGATAGAGCTACTTGGAGTCTCATTGTGAAGGAAGCCAAGGCCCGTCCCGGGCTGTAGAGCTACATAAGAAGAAGATGGATGGATAACGTAGAGGAGGACCTGAGTAGGCTGGGTGTGACAGGATTGAGAGAGAAAGCAGCGGATAGAGCTACTTGGAGTTTCATTGTGAAGGAAGCCAAGGCCCGTCCTGGGCTGTAGAGCTACGTAAGAAGAAGAATAATAGTTATGAAACATGAGATGACCTTGATATAAAAAATAAAATTAAGAAGCCTAACAATGAACTTTGTATTCATTTTGAATTTTTCATACGGGAAAATTCTGTAACTACAAGTTTTTGGACTTCTTTTAGGGGCAGGGTGTCCCGATTTTGGTCCGAGTTTAGTAGACCAAAAAACTATGACAAAAAGTCCTTTAGGGATTTGCTCGTTTTTGCTTCGTTCTGGAGAAAATCGCAAAACAAGAAACTAAACAAATTTTAATTTTTGTACATTCTTATTGACATTTTGAATGGAAAAAATTGTCATTGCGAATTGTTCATACAACTAGAGGCTGCGTCAGTCTCTCTTAGTCTATTAAAAGTTAACAAAAAGGCTCGTCGATTAAGCACTCTTCTATTTGTGAATCGGCGCGCATACTCTCGCACCGCTTCTAAAGCATTACCGTACAGAAACCATACACATAAACATAACCAAAAAGAATTTAATTCCTAATTGTTTAAGGAAAACGCTTTAGTTTAGGCGAAAAACTAGAATTAAATAAATAAATAGTTGACAATTAAGTGTATATGTCACATTGTCATTTATTGTTGAAGACGACATCTATGGCGATAAACTCTTGGATTGGAGATTACCCCAGGAGTATGATATAGCAGATTTCTATTTGCTGGAAAGGCCGATGTTCGATTTATGACATGCCTGCCATCCTTTACCTGCTCTTCCAAAGTGCAGCTCTAAACGTCCAATATAGAGTTTTGCTTGATGAAGATCTGACTTTTTTTTCTCCTAGCCGAGTCCCATCCTTTGACTTCGCGTCACCTCAACTATCTACATCTCATTTAGTATTTTTTTTTTCGCCCTCTAGCTGGCTAAAAAATGGGCAGATTTTAATAAAATTAGCTATTATTCCTTATCTAATGGCACTCGGGAACCGCGCTAAAATGACGCAGTTCCTACGAGTCGGACTTTTTACAATATCTGGACACCATCGGCACTTTGCAACCCCTCGGACCCCGATCAGACCCAAGGGTCCTAGAATATCCTTTTCGGCCCTAAAGACCCTCCTGGGAGACGAGGGTCAGCGATCTCGTGTCCTGAGGGGAACCTTCCTACCTCTACCCAGGCATTAAAGGCTTATCTACTTCCGTTTCAGATGAACAGAGAACGTGTAATCGCTTCCAAGTGGCCGATAACCAAACTCTAATTCGGAAGACAAATAGAAGGCCATTTGTAGTAATTAAATACAATTAAGCCACAATTGGCATTAATTATTCTAATGTATACTATAACTTTACACACACACACAAACATACATATAAGTGTGCGTGAATATAAGATGTTATTAGCAAATTCAAAGTAAGAAAATAATTCTTAATATATACAAAAAGCTTGTTTAATAGTATTGACCTTATAAATCAAAGTATTTCTGTATCTAAGTCAATCCGGATTAAACCATTTTTGTGGTGGGTTCACAGCGAAAAAAATATATACAATGGAATACACTAGGTTGGCCAATAAAAAAAATACGTAATTCATAATTCCTTAATACAAGGTACGTATTACAATGTAACAAAACTCCATTTTATATTCTATGACAAAAGGGATCCAATCGATCAACCTATCCGTCAATAAACCTCCACTTCGTTTTCAGAGATGTAATGCTTACTAAATGTAGAAGTTTTCCTGTAAGTAGTGAATCTGTAGTCCGTTAGTGGGCTGAGGAAACAATTTGCGAGAAACCACTGACTCATTGAGAAAAACAGAAGTGCGTTATTGGACGCCCAGAAAGTACATACAGTAAATACATTCTATCAATGTATTTAATCAATTAAATCACTGCTTTCTAAAAGGAAAGTTTGTCTTCTTTTTATGATGGAATAATTATAATTTAACAGTCTTGAACATGTTTTGAGCAATCCTTTCTTTTTTTGTTTAAATATGTCTACATTAAAAAAAAAAAAAAAAAAAAAAAAAAGAAGAAGAAAAGTAGACATAACTCCTTTTTCCTTCAGAATTGGACCATACTTTAAATGAATGTTTTTGTTAGAAATTATGGCCAGAACAACCTCTTAAAGCTCGGCTACTTAGACCTGAATCACACTGTATATATAGGTTCACAGAGAACATATATGTATATATATATATATTTATATATATATATATATATGTATGTATATTTGTGTATATATATATACACACCCTATGAGAGAGGGAGGAAACGCACTAAAAATGGGAATATCCAGAAATTCCATGGATCCATTCTTGTTCCATCGATCGGTGTGTAGCTGCTGTAGCCTCTAGAGACAGCTAAAGAGGTTATCATGGAAAAAGAGATGGAAACACGCCCTTCCAATATAAATATTCCCAAACCACTTTTCCTCGCCACTCGACCTATACCGCTTTCAGGGGGGAGCTCTTCGCATTTACCAATGGACAGTATTGTGCTTCTGCCATTAAATCTTTTATATTTTTTATTATTTAAATATGAATTCGATAAGAAATAATAACTATCGAAACAGAATAAATGAACCTAATAATGAATAATTGGGACGCCTAATAAATACATATGAAAACTTTTGGTATTTATTAAGAATATATTTTAATATGTTTAATAAATATATTTTTAATTTATTTACGGAACTCTACAACAGTATGGTGATTTTCTTGCATACTTAGTGAACGTTCTGTGAGTCTTGACGAGGCCCTGCTTGTGGAAGGTTCTCCTCCTCAAGTTGAGGCTAAAGTTGTGTTTTAAGTATATTCCCCTGAAGAAGCGCCAAAATGGTGCGAAACATGTAGGGAAGTCAAAATAAAATTGTGAAAGTGTGTGGCGTAGTTGCATTGACCTTCCGCCTTATTCGATAATTCTATACTTCTGAGCAAAGGGTCATTAAATGACTATTTATGTATAAAAATGGATTAATAGAATAAAATAAACTATTATAATAATAATGCTGTTTGTTTAATTAAATTTGCGGTCATTAAAAAGTTTAATAAACATACATATATATATATATATATATATATATATATATATATATATATATATATATACACAAATTTGAACCACCGTCATTTTCGTTATATATAGGTTTTGAAACGAGAAATTTTCTGTTTGGCACTGGGATTGCGTTATGAGGTCAACCTCATAAGCTGGGTTCTTCCTTCCCTACGGAGGGAGGGAGGAACCGCGCTAAAAGCCGCTTTACAGTTTTGGTGAGCATCATTGTATTTGATTGGTTTACATGTTGTCGATACAAATGCCAAGTATTGAATGCGAAAAAACTAATTTTTCCTTTTTCACTTTTCCTGATTGGACTGATGTACAACGTGGCAAACTCTCGACAATTAAATAAAAATAATTATTAATTAGAGTAAATCAAAGTAGCGAATGTGAATCTAAAATATTTGACGACGAAAAGTCTAATTCAAATATTTCATGGGATAAAATATATATAAAGTCATCTACAAGGTACCATAACACTTTTCACACTTGATACTTTGCATTCGTATCGACGATATGTACATTTATAAATTTAATTATTATATTTTTCGTATTAAACTTTTTAAACGTCAAATTAATATGCATACTACCACTGTAAATCTGGTTGTTTTATGTGTGTACATACAAAAAAAAGGAGGCCTGGAGGCCGTCAGTGCTAAAGAGTGGCCACTTCGTGCCAAAGGTCGTAGGTTCGATTCCCACTAGCTAGGTAGCTTTTCTTTGGGAAAAAGAATACTCAACAGCCCTATCCTTGCTAGAAAAGGGTGGTAATCAATAGAAAACGCATCCTAAAACTCCGTGTCAATTATTTGTTCAACCATGTATATCTATTTAGCCTTATAATCATTACAAAGTGAATTATCAGTGTTTACAATATACACTAAATAAATTTCCCTTAAATGCTGTAAAATTTCCTTTTTTACAGAATTTATTATTAATTTTTATGCGCAGTTATATATATTTTCTATTTTGTTGATAAATTATATTTATTAAAAAAAAAAAATATGAGTATGGAATTAAAAGTCCGAGTGATGAACTCCTTTATCCTGCCCTGTATGATCTATGGCTCGCAGACGAAAAAAGATCTACGGCTCGAAAATGAATAAAAAATTGGCTAAGGGTAACCCAATATTCAATGCAAAAGAGTATGCTCGGAATTTGAAAGAGCCAAAAATAAGAAATAGGGTACTCCGTAGGAAGACTGGTGTGGAATATGACATAGGTGCTGCACTCAAGCAGAAATGGACATGAGCAGGACATCTGGCGCATATGGAAGAAGCAAGATGGGCAAGAAGGACTACAGACTGGATACCTTTGGACTATAGAAGAAGATGAAGACAATTCCAAAGTTGGAGGGACGATATGGACAAGTTTTGCGGCTCGCTTTGGTGGAGGTCTGCACAAGACAGAACCATATGGAAAAACCTGGGAGGGGCCGTTCCTCAGAGATGAAGTCTATTAGATGTTTATTTGTTTTTAATATTTATATTATACAAAATTTGTAAGAAGAATAATTTGATTATTATTATTTATTATATTTACAAACAAAATTTATTTAAAGATGGTTGTGTGCTTTAAACTGACTTCTGTTTTGTCAATTTGCTCTGGTGTGTCTTTCTATACTTCGTTGGCTTTTGGAAACTCGAAATAAATAGCGAGGGTCAGGAATTTTGCAGGTTTCACAATTATGTCCCCCCCCCACAAGTTAATCAATACACATAAATTATAATATGGTTTATATAAAATTATGAAATACCGTATAATGTCACATGGCGTTATTATTCTCTATGCAAAAAAATTAAATTCTTTTTATTGGTCCCTACAGGACTTGAGAAGAACAATGAAGTCTAGACACACACTATGTATCAAACAATTTTTTGCCCCTGTTTATATTAGAAATGTTTGCCGTTCTTTGACGAAAGACAATCCGGCACAGGGGAATGTTGGCAGAGGGGAGAGAGAGAGCTGGCATTATTTGCCAAGTTAGAAGGGCAGTATCTTCCCGGGACTCCGCTTGTACGCCTCGTGCATTCAATTTGAACGGATCAAAGGACTGACTTATATCCAATCCCGTTCTATCCGCTACCGTCTGACGGCCTCTCTTTTTCCTCTAGATTCTTATATCTTATCGTCTGGAGAAATGGGAGAGGAATCATTTAGAATGCTGACTTTCCAAGAAGGCATTTAAATAACCATTCCGTCGATTCAAAGAACCAGTTATCATACAAAATGTCATATCGCTTACAACAGGTACACAGAACTGAAATCGTTCTAGAATCGGAACACCTCTCTAATAATGATAAGAATAAATAAATAGCAAAAATAATAATACAATTAATTTACAGAGTACTGCAGAAGCATTTTTTCAAGAATTTGAAATCTAAGTTGAACATTTTCCCAAACTGGCTCAGTCCATTATTACAAACTCGCTTGGAATAACCACTTCTACAAATGACAACTAAGGATGATACGAGTCAATGGTCATAAGTGGAGAAAGATCTCGTTTTTACTACTCCTTCTTTTTAATGACTAGTCTCTTGATTAAGTCTTTTCAATGACTTCTTTTTGAAGAATGGTAAACCTCTAGGTATGAGTGATTGGTAAGATGGGTTGTAGCAACCCATTCAAAATGATATTTGAATTATCTAAAATCGTTGACTGATAGTGAATCGGGAAATAGTTTTCATGAAGAAATTGATTTAAGAAGACATTGACGTAAAACAGATGGTTAATGTTTCATTTCGGCTTCACATGAAAGGTGTGTTCATTATATCAACATGGAAAATAAAACTCTTACAATAACCCTATTATTTATTACGATGAAAGTTGTGAAAATTTTTGATTGTATTGTTTTTATTTTTTAGCGCGGTTCCTCCCTCCCCCATAGGGAGGAATCCCGCTTATAGGGTTGATACAATGAAACAATCCGGAAGTGCCGACTAGAAAATTTCGCGTTTCAGAACCCCTAGAGACCGAAAATAACGGTGGTTCAAATTTATATATATATATATATATATATATATTTATATATATATATATATATATATATATATATATATATATATATGTATATATTTATATATATATATATATTTGTCTGTTCGCTCATTTCTGGCTTCCCTAATGGTCCGATTGTGATGAAATTTGGTACAAAAATCCGTCGTCCAATTTGAAAGGTCAAGTTCGTTAACCAGCAGAATCCGCCCACTGGAAGATGGCGTTTAGGGCGAAATTCGCACAAAAAAAAACGTAACGCTTAAGTTTTTGAGTTCATAAGCTTGTAAGTACTCGTTTTATAGGCTTCTTGGGCTAGGAAAACGAATGAAACCATTTTCAAGGCGATAGCTTTAACCGTTTTCGGGAAAATTGGAAAAATAGTTTTTGAATATCGTTTTTGGTTTGGGTACTTAGAACCATGGGATACAGTTGAAACATTTTTTGCATGTTTGAATTTCATCAAAACTAACATGTTAAACTTTTGGTTACGTTTGGAGTTAAGGAAGGGTTAGAATAAAATATTTTATTAACAGACATAAAACGTTTTGGTAACTTTGTATACTTTCCTTAATATCTCGAAAAAGGTTGAGAATCTTGGTAAACGAAAGAATACCATTAGAAAGCGTACTAAGTGCTCTACAAAAAAGTCCGACTCGCAGGAACTGCGTCATATTAGCGCGGTTCCAGTTTTTTTTTTTTTTTTTTACGGCACATCTACATCTAGGTCATTAGCGCCGACATCCAGGGTGTAGCGAGGAATTTCACCAGCGAGCCGTGGGATGATAAAATTCCTGCCGGAGGTTGGGAATCGAACCCACCATCTCCCGCTTATGAATCCAAGGCGCTAGCCATTAGACCACGGGAGACCCCGGTTCCTGTTCATATCCCTATTCTCATTTGAAAAGCATAGAATAGAAACAGATAATATTTTCCTCGGCCTTTGTTCAAAGGGTTTTATGGCTGGCTATACCTGGGGTCAGGTCCGCAAGACCCTAGAATCCTCTTCTACCGATACTTCATTTCATACGTTTCAATGAATTGGAAAATATCAAATATTTTCACACATTCCTGTGTTCTTTTACTATAGTAATAATTCTACAGATAAAATCAATTAAAAAATAAAATAAAAAAAAAAACCAACAGCATAAAGGCAATTGAAAATATTCAAAAGACGTCAACGAATCTTTTTCTCTTGGCAAGCTATATTTCTAACAATGAATTGTTTTTCTTATTTTGCCTAATCTGTTTTATTGTAAAATACATTATCCAACTATAAGCAATTAAAAAATAACAAGGAATAAAAACAGACAAAAAGAACAGTTTGAATAAGCAAAATCAATTACTTTAATGTTTTAAGCACTTATTTCTCCGATTGACATCGCCTAATCAAAACTTTCATCAGAACCTTTTTTGTAGAGCATTTAGTAAGCTTTCTAATGGTATTCTTTCGTTTGCCAAGATTCTCAACCTTTTTCGAGATATTAAGGAAAATATACAAAGTTACCAAAACTTTTTATGTCTGTTAATAAAATATTTTATTCTAACCCTTCCTTATCTCCAAACGTAACCAAAATTTCAACATATTAGTTTTAATGAAAGTAGAACATGCAGAAAATGTTTCAACTGAATCCCATGATTCTAAGTACCCAAACCAAAAACGGTATTCAAAAACTATTTTTCCAATTTTCTCGAAAACGGTTAAAGCTATCGCCTTGAAAATGGTTTCATTCGTTTTCCTAGCCCAAGAAGCCTATAAAAAGAGTACTTACAAGCTTATGAACTCAAAAACGTAAGCGTTACGATTTTTTCTGCGCGAATTTCGCCCCAAACTCCATCTTCCAGTGGGCGGATTTTGCTGGTTAACGAACTTGACCTTTCATATTGGACGACTGATTTTTGTACCAAATTTCATCAAAATCGGACCATTCGTCTTCGAGCTAGAGAGCGAACAGACAAATATATATATATATATATATATATATATATATATATATATATAAATATATACATATATATATATATATATATATATGTATACAAATTTGAACCACCGTTATTTTCGGTCTCTAGGGGTTCTGAAACGCGAAATTTTCTTGTCGGCACTTCCGGATTGTTTCATTGTATCAACCTTATAAGCGGGGTTCCTCCCTATGGGGGAGGGAGGAACCGCGCTAAAAGGTTCTGATGAATGTTTTGATTAGGCGATGTCAATCGAAGAAATAAGTGCTTAAAACTTTAAAGTAATTGATTTCGTTTATTCGAACTGTTCTTTTTGTCTTTGATTTTGGTACTTAGAATCATGGGATTCAGGTGAAACATTTTCTGCATGTTTGAATTTTATCAAAACTAATATGTTGAAAATTTGGTTACGTTTGGAGTAAAGGAAGGATTAAAATAAAATATTTCATTTTTAGTCATGAAAAGTTTTGGGAACTTCGTATATTTTCATTAATATCACGTAAACGGTTCGGAATCTTGGCAAGCAAAAGATTACCCTTCGAAAGATTACTAAATTCTCTACAAAAAATGTTTTGAAGACATTTGCGATGGGATGGTCATATTTGGAGAAATAAGTGCTTAAAACATAGGTAATTTCGTTCATTTGAACGAATCTTTTTGTGTGTTTCCTACAGTTTTTTTCACTGCTCGTTATTTTTGTGATTGCTTATAGTAGTCAAATGTATTATTCAATAAAACAGGATACGTATAAATAGAAACAATATTTTGTTTCAATGGCATCTTGGAATTGGAAGATGCCCTATGAATATCTAGATTACTGTACTGGTGTTGATTTCGTTCTTTAGAATTGTTATTGGTATTCCCTATTTTCAGCAGTTTTTATCTATTTATTAATTTTTTTGTTTAAATTCATTGAACAAAATCATAGGAATTCGAAGATGAGGAGCTAGGAGGCTTAGGGTGGGGGGGCATTTACCCTGTCCCCAGGTAGCGGCGCCCAGTGAACCCTCGTCATCTGTAAGTGCCTTTCTAGAGTCATAAAGATAAGCCTCCAAACAACTTTGGGAATGTAGGATTTCTAATTTTTGCCAGTATCAGAACAGCCGCTCTTTACATACCACAGTGGTACTGACGTACCGGTCTATACTAGTTCCACTCCACACGGTGATAGTATTTGGTGTATGCCACAGCGGATCGCTCATTATAACCTTATTTTATTCGTATTAAATAGATACCTAAAAAAAATTTATTTGTGTATAAGTGTTGCGTTATTGGGATTAGAATAAAATATTTTATTAACAGACATGAAATGGTTCGGAATCTGAACCATTAGCACCATTTTTTCCTTATGAGCTTATATAATACTTAGATTTAGCTAGCGACAATATTTTACACCGCAATTAAAGTGACTTGCTCTCCTTACAAATATAATATTTATATTATAATATAAACATAATACATTAATTTGTCTGAAAAAAAGTCCAACCCGCATCATCTTAGCTTGGTTCCGTTCTTATCTCGAGTGCAATTAGTGAAGGAATATAGCAGCTATCGGTAGGTATTAGCACCATTTTCCCCCCTTAATATCTTCAAAACAGTGGGAAGTACGATATAACCATTTCGATGGGGCAATATCAGTCGGAGAAGTAAGTGCTTAAAAATACGAAAGTTTTAGTTTTGTTATTTTAAACGGGGTTTTGTCACTGTTTACCTCACTTTTGTTTTTTAAGTTTATTTAAGGGTGGAATGAGTATTTCATTAAAGCTGAGAAAATAAGAATCATATTGGTAATAGAGTTTTCCTAGAGTGAGCGTCGCGATGACGGGAGAGTCCCATCCGCTTAGAAAACTGCCAGTTTCCATATGTGGCACTTTAAGCTTCCTTCTCTTTGAGATTTTATTTTATATTTTTAACGAAAGATCAAAACCTACCGATAGCTGCTACTATTCCTTTACTAATCGCACTTCGGATAAGAACGGAACCGCGCTAAGATGATGCAGTTCCTGTGAATCGGACTTTTATTTTGTAAAGTTGAAGACTAAGATGTAGGAAGTAACATAAGGTTTTTCTTTTTTTTTTTTTTTTTTTTTTTTCTTTCTTTCTTTTTTACGGCGCTGACATCTAGGCCATTAGCGCAGACATCCAGTGTTCAGCGAGGTATTTTCCCAACGAGCCATGTAATGAGAAAATTCCTGCCGCCGCTCACTGGGCAAAAATCGGGGGCGACAAAATTATTTTTTTGTGTTTTTCAATATTTTTGAGGTCACTGAGATAGGGAAAAATATTTAAAAAAATCGTTGATCCATAGTTTTTAGTATATCCAACAAACAAATGTTTTAGACACATAAATTCTTTGACATAATAGATAAAAATTGGGAAAACATTTTGTAAATTTATGGAACATTTATGTAGTACCTTTTTACATCTATTATTTACATAAAAATAATACATATATGCATAAAAAATAATACATACGCTATAATTCGAAAATAAATTACAAAAATAGACTAACAACTTGAAGAAAAAACTAATTGTACTGACTTGTTTTTTTTTTTTTTAATAATAACAAATATATACAATTATATTATGCACTAAAAACGTATTATCCATCAATCATCGTCTGATTCAATACTGCTACATCCTTCAGCATTTTCTTTCGACGAGTCAGTATCGTCTGTCTCATTTTCTAATGACAGTTCTTGAAGTGGATCATGTGGTAAACTGCACTTCAATAGGCTAATTACATATACGTCGGTAACATGAAATTTAAATAATCATGTATAGTTTCTGTTAAAAAAATTGAAAAGAAATTACTAGAACAAAACTGCAATAAACACTGGAAAATGTTCCCTTTCTTAGAGTCCGATTAATATTCCCTTCCGCGCTCATTCATGATCCAAGAAAGTAAATATTTACATTTTACCTTAATCCATCCTACTAATACTAGACAGTATTTAGTAAGTGATTTGTATTTTTTTTTTTTTTTTAAATTTTGTCCACCTAAAATGTGATTTTCGCCCATTGTGCGCCGCGGATTCTTCAGCTTCTTTCTGACTGCCTAAAGTAAATTTAAATTTGCATTAAAAGGGGGAAGAAGGGGGAGCTGAAAGTCACAAGACAGTAAAGTAGAAGCTTAAGGCTTATCGAAAAAAAATATTTGGAAGTGGAACTTTGTGGAACTTTTTTTAAAACCTTACTCAAACTTAGTAATCAACAAAATATGAACAATCTAGTAATAATTTCATTAATTTTTTTTTCTTCGATATCCCTTTCTGTTATTAGATATATATTATATATTTATAAAGAACATACCACTAGGTAATAAATCCATTGTGAAAAGAATTTGTAAAATTTGCACACAATTTTTAAAACACAACTTAAAAGAACCATAGTTGGAACAAGACTAAACCGAGGAAGTGAAAGAGACTAGCAATGGTTGCATTCCTTATTGTTTTAAAAAGGTTTGGGTTAAAATAGATAAAAAAAAATTGTTTGGTTTTTAATGAATAGAAGACTTGAGCACGTTTTGACACGTGAATTGACTTTCTACGACGACATCACATTTTCGACTTTTGTCGCCGTAAAACAGTCATTTTGCCCAGTGTGCGCCGGTAGGGATCAAATCCTCCATCTCCCGCTTTAGAATCTAAGGAACAAGCCACTAGACCACGGGAGACCCTACCAAGTTATTTAAAATTTGTTACAGAAACGTTTCGGCTCTAAGCCATTTTCAATCTGTGTAAATGTTCATTATCTATTATTTCTTATATCATAATCTTCAGATCATGTTTTGTTACAAGACTGTCTTGCATATTCAGTCCTCCATAAAACAAGCAGACTCAAGACATGATATTAACTGTGCATTCAAAAAATAGTTTTCCTCCTATATCAGACTAAAAGTACATTAACCTAAACAAGCACATGGTCTATTAAAAAAAAAAAGTTAGTAAGCTTTCGAATGGTAACCTTCTGCTTCCCAAGATTCTCAACGGTTTTCAAGATACTAACGAAAGTATACAAAGTTACCAAAACTTTTCTTGTCTGTAAATAAAATATTTTATTCTAACCCTTTCTTTACTCCAAACATAACCAAAATTTCAACATATTAGTGTTGATGAAATTCGAACATGCAGAAAATGTTTCAACTGAATCCCATAATTCTAAGTACCAAAATCAAAGACAAAAAGAACAGTTCGAATAAGCGAAATCAATTACTTTAAAGGTTTAAGGACTTATTTCTCCGATTGACATCGCCTAATCAAAACTTTCATCAGAACCATTTTTGTAGAGCATTTAGTTAGCTTTCTAATGGTAATCTTACGTTTCACAAGATTCTCAACCTTTTTCGATATATTAAGGAAAGTATACAAAGTTACCAAAACTTTTTTATGTCTGTTAATCAAATATTTTATTCTAACCCTTCCTTAACTCCAAACGTAACAAAAAGTTCAACATATTAGTTTTAATGAAAGTAGAACATGCAGAAAATGTTTCAACTGAATCCCATGATTCTAAGTACCCAAACCAAAAACGGTATTCAAAAACTATTTTTCCAATTTTCTCGAAAACGGTTAACGCTATAACCTTGAAAACGATTTCATTCGTTTCCCTAGCCCAAGAAGCATATAAAACGAGTACTTACAAGCTTATGAACTCAAAAACGTAAGCGTTACGATTTTTTTGCGCGAATTTCGCCCCAAACGCCATATTCCAGTGGGCGGATTCTGCTGGTTAACGAACTTGACCTTTCAAATTGGACGACAGATTTTTGTACCAAATTTCATCAAAATCGGACCATCAGGGAAGCCTGAAATCCGCGAACAGACAAATATATATATATATATATATATATATATATATATATATATATATGTATATATATATATATATATATATATATATATAAATAAATATATATTTTCTAGTCGGCACTTCTGGATTGTTTCATTGTATCAACCTTATAAGCGGGGTTCCTCCCTATGGGGGAGGGAGGAACCGCGCTAACAAGATCTGAACATTATGATATAATGGCGTAGTTCTGTTGACCTTCCGCCTTATCCGATAATTCTATATATTTTTTTATATATTCTACTTGTTAGCGCGGTTCCTCCCTCCCCCATAGGGAGGAACCCCGCTTATAAGGTTGATACAATGAAACAATCCGGAAGTGCCGAGAAGAAAATTTCGCGTTTCAGAACCCCTAGAGACCGAAAATAACGGTGGTTCAAATTTGTATATATATATATATATATATATATATATATATATATATATATATATATGTATATATTTATATATATATATATATATATATATATATATATATATATATATATATATATATATATATATATTGTCTGTTCGCTCTCTAGCTCGAAGACGAATGGTCCGATTTTGATGAAATTTGGTACAAAAATCAGTCGTCCAATATGAAAGATCAAGTTCGTTAACCAGCAAAATCCGCCCACTGGAAGATGGAGTTTGGGGCGAAATTCGCGCATAAAAAATCGTAACGCTTACGTTTTTGAGTTCATAAGCTTGTAAGTACTCTTTTTATAGGCTTCTTGGGCTAGGAAAACGAATGAAACCATTTTCAAGGCGATAGCTTTAACCGTTTTCTAGAAAATTGGAAAAATAGTTTTTGAATACCGTTTTTGGTTTGGGTACTTAGAATCATGGGATTCAGTTGAAACATTTTCTGCATGTTCTACTTTCATTAAAACTAATATGTTGAAATTTTGGTTACGTTTGGAGTTAAGGAAGGGTTAGAATAAAATATTTTATTAACAGACATAAAAAGTTTTGGTAACTTTGTATATTTTCCTTAATATCTCGAAAAAGGTTGAGAATCTTGGCAAACGAAAGAATACCATTAGAAAGCTTACTAAATGCTCTACAAAAAAGGTTCTGATGAAAGTTTTGATTAGGCGATGTCAATCGGAGAAATAAGTGCTTAAAACATTAAAGTAATTGATTTTGCTTATTCAAACTGTTCTTTTTGTCTGTTTTTATTCCTTGTTATTTTTTAATTGCTTATAGTTGGATAATGTATTTTACAATAAAACAGATTAGGCAAAATAAGAAAAACAATTCATTGTTAGAAATATAGCTTGCCAAGAGAAAAAGATTCGTTGACGTCTTTTGAATATTTTCAATTGCCTTTATGCTGTTGGTTTTTTTTTATTTTATTTTTTAATTGATTTTATCTGTAGAATTATTACTATAGTAAAAGAACACAGGAATGTGTGAAAATATTTGATATTTTCCAATTCATTGAAACGTATGAAATGAAGTATCGGTAGATGAGGATTCTAGGGTCTTGCGGACCTGACCCCAGGTATAGCCAGCCATAAAACCCTTTGAACAAAGGCCGAGGAAAATATTATCTGTTTCTATTCTATGCTTTTCAAATGAGAATAGGGATATGAACAGGAACCGGGGTCTCCCGTGGTCTAATGGCTAGCGCCTTGGATTCATAAGCGGGAGATGGTGGGTTCGATTCCCAACATCCGGCAGGAATTTTATCATCCCACGGCTCGCTGGTGAAATTCCTCGCTACACCCTGGATGTCGGCGCTAATGACCTAGATGTAGATGTGCCGTAAGAAAAAAAAAAAAAAAAAAAAAAAAAAACTGGAACCGCGCTAAGATGACGCAGTTCCTGCGAGTCGGACTTTTTTTTTTTGAGAAATGAGCGAGCTTTTTTTTCTTCTATCGTTTGAACTAAACGTGGCTATATAAAACAATGTAATCAGAATTTTTTGCATATTAATACTGAGTACAGAATAATAATAATAATAGTCAACAAACAAAGGAATCACGTTAATGAGAGTTGACATGCTCTGAAAAAAAAAGAAAAAAAAAATTCCAACCCACTAAAACTCAAGGGTGGAATAACCCTTGGTTTATCGGCCGGAAAAACTTTATCCTATCCGATCCTATCGAAGATGGTAAGTGCTCCGGTTAAGGGTCTTCTCAGAAGGTGGATTTTCTTTTAGAGGTAGGAAAAGCATTACCCCTATCCTGGCTAGAAGAGGGTGGTAACCCGTAGACAACCCGTCCTAAAATCTGTTATAGTGTATACTGAAATTGTATTTACACAATTCTTTTATTTATTTTTTTTTAAATACTTAATAGGAAAAATACAATTTAAACAAATACGGATCTTAAAGCGAATGTTGGGAATGTGGAGTAAGTAATTTTCGCCCAGGATTCCGTCAGTTTCGTCTGCTTTGTGGCGACTAAAATCATAATACCAAAATATCAAATGGTAGAATTAAAATTTTTCGAATGATACAAGGGATAAGAACAGAAACGTGTTTCTGCAAGTCGGAAATTTGTTCCGTATGATCGATGAAAACATGAAGATATTTTTCAAAACATTTTTTATCACTGCCACCTCAATGACTCAATTCTCAATTCCTTCGGAAAATTCAGATAAGTTATAGGGGGTGGGGGTCGGGTTGGTAGTATAAGGGGAGAAAAATACTAGGTCGTTACCACTCTAAGGCTATAGTGAACAGAGTGAAATTTTCGTTTAGGTCAATGTTGCTTTGGACAAAATTGCTGTAGCATGGACGCAAGAATCAAACATGTAATATATACCAAACATGTGATATATATCAAACATATATATATATATATATATATATATATATATATATATATATATATATATATATCATATATATATATATATATATATATATATTAAATTATTTTATTTTTTTATTAATATTACTAGCTGTTACCCAGTGTGCCATGCTACACCTAATTTCTGTCTATGACTCTCCCCGTATCAAGATCTACTTGATACCCAGTTACAAAAATCGGTCAAACGATGTGAATTTGTTTTAGTTCATAATGATACCGGCAGAGGCCAGCACAACAGCACTTCATCTAACAGCCGACAGAGGCTAGTAGTTGTCGATTCAAAATGGCCGTCTGAATGGTTCAGTGTAGCCAATTTTTCTTGAATAAAACTTTTGACCAAATTTTGAAATTTGACTATTTTGACCTAGCCTATAAGATTTCTCGTATCAAGGCCTACCTGTGTGCCGAGTTTGGTCAAAATCGGTCAAACGGTGTAGATTTGTATAAGGAACATACAAATAAATTAACAGAAAAACAGACAGACACGTGATTTTTAATATATAGATGTATTAACATGTTATTTCATTCATTTTTTATTATTTTATTATTATTTTTTTCTTTTTTGTGGTCTTTATTTATTTATTCTTTTTTTTTTTAATTTCCAAACATTTACTAGTGATTATGACACATTTGATTAGATTATGAACTTAACTACACACTAATTTTATACTACCAATGATAGTATACTAATACATACATACATATATATATATATATATATATATATATATATATATATATATATATATATATTTATTTATTTATATATTTTTTAATTCATAATAAAGGCTTTGAAGCTTTAGCTTAGTCCCGCAGAGCTTCCGTCAAATTTCTTGATATTGTGTAGCCTATAGCGAGAGCAGGTACCTATAGATTGTTATAAGGTACCGCAAAATTCCTGATATACATTTAAAAATGGTTGAACGCCACTAATAATCGTTCAATTCTTCAATACATTCAAGAGGACTCTTGATTTTCTATCATTCATTGAAAAGGCATAAAGCCAGATGAGTTACAAATGGTCGGGGTGTTTTTCAGTTTTATGCTGAATAAATTTCGAATGACTCCCCACCGAATGTCCAACACCCAGACTTTTGTCGCAGGTAATTGTTCCACTTTAATAAATATCCCAATCGGAGAGAATTCAATCATCCACGAACCAATCATTCGTACTTTTGTCAATTTTGTTGGAAACCCGTTTTATTTTTTAGGATTTCACCGTACCGGGAGATGAAAACCGCGGGGATGGCTTTCATATATTTTTTTGTTTCTTGAACATAATTAAGAGGGTTATAAAAGGTTTTTGGTGGATCAGTGTTTCTCGGTTATTTGCACACGTTATATGAACTTGATATTGGGCTGTAAAATATAATACTTTTAATAAACGTTTCTGTAAATGAATTTTTTATTTATTTATTTGAAATCTGTACAAAATTAAAAGTACAATTATCAAGTCTGTTAATACGGATATGCTATGAACAAATTGACAATAGCGTGAAAAGTAAAATAAAATAAATCAATAAACAATTTGAAAGAAGCCAACCATTGTTGGCACTTCCAGAGCTGTGCAAGTAATATTATAATGATCCCTATATGATCAGATAAGTAAATTATCTCGGGGCCACTGTCCCTTAAGCCGCCTGGGAGGATTGTCTGGGTGGGATTGGGAAGATAAGGATAGACCTTCGGGATTAGGATGGTGAGACAAGTTGGAGTGGAACACTTGGAAACGAGTTTTAGCGAGGTCGAGGAAAAATGGGATGTTTGGGTCATTGTGAAGGGTTTCTGTAAATGAATAAAAATTAAAAAAAAATCGGTCTTTTCCAAAGACACCATAAATATATTCTTTTGAATTTCGATATGCTGAATCCGAATCCGGAGTCATTTGAAGGTCAAATTTCGCATGAAGTCGTTTAAGAAGAAAGAACTAGAGCTACCCTGGGTTTGAGGGTCGCTGAATTCGAATCCGAGGTCTGTTTTACCGCATCGCTGCAAAAACATTTTCATTTCAAGGCCAAATATGTTTATTTTGCAAAAAATGAATCTGCAGTCAAAAGTTCATTTTTGCAAAATAGACATATTTGTCCTTGAAATGATCTTGTTTTGCGCCGATGATGATGACACCTCGTCAATAGTCACGAATTCTCCTAAGCTGAACAACCTTTGACTGTTAGCAATGAAAGAAGACATTTCTCGGAAAGAAGTAAGTTTGTCCGTTGGTTGACGTTTCAAGCTCGTGTTTAGGTTATCAAATCTCATAGCCTGTAGGAAAAATGTAACTCGATTTAGGCTGAAATTGGCTCACAAAATCGTCTAACATGTTCTATTTCTATTGAAATATTCAGCAAAATTTGAATGGTTTCCTCTTTTCACCGCAAAAGAGGAAAAAAAAATCGGAACTCTTAATCCTCATAAAAACACCCTTAAATATGCTCTTACAAGCTTTTGAATCACAACAATTTCTCAGCGGTTTGAAATATAACTTCAGTTATAACTTCGCTCAAGAAGTTGAATAGGATAGAACACGTTCAAAAATTAATTCATCTTTCTTTTGGCGACAAGTCAGAAGTTATTTGTTCCGAAGAAAGCATAAAAAGATTTTAAATGTGCCATAAAACTTCGCTAATACGTTACAAAAAAAAAAAAAAAAGAAAGAAAAAAAAGTAATCTTGAGATTATGGCGGACAAGCAGAAGAAAGTTTTAAAATTTTCGTTTTAAAGGAGTGGTTTCCGACTCCTTTTATTTTATTTTATGGCTTTTCTTTAGCTAGTAGAAAAATCGTTTTGGATGTTACATCTTATCCAAATATTTCTTTTCAGTTTTGATAAGATAATTGTATGATAATAATAAATGAAAAATGGACGAAGGAATTAATGAAGTGAAATGCGGATATAATGAAAGCAATTTTTTTTTTCTAATTTATTGTTTTATACTTTTATGTTTTCTTTAGCGTATTATTTTTAACTCGGTAGGTTGAAAACCCTTTTCTGACATTGATCCGATGTCGCAATACGTACGTAGAGAAATCCAATAAATGGACTGTGACATGAAAAATGGATAATAATGATAAATAAATAACAGGCCGTATTAAAGTTGTATATATATATATATATATATATATATATATATATATATATATATATATATATATATATATATATATATGTGCATAGTTAACTGCGTCATCCTAGCGCGTTTTCCATAATTTGTTATCTTAGATGGCATTTAGAAAGCTTTGAATAAGTGTACTTAATATTTTGTGTACACCTAATTTTTTTCTCATGAAATTTTGAAGATAAGTTTAGGCAGCATTGTGTACTGAAAACTTAAAGTAGTGGAAGTTACTAACTCGGCATCTTCGTCCTCTGCTCGGAAAGCTCTTTTTTAAACAACCAAATATTCGTTCTCATTTTGTTTTACTAGCAAATTAATTGTACTGTTGAAATCAATTATAGAAACAAGTTGTCAAGCCAACGGTCATAGCCTTGTTGAATGCACCGGTTCTCGTTGATCACCGAAGTTCAGCAACGTCGGGCGTGGCTAGTACTTGATGGGTGACCGACCACGTACTGTTGGTATTATAAAAGGGAGGCAACCTATAAATAGCCTGGCGTTAATAGCCCGACTGTTGATACGCCGTCCAATACACACACACACACATACACACACACACAAGCTGTATAAAACAAGTGAAGAACCGTTCAAAACAAAGTAACAAACGCCTTTAAGCACTTATTCATTCGTTTGAAATAGCCCCATCGAAAATGTCTTTGGATCTGTTTTTGTATACATTTTACGAAGCCTTCGAATGGTTACATTCTGTTTACCACGATTCCCAACAGTTCTAAGACATTTAAGAAAATTCTTGAAAATCCCAAACCTTTTCGCGTATGTTAATAAAATATTTTTTTTTCCTAAAACTTCAACTCCAAACGCAACCAAAATGTATATACCTGAATTTGTATGTATGTCAAACATCTAGAATAAGTTGAAAATGAATCCATGTACCCGAAGGAAAAATTATAGTTTTTATTTAATTTTCTCGTAAACGGTTACAGATATCGCCTTTAGCCTCGTTCGTTCGTTTCTTACGTTAAATAACCTGCAAAAAGTGTACCTACAAGCCTACAAACGTAAGCTACGATTTTTGTCGCGGAAAGTTCGTCCAGTAAACCATGTTTCAGTAGGTGGATACTGCTGGTTAGGGAACTTGACCTTTCAAACCAAACCGCGTATTTTTATATGAAATGTAATTACTCATCCCTATGAGGGAACGCGCTAATAAAAGGAAAATGTACTTAACTATTTTTTAGACTATTGCCTATAGAAGACCTAGACAAAACTGTTCCCTATTCGTAAGCGCATGCTCCCGAAGCTTTGGGGTGTACGCCTGAGTCAGTACAGCCCGTGGCTTCAGTGCGAGAGGTCACCCCCTCACATCTCCGCATTAAACAGAGTTCGCCGAGCTTATCAATACTATCAGTGACATTTTATTTCCTATCAGTGATAACGTCACATCACAGCAATCTTCCTCAAAGTGATAACGGTCAGCGAATTAGGTTGTTATTAAAATTTCATAATGCATTTTTTTTTTTTTTTTTTTTTTTTTTGAGCTTCGTAGATGAATATTTAGTTAATCATTTTTTTAATGTGGCAATGAATATACACGAAGAAGAAACTCCATACATTACTCTAGAACACTACATAAAAAAAAAAAATAAATAAAAAAATAAAAAAATAAGGCGTGCGTTTAACGACAAACAAATCTACGATGAAACTATATCATTTCAAAAAGTATTTTTATTTCATTATAATATTGAAATAATTTCGAGCTCTTCTAATGATAATCTGAAAACTTATATTTTTGCTGAATTCTCCAGTTTTATTTTTAAAATTTTGACACTGGGTCATGACCTTGTGGTTATATATAACTTTGTCAGCTCTGTATTTCAGTATTGTGAAATCGGATTAATTTCTGAAACTTTTTTCAAAATGTGATTTTTGTTAAATATAAAAATAAAAAAAAATGCAATTTAAAAAAAAATGAACTAATCATAAAAAAAAAAAGATTGAATAAAAGACATCTTTAATATCCATAATTCAACATTATAGTTTAAAGAAATAAAATACACAATAATTTTAGCCTTGTTGATATAATATTAATTCTACGTTAGATATCGTTGAAAAGATGATTTCTGTTGGAAAATAAATAGTAATTGTTAATAAAAAAACATAACATACAACTTTATGTACTAACCATTTAAAAAACAAAACAACGTATGTTATTACGTCACTGATCTGAAATCAAAATCCAAGAATTATAAAAATTATAACATATAGAATTCATTTAATAAGAAAATAATGAAAATTTAGAAATAAAGAGATCCAACTTTTTGGGAATGTTAATTTTTTCCTCTTTTAGATTTTAAATTGTGCCTACAGTGTAATGTATTTATCATAACGATTATTAAAGAAACAAATAGAATATACAAATGAAGTTACAATAAATGCCTAAACGTATACAGAAAATAATGAAATTAACCACAAAAATGTATTCTTTCATTTAATAAAAAAAAAAAAAAAAAAAAAAAAAAATTGGCAAACCGTTTAATATTATTATTTTATGAAAAAAAAAAATGTTTTGAATAAAAAAGAAACTAGAAATATATATAAAAAAAACGCCATGAATTCGAACCCATTTTCTATACTATTTAACATCATTTTCATATTGACTTTTTTGATACATTTTTAATTGTCATTCTCAATAAAAATATTACGACTATAAATCTAAAGTTTATAATAATTTATAGTCTTGACCTTATTTCCTTTTTATTCAATTTTCGGAGATCGGAAACGTTTTTCATAAGTATTATGATTGTATTTTTTAAAAATATAATCAGATCACAAAAACTAAAAAATAGGACAAATGGAAATATTCTACGCATTAAAATATATAATGTTTATGCATATTTAATGACTTGAAAAAAAAAATGAAAAATTTAATTGTCGGAATCTATCTAATATCAATGGATATAATAATGAAGTAGATTGGGAATTATTAAAAAAATAATAACCTTGAATATGTAACTAAGGAATGTGTAAGTATAATATTAAAAATGAATATTTATAATAATATTGCAATGCCATTTTTAAGTAAATCTTTATTTTTTTACAAGCCTTTGAAACTGAGCTGTTCGCTCGATACAATTACGTATATATCTATCATCATGTTTTATAAAAAAAGGTTAATACTGGCACATACAAACTAAATAAAGAGCAAGGGAGTAATTGGAAAAGAATGTAGGTAGTAGATATAAGTTCCAAAGGAAATAATAGGGATCTCTTGAATTAGTCATTTGTCTTTTGTAAAAAGAAAATTAAACGAAAAGAAAAGAAAAAAAAACCTATAATTTAAAGGGTTAAATAGAATGATGTGCACTTATAGTAAAAAAAAATCTAATGAAAGATTCAAGAATAGACATTTAAAATAGTAATAAAACAAAATTTCGAATTCAAACTCATATAATAACATTAAAATAGAATTAGGAAGTCAAACGTGAGTAAATAAAATACGAAACTAAAATTGAGAAATTTACACTTAAAATAATAACGAAGCCGAAAGGAGAAGTCAAAGCCACATAATAATATCGAAATAGAATTAGGGCAACAAAAATAAATAATAAAAAACAATTAAGTTTATATTCTACAATAGTAAAGTAGAAATGGGACTTCAAAGACATTTGCTGATAATAATAAAAAAGGAAAGTCAGTAAAGCACAGATTTCAAATATCATTTGGGAGTCAAAGATTTATACAAAATATTTATAAAATTATTTTAATGGACGAAGGTCAAAATCCTGTAAAGTAGATAGGATTTTTAAAAACATTTTTCAAAAATACTTTTTCTCGAAAATGGCGAACAAATCTTCATTTTATATTTACAAAATCATCGAAAATCCATCAAAATTTGAAGTTGATCGGGTAAAAATTGCTGGCGACAGCGTATCGCCCGATTCGAAAAACATAGTTTGAAACAAAACGAATTTAAATTTTAATGTACTGAAGTGATCATTTGCTGTTTCCTTTTTATTTTCCCCCCCCCATAGTTTCTTGTAATAAAGATAAAAAGAATGGTTTTAAATTTTGAAATATATTGAAGGAGGACCGGTGGCAGTGAGTGTAAATGCACATTTAAGAACTTTTCCGCCACATAAACACACTTGGATATCATTTTTGATTAGTTGAAAAAGCATTAAAGCTCATAAAAAATGGCAAAAAACGTTACAAAGTAGTATTACATACGTAGTAGGAAGTATTAGCTCTTTTCAAAAGTCTTATTATCATTATTGTTATTATTTCTTATTCAATTGTTGTTGTTTTTTTTTGTATTTATTTTATCTTTTAAGTTTTTCATCATTTTTGAAAAATGTCAATATAAATTATCCATTACATTGGTGAGAAAACTTGACTAATGTACTCTATAAATATACAGATGATAAATAAACTTATTACTAATTTAAAAAATATCCTCTGTCATTGAAAAATATTTCAGTTTCGAAATGTATGGATATACTAAACTCTGATAGGTTATCAACAACATAATATTTGTCGTTTATGTATTCCGTGTTTTGCGTAGATTGATAAGGAATAGAAAGGACTTGAGTATAAAACGGAAACTAAATGCAAAACTGTTATTGTCTGGTATTACCATATTAACCTTTTAGCAAATATTCTTCCACCAGCATGGATAAAACCTGCTCACGGTGTTTACCAAATCCAATTTATACTTACAATAATAATAAAATAAAATAAACGAATCAAAACTATATACTTACACTAATATTATTTTTATTTTAGTTTTTTCACCATTTGGTGACAAAACTTCGGCTTTGTTCTTAAATACAAAATTCAAGATTGATACAAAAGTATCTGTCTGTTGATTAGCCTGTGTATTATTAAATGTTCGGTCTGTTGAATATTGTGTGTATTGTTAAATGTTCTGTCTGATTTGTTACATTAATCCAACAAAAAGAGAATATCTTTTGTTGGATTAATTCCCAAAAAACGCAATTTACCAAATAGCTGTTGTTATTTTTACTTTTTCAAATGTTGTTGTATTAATGTTTATGTATGAGGTATTTAATAATTTCAACAATGTACTGGCTATTATCGGAAAGTAAGTCCGTCAAATTGTAGGGTAATTTAAAATTTGTCCTGAGTCTGCACTCTGTCAGTAAGTGCTTTATTGTTAGGTGAGTATTGCAGTATGTACACGTCGGTCTGTTTTGTCTGGTCATAATGTAGGAATGTGTCAGTCGTGTATGGCCAATCCTTAGACGGCATAAAACCACTTCTTCCCGTCTATTTGATCTTTTACTGGATGACCATTCCTGTACAGTGTCCTTGATTTCTCGAAGCTTGTCACCTAATATTACACCTAATATTAAATGTATCTTGTAACACATGTATATGTATAATATATATATATATATATATATATATATATATATATATATATATATATATAATGATAAAAAAATAAAATGGGTACATCTATGATGTATCCTTGCAATACCAAGAAAATAGAATTGTAAATATAATGATTTATTTATATATTTTAGTTTTTTCACCATTTGGTGACAAAACTTCGGCTCTGTTCCTGAATACACAATTCAAAAAGTACAAACAAAAGTGTCTGTCTGTTGATTAATAAATGTTCTGTCTGTTGAATATTGTGTGTATTGTTAAATGTTTTGTCTGTTTTCTTACATTAATCCAACAGAAAGAGAATATCTTTTGTTGGATTAATTCCCCAAAAACGCAATTCACTAAATGGCTGTTGTTATATTAACTTTTTCAAATGTTGTTGTATAAATGTGTATGTATGAGGTATTTAATAATTTCAACAATGTACTGGCTATTATCAGAAAGTAAGTCAGTCAAATTGTAGGGTAATTTGAAATTTGTCCTGAGTCTACACTCTGTCAGTATGTGCTTTATCGTTAGGTGGGTATTGCAGTATGTACATGTCGGTCTCTCTTGTCTGGTCATTATGTAGGAATGTGTCAGTCGGGAATGGCCAATCCTTAGACGGCATAACACCACTTCTTCTCGTCTATTTGGTCTTTTACTGGATGACCATTCCTGTACAGTGTGCTTGATTTCTCGAAGCTTGTTGTCAGTCGTGTTGTACCAGGATTCTTGCCATTTATCAGTTATGAATCTCTTAGATAAGGCTTGAAGATCCTGGTATGTCATGTAATGTACGTCTGGTCCTGGTCGTCGAGTGGCTAGTTTAGCCTGTTCGTCTACTGTAGTACTTTGTCTGATGTCTTCGTGGCCGGGTAGCCAGTACATTGTGAATTTCTTGTTTGTGTGATATATTATTTCAAAAATGTCGCGTACTATTGGGTGTGTACTGTAATAGTCTTGTAATGATTGGATTGAACTGAGTGAGTCCGTGCATAGTACAATGTTCTTATGTTGTGTGTCTGGTAGGCTATGTTATGGTAAATATAATAATAATTTGTGTGTCTGGTAGGCTATATTATGGTAAATATAATAATAATTTAGTCAGAGAGTTCTATCTTTACACGTCATGATAAAATAGAATTTAGAGGTTTGAAATAACATTAAAAAAAAATAAATAGTACATAAATTTACGCACGTTTTACGTTAATAACAAAAACACGTGCAATGCAGTTGTACGCCCAATTATACAATTACAATACAATTTTTTAGTCTTTTTTTTTTTCATGAATCGAAAAATAGTGTATTTTATTATTTATGGTACTGTAATGAAAATTGTGTTATGTACACATTATTTCTTGAAACAATGTAATTGAAATATTTCAGTCGAGTCAAAATACTTAAATAAGATATTTTATTTCTTAACAGATAAATATCAAATCAATGTCGTGTCTTTTCATTATAACCTCCTATGGTACGAGCTGGGTGGAAAAGTATGCAGAAAGTGGCGAGTTAAATTGAAAGACAAAATATAATCATTTTCTCCCTCTCCCTTCCTTTTCATACATAAATTACTTGATTGAGTTTATATTTCCCTGGATCAAATATTACCTCAGAATTATCGATTCTTTTAGCAGGTTTTCAACATTGCTTTCATATTTATATTTGCCTATATAAATTAAAGTAATAACAACATATTAAAAATATAAAACTCTAAGCTTCTCGAACATAGAACACAATAACAAATAAACATATTATACACAAAGATAAATATACTACATAAATCGGCGCTAATGGCCACGGTTTGTCGATGCGCCGTAAAAAAAAAAAATAAAAAAAAAAAAAAAAAAAAACTACATAAATATAAGATACTTGATCATTGCACAGTTTATAATTTGTATAGATTTCACAAAAATATAAAGGGAAAAAATTAAATTTGATTGTCTATTTATAATTTAGACTGAATTTTAGGGGTTATCTATAGGTTATCTATAGGTACTAACCTTTACTATTTAGGTTAGGGCTAATGTTCTTTATCATCTGCAAAGAATAGCCACTTTATCATCTAAAGTGTGAATCTAACCCGCGAACGTAGACACGGAGTGCTCAGGCTTTAGTGCTCATAACCTTATATATTATATATATATACATATATATATATATATATATATATATATATATATATATATATATATATATATATATAGGGGAAGGTGTTGTACCTTTCACCACTTTGCACAATTGAATTTTTTTTGGCTTGAATATTAAAACTAAATTCGTTTTTTTTATTTCATTGTAATCAGTATTCTATTGCTTATCATATTTAATTTTTTCAAGGTTCTAGATTTAAATTTAATATTTTTAATTATTTTTTTAAAAAATAATCGTACAGTGGTCAAAGGTACAACATGTAGTTGTACCTTTCACCATGGGGTGATGTACCTCGATCACCTAAAAACAACACAGCAGTGCAAAAAAAATTGTATTCACTAAAATTGTAATTAATTGTAAGTTTAATAAATACAATACAAGGATGTAAGCATAATAAAAAAGCTATTATTGATATTATGTTACACTTATTATGCTGAAAAATCCAGTCCAATCGATAAACGTTTCAACTGTCAAGCAGATCCACTAGCAATAGTAGGCTATGGAAGTTTATCCACAATGTTTTCAACATCAATATCATACACATTTTCATCTTCTCTCGTAAACTTGTCACGTAAAGTTTGTTTTTTCAAATATTGGATCTTAAACATTGGAAATTTAACACCACAAATCTCTGCGACTAAATATGTAATAGTCTTTTTACTTTTATTTTTAACAAGTATAAAATTTCCTTTTTCCAAATCATATTTTTCAAATTGTTGCTGGTCATCGAGATAACTCACGACATTTATCAGATGAATCAACCCCTGAAGAAATTTCGGTGTCAGTATCAGAATCTAAACTGTCATTAGAATAATTTTCTTTTTATTTACCACTTTTTTTGGAAGGGGTTTATTTGTATGTGGTGTCTTACGTTTAGGGTGGTGCTTTCGTTTTTTTTTTTTTTCACCTTCAATAATTAGCTTTTCAGGAATATCTGTCATGACACGAGGCCGTTCTCTTTAGGCCGGCCCCTATTTGACATTTTCCTTGCCACCGCTTTTCGATGAGATCTTACAACTTCAAGTGAAACGATAAGGGGCGATAGATTTGAACTGAGGATTGATAAAGTCAGTTTGAACTTATTCATTTATTATTTTTTAAATTCTTTGAACAATTGAAGCAACCAATATTAATTACTTTTTAAAAATATGTAGCAGAAGAACATAAAAGTTGAATTATGAAAAAATTACTAAGGTGTGTTGTACCTTTGACCTGGTCAGAGGTACAACACCTAGTTACAACACCCTGGTAGTGCAAATTAAAAATCATGCCAAAAATTTTAGGGTTAAGATAAATCAATTTCAGAAGCTACACCACGTTTCTTATTGTAATAGCTACTTTGTCAAATGATTTCCATCTAAAAAGACATAACACAAAAAATATGATGAGGCAAAATATCATCAATAAATAACTTACATTTTAGCGCGGTTCCTCCCTCCCCCATAGGGAGGAACCCCGCTTATAGGGTTGATACAATGAAACAATCCGGAAGTGCCGACTAGAAAATTTCGCGTTTCAGAACCCCAAGAGACCGAAAATTACGGTGGTTCAAATTTGTATATATATATATATATATATATATATATATATATATATATATATATATATGTATATATTTATTTATATATATATATATATATATATATACCTATATATATATATATATATATATATATATATATATATATATATATATATATATATATATATATATATATTATATTCGTTAGAAGACGAATGGTCCGATTTTGATGAAATTTGGTACAAAACTCCTTCGTCCAATTTGAAAGGTCAAGTTCGTTAACCAGCAAAATCCGCCTACTGGAAGATGGCGTTTGGGGCGAAATTCGCGCAAAAAAAATCGTAACGCTTACGTTTTTGAGTTCATAAGCTTCTAAGTACTCGTTTTATATGATTCCTGGGCTAGGAAAACGAATGAAACCATTTTCAAGGCGATAGCTTTAACCGTTTTCGAGAAAATTGGAAAAATATTTTTTGAATACCGTTTTTGGTTTGGGTACTTAGAATCATGGGATTCAGTTGAAACATTTTCTGCATGTTCTAGTTTCATCAAAACTAATATGTTGAAATTTTGGTTACGTTTGGAGTTAAGGAAGGGTTAGAATAAAATATTTTATTAACAGACATAAAAAGTTTTAGTAACTTTGTTTACTTTCCTTAATATCTCGAAAAAGGTTAAGAATCTTGGTAAACGGAAGAATACCATTAGAAAGCTTATTAAATGCTCTAAAAAAAAGGTTCTAATGAAAGTTTTGATTAGGCGATGTCAATCGGAGAAATAAGAGCTTAAATCTTTAAAGTAATTGATTTCGCTTATTCAAACTGTTCTTTTTGTCTGTTTTTTATTTCTTGTTATTTTTTAATTGCTTATTGTTGGATAATGTATTTGAAAATAAAAAAGGTTAAGAAAAATAAGAAAAACAATTTAATGTTAGAGATATGGATTTCCAAGATATATAGCTTTTCAACTGCCTAGCGTCCTTCCTAGGGAGGGTTCTTTGTCTTTGATTTTGGTACTTAGAATTATGGGATACAGTTGAAACATTTTCTGCATGTTCGAGTTTCATCAACACTAATATGTTGAAATTTTTGTTACGTTTAGATTAAAGGAAGGGTTAGAATAAAATATTTTATTAACAGACAAAAAAAGTTTTTGGTAACTTTGTATAATTTCGTTAGTATCTCGAAAACCGTTGACAATCTTGTGAAGCGGAAGATTACCATTCGGAAGCTTACTAAATGCTCTACAAAAAAGGTTCTGAAGAAAGTTTTAATTAGGTTATGTCAATCGGAGAAAAAAGTGCTTAAAGCTTTAAATTAATTGATTCCGTTTATAACAATGGTTCTTTTTGTCTGTTTTATTTCTTGTTATTTTTTAATTGCTTATAGTTGGATAATGTATTTGACAATAAAACTGGTTAAGTAAAATAACAAAAACAATTTATTGTTAGAAATATAGATTTCCAAGATTCCAAGACCTTGTCACTAGCGGGTCTGTTTCTAGTGTAGCGGACCCTTCCAGGTAAGATTGTAAATCATGACCTTTTATGACTTTACTACTCACAGGAATGGCGTTAGTGACCTTAAGGGTTGACACGCCATTATAATAATTAATTAAAAAAAAAAAAAGACTGGTAAACCAAAATAATAACTGCTTCTATTTTAATCTTTCCAAATTAGACTAGGGATATGAACGGAACCGCGCTAAGATGATGCAGTCCTGCGAGACGGACTTTTTTATGATAGAAAAGGATAATTTTTTTTTTTTTTTTTGCACGAATCCTCTCTGACTTGAATAATCCAAAGTAGGTTACATAAGCCCTCTAGTGAAGGAGCTAAACTCTAATTACACCAAAATTTATACCACAGCCACAGCTTCGGTGGTCAAAGGTACAACACCTTCCCCTATATATATATATATATATATATATATATATATATATATATATATATATATATATATATATATATTATGCCCTGGATTCTTGGGAATTCCACAGATCTTCCAACTTATCTCTTCTTCCTGCTGGCTGAATAACTAGGGTACTCAAATTTTTACTGAGCCTCTGACCTGCTTGGAAGGACATTTAAAATATGCAGTCAGAAGGAAGAAGGGCTGAGCTGGAAGGTCACTAAATCCGCTTAAATGATGTTACATTTTCATGAACACGAGGCTGCCTTTACTGGGAAAAAGTATTTAAAATACAAAAAAGAAAAAAAAAAAAAGAAAAAAGAACCACATTCGACCACATATTTTTCGTTGTTTTTAAAAAGTCTGACTCAATATTTTTTTTTTTTTTTTTCGGCGCATCTACATCTAGGTCATTAGCGCCGACATCCAGGGTGCAGCGAGGAATTTTACCAGCGAGCCGTGGGATGATAAAATTCCTGCCGGAGGTTGGGAATTGAACCCACCATCTCCCGCTTATGAATCCAAGGCGCTAGCCATTAGACCACGGGAGACCCCTAACTGACTCAATATTATTTTTAAATGTTATGTTGAATAACTTTTTCTTTAAAATGTACGCGAATTATTTTATACTCCTCCCTTTCCTTGCTTCTTCAAGGTATTATGAATTTTAGTCAGCCAAGTAATTTATTATTTAAAACAAAAGTGAAGTAAAATATATAACATTAAAGAAGGAAAATACATAGCTTTCTTTTATTACTTAGTTAATATTTTTTGTGTAGGTACTTTTCAGAAGCAGTAAACCTACAATATATATAATCACATGTTTTATTTATATTAAATATGAGTTTTGTTAATTTATTTTGATTAATTTTAAGCTTTAGTTGTTAAGTGTTTGTTTATATTGAGGTCTTTTTTATAGGAGGCAGTTATTTAATAGGAATAGCTACTTGGAATCATGAATAATATTACAGAAATTGTTGATAATTATTAGGTATATGTATTTGTAATTGAACTGTGCATTGTTCTTCATAAGTAGTGTCCTAGGTGTAGCCTGTGTGACAGCTTCGTTAAACTATTGCTGTTAAAGTGGTTCGAGGTGTTCCTTGTTTATGAAAAGTGGTAGCTGATGCATTGGTGTATATCATGCTCAAGTTTAAAGCCTTTTATCACTCTTAAAATATTGAGTAAAAACACTCATTTCCTACGGAGTGTAGCACTTTACCCTACCATAGTGGTGGGGGCGCTCCCGCACTCGCCTGACAGAATGGCTGTCGTGGCCCCTTCAGAAAATCTGAATTCTAGAGCCTGCGTTATCGTTTCGATCACAAGCACCTTTCTTAGCTTGCTGGTAACGTTCCATTTTACGATCTACAGGTACAGGGGTTCGCGACTTTTTTTAATTAATTAATTAACTGTTAATTACGATTTCATCATTTTAATTAGCGACGAGCACTTGACTTCAACATCTGCCCATGGCATTGAAAATGTCACAACTGGAGGCGTAAAATGTTTCGTGATGTATTGTCACCTCCCAAGATGAAGCAAAAAAAGTCATCTCAAGGAAACTTCTCAAATTAAATTCACACCTCTGAAGCTAACCCTACGAAACCTCCAAACATTTGGTCGGGAGGTTTCGTGGTCTTCCTTAAAAAGAAACAAAAAAAAAGGCACAACAATGTCTATTTGTATAAGGAGCAAATATGCAGACAAATATATATATATATATATATATATATATATATATATATATATATATATATATATATGTATATATATATATATATATATATATATATATGTATGTATGTACACATATTAACTGGGATCATTTTTATGTAAGTAGGATCGATGACTCCAACCTCAATTGCTGATTCAATGAAATTTTATTAAAAAAAATTAGTAAATTCAATAAAGCAATAACATGGTATAATTGCTTTGTAAGTGATTTCCAAAGAGATATGAATTTCCAAATTGTGGTGTTGTAGGATTTGTAAGCTATAAATTACCTCTGAGGCAATAAATCTAGTCTCGATAAGATCTTACAGGCTGTCTTATTTCGGCGGGAGGAAAAAACAGCTGATTCTATCCCTTCTGGAGTTTTTACGATCACAGAAGACAAGATAAATCCTTTTCTTCTTTCCATTGAATAATATTAAATCATAGTTTTCAATATTTTTGCTGATTATTGTTGCTGGATAATTATCTCGGGCTACACAACTTTTCCTGTAGTAAATAAACCTCATCAAACGTTTTTAATTAATTCTTAATCCCTTTTGATTGCTTTATTAAGGGCTTTGTTTACATGCTTACAACCTGTTAAAAACTTAGAGCTTTTCTTAAGTAGGCGATTATCGGCGTGAATTAGTGTCGAAACTTAGTACGTTGTGGAAACTTGTTTCCCTTTCAGGGAAATAAAATCGACAACCTTCACTAACAGAATTAAACTTTCCCTTTTAGCAAAGTAAAACTTCTTAGCAATCTACTGGAAAATTGGCAGAAGCTCATTAGATCAGCTTTAATAAATACGATTTTTGGTAATGTTCTCCACAACCAGGATGTAAATACAATTTTATCATGTAATAAAATACTGTTTTTATTAAATTTATTTTTATTTTATCGAAGATTTTCCCATCTATAATGGAAAAATCCATTATTTCCATTATGGAAATTATCCATTATCCATTGCTCTTGTTTTTTGCTAAGCAATAATACAAGAGTCAATAAAGTTAACTACATAGATGATAACCTTAAGTAATGATTGCCTACACGACTAATTATCTTAATTACCGATTACCTTATGTAACGATTGTCTAAACTGCTGATTATCTTAATTACTGATTACCTTAAGTAATGATTGCCTAAACTGATGATTATGTTAACTACTGATTGTCTAAACTGCTGATTATCTTAACTACTGATTACCTGAAGTAATGATTGCCTAAACTGATGATTAAATTAACTACTCATTACCTAAACTACTAATTATCTTAATTACTGATTATCTTAATTACTGATTACCTTAAGTAATGATTGCCTAAACTGATGATTATGTTAACTACTGATTGTCTAAACTGCTGATTATCTTAACTACTGATTACCTGAAGTAATGATTGCCTAAACTGATGATTAAATTAACTACTCATTACCTAAACTACTAATTATCTTAATTACTGATTACCTTAATTAATGATTGCCTAAACTGATGATTATCTTAACTACTGATTGTCTAAACTGATGATTATCTTAACTACTGATTGCCTGAAGTAATGATTGCCTAAGCTGCAGGTATCCTAACTCCTATAAAGATTCAGTAACTAGCTCTCAGTCAAAAACTGAAACTGCATTGTTTCATATTTGTAAATGTGACCTCAGCAACTGCATTTGCTCTATTGACAAAAAAGTCCCGGCACTAGACTACGAGTTTTTTGGCAAACCAACGTGGTCTAAGATTGATGTCAATTGTAACGAGACCAGAGTTGGGCTTATTCGAATGATTTTTTATTTAAGTAACGAAGAAAAGATAATTTTTTATCCGTTATTAGTTAATCATAAAACCACGGATGACCAATTATCCGTTATTCGAGAAACGGGTAAATTATCATTTATTCGTCATTTGATTATCCGTTATCTTTTATTCGTTATCCGTCCACAATACCACTTTTTTCTATCCATTCGGGCAAAAACAAACTGTTCGTTTGCACGTGGCATTGCACTCTTTAAATAAATATTTAAACATCAAGAAATTGTTTTTTACAAGTACAACACGGCACTTCCATCGTCAGCACCAGTCGAACGGCTGTTCTCGTTTGCTTCCATAACGGATATTCCAAAAAGCAATCGACTCTCTGATGAAATGTTTGAGAAAAGAGTAGTTTTAAAATCTATGTTGAATTTAATTTAAAGTTTAATTATATATTTAAATAATAATGTAATACATAATTATATTTAATAATAATTTAAATAATTACATATTATATTATATTTAAATAATAAATAAATACATTATGATTAAGTAGTAAATTGGTTTTCTAAACATCCATCGAATTTATCCATCGAATTAAAATTCATCCGTAAGATGAAAAATTATTTCAAATGAAATCTTAAGATAAAATATGACGGATAACTTTACGTAAATGGTAATAATTTCGAATAACGGATAACGGATATCCGAAAATTATAGATGACAAATAACGAATAACCTAGGTTATTCGTCATCCGTTATTCGAAGATAATTTCTGCCCAACTCTGAACGAGACTAACAAACATAAAAAGCGATTAGAAAGAAAAACTAGGTCACAATCTTTAATGCAATTAGGTGTAAAATAAAACTGAAGATCAAACTTAAACTTTAGTCCTTGTGCGGGAGAACTAAACATTTTTTTTAAAAATCCAAATTTTTTTTGGCACTTTGGGTTCCTAGTAACAACTTCTTTTCAACTTGGAATTTGTAAAAAAAATAAATAAAATAAGTAAAAAATTGATGCACCCTACTACTTAGTCTAAGAAACTAAATCTAGGTGGGGGGGGGTCAAGAAAATGCACATCTTTTGGGAATTATATCTGTCTTTTATTCGGACCAGCCCTCCTACGCCTACCTTACACCCCGTCACTTACACTGGACCGTCTGTCTCACCTGTATTTTGTGTTTTTTTCATTTGGTACAGTACTACCTGGGTGACGGTGCATTGTCTGCAACTACATAGGTTCTTCTTTCTTTGCAATTTTATATCTGTGAGTTAGTAAAGTGTGTCTAATCCGCATTTTATCTAAAAAAAGGTCTCTTATTTATTTATTAAGATATTAAAAAATTATAACTGTCTACTTTCTTTAGTTCAATATAGTTGCACTTTACTACGCAACTCTTTGAGGTGCAGAATTCTTATTCATGTAACCTATATAGACTCTTAGATCGTTAGAAAATTCACAAGGAGACGTCTAACCGCAGAACTGTCGAGTGCGTTCCAGGAAACAAAGGAATAGAGGGGAATGAAAGCACTGACGAAGACGAAAAGGCTAGTGCTTGTGAATAGAAGCAAAGGCCTATGCTGGTGCGAAGGTCCAGACCGCAAAAGGCTGCGGTATTTTGGCGAACCACCTAGTCCTCGCCTAACGAATCCTTAGGACCCCATGGCCTTCATCGACACTCTAAGGATCAATTAGATTGCGTCTTCGGCCTCTAGGTATTCCTATATTTGAATATTATATTAATTAGTTATTGGGTCTCCCCGTGGTCTAGTGGCTAACACTTTAGTTTCTCTGTGTTATCTATTTGAAGTATCTCTTGTATTTTGTTTACACCACTGGGCGCAGAGAGAAATGTTCATAAATATTTGTGTCTGTTTTCTATTAGGTTTTCACAGTAAAGAATGAAGTAAAACAGGCTGTTAGAGATTACTTGCTTACAAAAAGTGCAGGTTTCCTGGGCTTTTAAGTAGAAATTTTTGTTTTTCGTACATAGCTTAATTAATTCGGGACTTGCAACTCTTAACTGACTTACTGCTCTTAGCTTTTTTATGTTAGTTCTATACATCAAATAGGACTCTGGGCTGGAAATAGTGAAGCTGGAAATAGTTCTATACATCAAATAGGACTCTGGGCTCGAAATATTGAAGCTGGAAATAGTTCTATACATCAAATAGGAGTCTGGGCCGGAAATATTGAAGCTGGAAATAGTTCTATACATCAAATAGGACTCTGGGCTGGAAATATTGAAGCTGGAAATAGTTCTGTATATTGGATTGCAGTTGGAGTTTATGGATAGATCTGGATAGGTTATGGTTTTTTATTTTTTCCATTATTTCATCGCTATATTTTAATAGTCCAGTTGAGTATACTGTATCAAACTCTTCTTTACAGCCATAGTGAGCAGCTATTGTTCTGACTTGTGTGACCCAATTAAATATATATATATATATATATATATATATATATATATATATATAATTATTTTTTTAAGAGATAATTTTATTGTATTGATTAATCAAAACCTAATACTTTTAATTGAACCGAACGTTACTGTTTGTTTGGTTGATTTAGTAGTGTTTAAATAGCGTAAATTTATTTGAGGCAAGATAATATTATTGCCTTATAAGGCTCATAATATAATAATTACATTGCAAGGATTCGAATGATTTCGACGTGTGAGTATTTTAATCTTGTTCTTGAGGACCTGAGGTTAAAACTGGAGTACACACTAAAGAACTTTTATCTTCAAGGGTCTGAATCGGAGCCCCAGAACGTTGCTCACTCAGCCTTTTATGCGTACCTTCCCAAGGGAAATCAGGTGGCTGGTCAATACTACTGACCACACTATCTCTCTAAGGCTGTACGGTCAATAATAAGTAACCTCAACTGTATCTGCCCTTCTGGGTCTTTGTGGCCTGTTTTTTATGGATGGAGGTAATAAGTCGGTAAGTCAAAAAATGGGCAAAACAACTTACGTGCCCTAGGATTATCTCCTGACACTTATCTAGGCGCACGGTAGTGCGCCAGGCCAAGTTCCGGCCTAAGCATACTGTGTGTATATTACAGGAGGTCTTAGAGCCGATTTTTACTCTCTCATAACTTTCAACCAGGTAAAGATAAAGTTATGAAATTTTACACAGGTATTATACTCTTAGATGTGAGTAAAATTGGAAATTTTCATAATTTTACCTCGAATAGTTTCTGAGATATAAGCGATCGAAAATCGGGATTTATAGGACTCACTCACTCATTCATCAAAATTATTAGGCACTTCCCATGATGCTAGAGACTTGAAATTTTGCATGATAATAGATATTAATGTGTTATTAAAGGAAAAAATCGAAAAATCCTGAAAAGTTGTTTTTGACTCCGCTTCCGGGGCGGGGGGGGGGTGCCAGTTTTGTACTTTCTTCGGAAACCCGTCATTCCGTCCGAAACCCAAGATGTGGGGTATCAAATGAATCGTCTCGGTATGAAGAACCTATATTTGATGATTTAAGAAACAGCTAGACGCATATAGGCTCGGTCAAAATCTTATACCAGCTGTCTGTCTGTATATTTGTTCCTTATACAAATCCGTACCGTTTGACCGATTATGACCAAACTTGGGACACAGATGGGTCTTGGTACGGGGAGAATCATAGGCTAGGTTAAATTGTCTATCAGCTGTCTGTCTGTCTGTTTGTTACTTATACAAATACACACCGTTTGACCGATTTTTACAAAATTTGACACACATGTCGGTCTTGATCCGGGGAGTGTCATAGGCTAGTTCAAAATCGTCTATCAGCTGTTTGCCTAACTGTTTATTCCTTATACAAATCCACACGATTTGATCGATTTTGACCAAACATGGTACATAGGTAGGTCTTTATCCGGGTAGTGTCATAGGCTAGGTCAAAATTGACTATCAGCTGTCTGTCTGCATGTTTGTTCTTTACACAAATTCACAGCGTTTGACCGATTTTGACCAAACTTGGCACACAGGTAGGCCTTAGTCCGGGGAATGCACTAGGCTAGGTAAAAAAGGTCTTTCAGCTGTCTGTCTGTATGTTTGTTCCTTATACAAATTCACACCGTTTGGCCTATTTTGACCAAACTTGGCACGCAGGTAGGTCTTTATACGGGAGTGTCATTATACTTGGCAATGCTTTATTTGTGCCGAAATTATCTTTAGAGAGAAAACTAAACATTGCCAAGTTTAAGAATATACCTGTTTGAGGAAAGTGATATTTTAGTAACTGGATATAAGTATTTTTATTGTTGTTTTTAAAGTTCAGTTGAAGTGTCTTTACTGTTCTTAGTAAGTAACTATGAGGTCTTCCAAGTAATGCACTAGGAAATTTCTTTATTGTATCATCTCTTGTATAGGCAAATATTTTTGGTTGAAAATATGGTGCACTTAATACACTAACTCATACTACTTTTTTGGAGTGTAGGATGGTAAGGCGTTTTTGGGGGGTTTTAGGAGGGGATATTTTTGGGGAAGGGAGAGTTTCTTTGTGGGGGGAGGAACTTGGCCTCTATTTCACATTTATGTTTTTTTTGGGATGGATAGTTTAAAGAAGTCCCTGGTCCTCTCGGTGATAAACTTGGAGACGACCATGAATCACGCCACTGAGCTATTTAATAAAATATAATAAGCAATTATTTACAAAAAAAATGATTATTCGAATAGTATTTTTTTATTTTAAAAAGAGCAAGTCACCTTCGTTGCGAAGCTCTTAAAATAAATTTAAAAAAAATTATTCAAATATTAAAATATAAAACATTTCAATTAACTTAAATTTTTATTTAATCTGGTCTTTAGTTTCAATATTAGTGTATTTTATTTTCAACAACTTAATTTGTTTTTTTTTTTTATTTTTTCCTCGATTACATTAACATTTATTTTAGTAAATTTCAGTAGGCAACAATGACCCGTGTGGTTGAATTGCCTTATGAAAAAAAAAAAAAAAAAAGAAAAAAAAGTCATTATCTCTCGTTTGAGACTTAAAATATATGGGATTCTTTGCATCTCCTAAAATAGCATGTTTTCTTTGTAAAATTCTCTCTTAAAGAGCTGTTATGAAAAGTTGTAATTTTGAACTTACCAAGTTATTACTAGGGACCGGATTCTTAGGTTTTCACCTATTTTTTTCCTTTCTGCTAAACATGATATTGATCGGTTTTTTATATGATTCGCGTATTGTAGTATCATTCATGCAAATTTGGAAGAACCTAAAAAAATCTATTCAGGATGATATCACCTAAATAACGATAGAATGACCTAGAACAACCTAATCTTTGAAATAGAAAATACAATTCCATAAACTCATTACCTCGATCAAACAATTTTTCTTAAAAGCATCTTCCCGGGTCCTGACGTTCAGGGAAATTTTACTAGAAGTTTCGCTTCCACCAGAACCTATTTTAACACACTGGGTAAAAATAATAACAGTTGTTGACGCTTTGGATATGAAGCATCTGTCATTTATAAGGCTTCGATGGTCCTTCAGACCAACGAGATTCGTGGTGCACTCGCATTCATAAGAGCACGTATCTCTGATCTTCCTAATCTCATTGGAAAATTGGAATCGTCAAAACTGGAGCTAAAAGATGCGATGAAATATTCCTGTTTCACGTTTTGTGACGTAAACGGACGCATCTTTATCTTTCTCCTATTTGAAGACAGTTCTCTAAAACTATATTATTCTATATGGTAGTTTACCGTCACAAGGGGTAATACCTATTTTAGTTTCATATTTTCCCTTTTAAATTTTTCCATGATTTAATTATTTTGTTTTTAACATAGTACCTTTCTGTAGGCAGTGAAATTCTTCCCGATGTTTGTTAGAAGTTAGAACTCTTTAGCAGACAAACTTGTCCTTTACATATTTGTTTGTTTACTTCTGCTTAAGGGCAAAAAACTGCGAGGTCATCATTGCCCGTTTACATATTTGTTTTAATTGTTTTGTTTTATGTTCTTATTTTTTTTTTATTAATGTATGTATTATTAAATAATTAAATGTTTGTTTCTTTTTTTTTTTTAAACATTGCTTCATTTCTAAAATGTATTTTATTTAAATAAATTTCATTCATTTTGTTTTTAAATAATTATTTTGTTGAATATTCGGGCAAATTATTCTTTTTTAAAATAATAACTCGTATTTCCGTTTTATTTTTATTTGCTTATCTTTTTTTTTCTTTCCTTCTCAATATACTGTTCTATAAAATAACGTTATTTGTTGTTTATTTTTATGTATAGTATATATATTATATACATATTAATTTTTATTTTTAAATTAATCAGAATTATTAATGATAAATTATAATAGGCTGGACTTATTTTTCAAACCTATTGAAACATTTTTATCACCTAAAAAAAACCTAAAATCGATTTTGAAATAAAAAACCTAAAAAGACCAATTTTTTGAACCTATTCAAAACATTTTTATCACATAAAAAAACCTAAAATGGATTTTTCGATAAAAACCTAAAAAGACCTATTATGCATGTTGCAAAAACCTAATTGGGCGCTTATTTTATCCTAAAAATCCGGTCCCTAGTTATTACATGTGGCCATATATATATATATATATATATATATATATATATATATATATATATATATATATATATATAGGACATATTTATACAAAAATAAAATACAAATACTTATATAAACTGGATAGGAGATTCCGGTATTTTGATGTTTAAATATATATGTAAACAAGAAACTGTCACTAGTAGCTCACTTATTTCAATTTTTTCTATTTCGTCCTCGTGCTACAGTAACACAGACAATTTGTTGTGTGTTTACACTGGCTGAGTAAATGTAGTAGAACACTCTAGTGAACCAGTGGTCTGAAAACATAGTACGGCAAAAGTTGACCACTAGTGTTAGTCGAACCGCTACGAACATGCGGTCACATTGTATACAGGAGTTGTAAATTTCCTCTACACTCAACAGTCAACTCTACTCGCTGATATGGAGTCGATTCTGTGTTAGTTTAGTTCAGGAACTGAACATTTCGGGTGTTTGTTTTACATGTACATATTTATTGATATTGATTATTAAGCTTGGTATGGTGTGCTTTACGAAAATTAAGCGGCGTAAATTATCGACAGGTCATAATTAAGGTCAAACGGATTTCTTCAAATATATATATATACATATATATATATATATATATATATATATATATATATATATATATATATATATATATATACACAGGGTGTATCAAAATTAAAAGACAATATTCAAAAATGTAGTTAAACCCTGCCAACTACATGTTTCTTAAAAAAAACTTGTTTTTCTTAGAAAAGCTCCAATTTTGTCTTCTTGTGCACAATATTTTTCAATTTTTTAGACTTACTTTTTGGAAATCAGCGTTCTTCAACTTTCTTTAAGGCTATAGCACTTGTTCAATGTTCAAAAATATTTTTTTCGAACCGGTATCAAGTTCAAAAAGTTAATAACAATAAAAAGTCTATTTAGCAACAAATTTTCTAGAATCACTACCGTTCCAAAATATATTCTGCAAACCGCCGAATCTCACAATAGTTGTAAAATGTAATTAAATTTCGAATGTTTTACTCAAAACTGAGATTATCCCTCAATTTAATAGTGTAATTGGAAATTTAGGTGGAAAAAGAACTGGTAAAAAAAAACAAAAAAAAAAAAAATTTTTGACTGATGAAAATTATTCTTGATGAAACTGATATTTAATGATTTCAGTAAGTGTTACATTTAAAAGAATAAAAGAAAAGAAGAATTATTAGGAACATTTGTTGCTAAGTAGGCTTTTTTTATATTATCAACTTTTAGAACAGTTATTGCGGTTCGAAAAAGATGTTTGTGAACATCGAAAGTGCTATAGCCTTAAAGTCAATTTAATGCTGATTTCATAAATATAAGATAAAGTTAAAAAATAATGTGTACAAAATAGGAAATTTGAGGTTTTTTCCTAATAAATGCATAGCTCAGGAACAAAAAAAGATAGAAAGATGCGATTTAACTACATTTTTGATATTATTTCCGTGCATATATAGTATGGTATAGTCATTTACTTGTTATACATCTAAATGTTACAGTAGAAATGTGAATTCTGAAATGAGAAATGAAAATAAAATACTCTTTACTATTTACATCCTTGAAATACAGTTAGTAAAAAAAGTCTACATACACTTATGATTATTTTGTTTTAATCAAAAAAGAGGGTTAAAAGCGAAAGAGAAAAAACCATGAAACAATTTATTTATTTTTTTCCTTTTAAATATAAGCTCTTTTGATGAATTTGGTAAATTTTAAAAAATTGTATTACTCCAATAAAAAATAATATAGAAAAAATAACAGTAAATTTCGCAAAAAAAGTCTGCATACGCGGCAAATAATATAATAATTATCAATTCAAATATTTAACAAAAATTATCTAATGATCAGTGGGACCTCCCTTATTTGTTATTACCTCCCTCAGGAGATAATTTATTTTTCAATAAATTATGTACCGTTTGAGGACCCAGTACCACCAAGTTAGGCCTAGGATTGAATTTTATTTTTCAACAAAACAACGATCCTAAACATTGTGCCAGAAGGGTCGAAGAATGGTTGCTGTACAATGCTTCACGTCAGTTCAGAACACCACCACAATGGCCCGACCTTAGCACCATAGAGCACCTCTGGCAGGATCTTAAAAGAAGGCTGAGGCATCACAAAATAAAAAATAAACATCAACTCTCAGAGGCCCTTAAAGAGGAATGGCTGAAAACCGATCCAACATTTACAAGAAAACTAGTTAGCACAATGAACAGTCGTCTGAGGGAGGTAATAAAAAATAAGGGAGGTCCCATTGATCGTTAGATAATTTTTGTTAAATATTTGAATTGATAATTATTATATTATTTGCTGCGTATGCAGACTTTTTTTGCGAAATTTATTGTTACTTTTTCTATATTATTTTTTATTAGAGTTATAAATTTTTTTAAAATTTACCAAATTCATCAAAAGAGCTTATATTTAAAAGGAAAAAAATAAATAAATTGTTTCATGTTTTTTTCTCTTTCGCTTTTAACCCTCTTTTTTGATTAAAACAAAATAATCATAAGTGTATGTAGACTTTTTTTACTAACTGTATATAAAAGTGTCAAGTGATTAGACATGTGGGAAAGCTGGGGTTTATATCTGACAATTTCTGACAGTCCTCTAATGTCTCTGACAAGATTCGATGTGACATTAATCCATTTTCATTTCAACCTTCGTCGAAGAATTCACAATTATTTGTCTTTTTTTTAAATAATTTGGCTTAGATGCTGAGTCTATTATATTCTATTCACCGTGGATAATGTTTAGTTTATTCAAAAATAATGCAGGGTTCGAATATTCATTCTGTTGTCTATTGACAGATTTTAATAAATAATTATTAATATTGTTTTCCCTTAAATATTAGTTTAGTTTGTGTTATATTCTCTATGTGAAAATACTTGTGGAAAGCATCATATCAATATGAATGTACAGTGCAGCTATCCAATGTACAGATCCATTAATATATGTTTGGAAGGGTTGATCTCCCAAGACAACGAGGAAAGTCGCGGCAGGACTTAAGTTGTTGGCATGACCAAGTAAGGGGCTTTGGTAGAAGAAAAACCTCCAAAAACTACTCGCAACATTGCGAAAGAACGTTATATGTAAAATGATGATGTAAATAAATGACTTTAGGTCAGTGTTGGGCATTATATGAAGCAGGATTATATGAAAGGGTCGATTTGTTTATGAAATTCCTTATTTCAGGCATTCTTACTCTATATGACTATCAGTGTTGGGCAATTAATCAAGAAAATATTAACTCGAGTAATATTAAGGAGTGAAAATTTAATCGTTATTCATTCATCAACATCATTACTAATTATTCATCATTCATTTGTCAAGAGAAAATTAGAATTCATTTGTTTTTTGTTTAAATTTAATACATTTATTTAAAACATTTGGACTTTGGCCCACAATAATTCGCAGAGTTTATCGTCTCTACTATTTAATCCATTCCAGTAAGTGAATCTGAGTACTAAGTCAAATAAGTAATAATATCTATCACTGTATCTAGTGTTACTTTCTTCAATTTTTTTTTAATAAGTAGCAATTAAATTCCATAATTCATTATTTTTTCTTGTTGATAAATATGAGAAAGCGTTTTATTCATTAATTCACAGTTGAACTGCTACTCAGAAGAATTGTTTAAATTTATGAGATGAAGTAGATTTATTTTCCTGAATACATTTTATGGAATTTAACCCCCCCCCCCCCAATGAATTAATTTTAATTGTGGTTCATGATTAAATGTGTGATGAGTGACTTACTCAAAAATGTAGGATAACGTGGAGAAATAGCTAAAAAATGAAAAAGAACATTACTCGTGGCCATGAGAGAAATGAGTAATTTGATTGCTACTCATCACTCATAGTCCATGAAAAAGTCACTCTTCACTCTTTCTTATTCACTCGAGTGATTGCCCAACACTGATGACAAGTCCTTAAAGGTAAACATTTAAACATAAGGAGATGTATTTGTGTAAAATAACATAGATTAAAAATAATAGTCGTTTAGAGCCTGCTGCTAAAATTCAGGAACATAAATATGCTTTAGGTCCACCCGACAAACCTATGTATTGTACTGTATAACTATTGTCTTCTTTTTTACATGGCCACCGCGCATTCGCTAACGCCAGCGGACACTTTTTTGTAACGTTTTTTATTCAGTTTAGTCATCGCTAAAGCATTTTTATGCTAAAAATAATATAAATAAAAGCCGCTGAGTGTCATCAGCTTAATTCCTCTTTCGCCTAGTGAACTTAATCATATGTGAAGTTTGAAACTAGCACTAATTCTAAGCGGGGCGCCAAATTAGAATTTATGGGGGGTGGGGACCCCCGGCGAGTCCTTCGAATTATAAATCCTCTAATTCCAGTCGTTTATTTAAAGTTTGAACGTTCGCCGCACAATAGCCTCAATTTGTTAATATTAACCAAATATTCGAAAAGTTAAATATAACTACGTAAATCTCGGGTTTAGAAGTACTCTATATGAAGTCATAAATATTATGCCTAATATTTTGGCAAGCGCTCATAGAAATTATCTCATTATTTATTACTATATCCTTGTAATTACCTGCCTGAATGCTTCAAGTTTTTCGAATTTACCTTTAATTGGAGCTTAATTCTAATTTACGATTCCCGAAAACGATAGGTCATATAAAAACTGTTTGTTCTAATTTGTTCTGACCATACTAACCATGAAGCCAGAGTTTACTTCCCCTGAGAGTACGATATGAACTCCATCTATTTGTATATATAGCGAAATTACGAGTGAAATTATCCTGAAGGTTCCATCATTTTCAAATTCTCATTTCAAATTGCAACTCACGGTTGGTGAAATGCTATGAAAACTAATTATGTCTCGTTTAAGACATCACAGAGAGGGGAAGGCTTTGAGAGACATCACAAGGGAGGTAGTGTATAATGCTTATCAACACTTAGCCAAAGCTAAGCATGAAAACATTTTAACCCTTTAACGTACAAAACATTTCTTAAAAAAAAAAGTTTTGTTTTTTGTTTTGTTGTTATTTTATGGAATTGCAAAACATCTGCCAATCTGTACTTATTGTATTGAAAAAATTATGGTTCCAAGAAATAGGGTGTGGAATATATGTCTCTCTGACTCTTACTAATGTCTGATACCCTTCACAGCCTTCAAAGTCAGAGGATTTTAAGTGGGACGTATATGTCCCTCAGTGCGCTAACGGGTTAAACCTACTACAACAAGTGTTTACGTTGTTGTCTACAGAGAGAACGTTTACCTCCAATTTTCTCGAATGGGAAAATTGGTCACAATCTAAGCTTTTAGTTTTAGCTTTGGCTAAGTAATGATAAATATTAAACATTGTTCCCCTTGCCTGATTTCTCAAAGCTTATTCTGTTCATAGAAAAAACATAATCAGTTTTTATTGAGTTTCACATAGCATTATTGAGTTTTCAAATTGTGGAACCTTCTGGAATATTTTCCTGAGTATTTCCCACATGTGAAATGGAAGTTTTTTATCTAACTAAACGGGATGTATTGGATTGTTATATTTCTGGTAGCAATTTTTAGGAGAGGAACAGAATAAATAATTAAAACAAACAAAAAAACAGCTTACCTTATATTAAATTTGACACGAAAACCAATATACCTGAAAGGAAATAATTAATTGGAATTGAGAGAGTCTCTGAGGAAAAGCGGAATAATTGGATACAAAGGGTCTCCTTGTGGTCCAGTTGCTAACGCCGAGGATTCTCGTGCGAAATGGGGGTTTAACTCCCCCCCCCCCAACGTCATTTTAGCGCGGTTCCTCCCTCCCTCCATATTTGAAGTCACCTTTTTCCTTAGATACCCACGTTTTATAGCGCAAATTAAAAATGTTTGCCTGGATTAAACCCTCCTATCACATAGACCGATTTATTTTAGGTTTACGTGATAGTTTTCTATTTACCCCTTGTAGTTTCCTAGAATTTAGATATAATTGAAACGTCTTAATCTGATCTCCATTTGATTAAGACGTTTCATATGAAAATCAATCGGGCTTCATATCACAATAGGGCAAATTCATTCTTCCAAATGAGCCAAATCTACTTACAATAAAATTGTCTTTCTGAAAATAAATATGACGCTGTACAGGCGAAACTTAAATTCCTTTAAATAACTTGTTGTGTTGTGAGAAGAAGGCCGGTAAATCGGCATGGCATCTGGGCACAAATGTAAGCTTCTGGGTTCCATTTAATTTAACTGAGATTAGGTTTTGAAAACCCATCTAAAGCGGTTACCTGCAAGCTATAGTTTTAATTGTTATTAGTTTAGCATGGAGGATGCTTCTACCTTGGCCTAACTAGCCGAAAGGTTTCCGTGGGAGAGGAACGAACATGCGAAAATACCGAAGTACTGTCAGTAGTGTTGGGGTGAGATTTTTTTCTTGGTAGAGCGACCCTTGTTCCGATGAAGTTCTTGGGACCTGGACCTGATTGTCCTCCTTTGACGTCTTCGGGTCTTGGGTTCTCTTTATTCTGCTAATACGACTATTGTTCGGACGTACGAAATGGAAAATATATAGTGACAGTTAGAAAGGTAAAATTCCGACTAAATTGCCGATAAAAACTACTCTAGAAAGATCAGAATTAAAATGTATATAAAATCTCCTTTATCTTCCACAAAATGCACCTGGTCATTATCTCAGACTAGAATCAGGTTCCTCTAAAATAAGTTTAAGAATATTTTTATTATTAATCAAATATTGGATAAAATTAATGGAAATGCCTGAACACAGAATTCCTAAAATTGGTTTCAAGAAGTTATTGAACCTACACTCACGTAATCCAAAGGAAATAAAATATAATTGGGCTATTCAGGTGAAAGAGTTAATTCCTGCAGATAGTAATGATCTCTGGGAAGAACAAAACCCATGTCTAGTCAGAACAATATTCAACAAACTAATCAGCCAATTTCAAAATACCGTGTTAGAATATGATCTAAATCGCATAAACAATAGTTCATTCAATAGATTCTGTGATAACATAAAACCTGCTCACATAACTGGAGCACCACATCTTCATTTCAATATTGGATTTCATAAAATAAAAATCATAGCTCAATTAGTGCTCAGCTCAGACAAGATGATAATTCTTTACAATGAAAATAAATACATCATTGATACAAATGCGCTGTGTTCTTCCTGCAAACTGAATGAACAAAAAAACCTAGAACACATATTCTTTGTATTCCCTTGTGCTCTCTTATAAGGAAGGTTTACATAGATAATAGTTTACACAGCTAATCCTCCAAGAGTAGAAATGCTATTATCAGCTATAGATAAGGATTTAGTTAATGGTGTATATAAATACCTAGAGAGTCTTATGAAGCTGAGGACATTTATAATAGAATAATCATCTCGAGCATAAATCAATATTTTATTTTATTTTTAATTTTTTCTGTTTGTGAAATAACACATACCAGAAGATGTAGTCATATATTTACTTTCCTTATTTTTAAACAAGTAGATGACTCAATTATTAGTTACGTAAAATGTTTAAAAAAAAAAAAATGTCTTGTATAGAGAAAATTTTATTTTTACATTAATGAAATTCCGGGGCGAAGGCAGCCGGCTGCGGGAAGGGACAGAGCAGTTTGGAAATGACTTAGGGCAAGTTTATAAATGTTTGTATTTTCTTTCATAAATCCTTCTAATTCGAAAGGTTCTGATGCAATAGTAAAAACCTTTGAAAATTCCCCCCCCCCCCCCCCCCAAAATAAAATGAAATGTGAGTCCTTCCTAATGCTTGTGTGTAATAATACCATAATAACGATCGAAACCTGAGGACACAACGTTGCACACTAGATCAAAAGCTACATTGCCTCGCTCTCATAAAGTTTTGCTTGCATAATCCTCGTTAATCCAGCCCGGATTGTGGTTTCATCGCAGATATTGTCCCTGTTATCGGCGAGCAATCAAAGGGTTCAATGCACTTCCACCACTAAACTTAACTACCTTGTATGAGAATATAAAACATCAGTAATTTACAATAGGCAATATATTAACTACAATTTACAATAGTTTACACGCAATCTATAATTAATAAAATTCATTCGTAAAAATATTTTCTAAAACAAGAGTATTAGGTAGTTTCTTTTGTAACTTGAGCCGCAGGGAAAATATTAGAAAGTTGGTTTGCCTGGAACAAGGACAGCCTAGCTAGATAAAAATATTATATTGACCATTTAAAGCTAAAGTTTTTTAAATATTTAAAACCCATAAAATATTTCCAATCCATAACGTTCAAATATAAAGGAACATAAATGCCTGTTTCATTGCTTATTCATATTTGAACTAATAATTGTAATTTGCATTGAATCCTGCTAGTTAAATATTAGTCAACCGTAAACTAATCAAACATATTTACATATATATATATATATTTAATATATATATATATATATATATATATATATATTTAATATATATATATATATATATATATATATATATATATATATATATATATATATATATATAGGGGAAGGTGTTGTACCTTTGACCACTTTGCAAAATTTATTTTTTTTAAGCTTGAATATTAAGGCTAAGTTCATTTTTTTTATTTCATTGTAATTAGTATTCTATTGTTTATCATATTTAATTGTTTCAAGGTTCTAGCTTTACATTTAATATTTTTTAAAAAATAATCCTACTGTGGTCAAAGGTACAACATGTAGTTGTACCTTTGACCATGGGGTGTTGTACCTCTGGCCACGTAAAAACAACACAGCAGTGCAGAAAAAAAATTGTATTCAGTAATATTGTAAATAATAGTAAGTTTAATAAATACAGGACAAGGATGTAAGCAAAATAAAAAAGGTATTATTGATATTATGTTTTGTTTAATTTGCAGAAAAATCCAGTCCAATCCATAAATGTTTTAGTTCTCAAGCAGATCCACTAGCAATAGTAGGGTATGGAAGTTTAGCCACAATTTCCTCAACATCAATATTATACAAATTTTCATCTTCATAAGCAAATATGTCACTTAAAGTTTGTTTTTTCAAATATTGGATCCTAAACATCGGACATTTAATACCACAGATCTCTGGAACTAAATATGTAATAGTTTTTTTACTTTTATTTTTAAAAAGTATAAAATTTCCTTTTTCCAAATCATATTTTTCAAATTGTTGCTGGTCATCTACAAAACTCGCGACATTCATCAGACAGATGAACGTCACTTTCTTCTAAAGAAATTTCGGTGTCAGTATCAGAATTCTGAACTGCCATTAGAATAATTTTCCTTTAATTTACCACATTTTTAGGAAGGGGTTTATTTGTATGTGGTGTCTTACGTGTAGGGTGGTTCTTTCGTGTTTTTCTTTTTCATCTTCTATAATTAGCTTTTCAGGAATATGTCAGGATACGAGGTTTCCCTTTAGGCCGGTTCCTATTTGACATTTTCCGAGTCAGCGCTTTTCGATGAGGTCTTACAACTTCAGGTTACAATAAGGGGCGGTAGGTTTGAACTGCTACACTGAGGATTGATAAAGTCAGTTTGAACTTATTTCATTTATTATTTTTTAAACTCTTTGAACAGTTGAAGCAGCCAATATTAATTAATTTTTCAAAAGTTGTAGCAGAAGAACATAAAAGTTGTTTATTTATTTATATTTAATAAAGAGCTTGGGAAAGAAGCGATTCGCTCTTTTTCATATGTTGGCGGTAGAAACCACTATATATTAGAAAACATTTCCTAGAAACCTGCAAATTTAAAGTTTTGAAAGATTGTGTCCATTATTTTACTTCACGTTAAAAGATACATGTTATTATAATTTCTACAATGTGTGTATTCTAAATGTGATTGTAGATGTTTGTATCTTTTAGGTGCATGATTATTGTGTTTATGTGTGGACTGTCATCTGTCAGGAGTTCAGTCATGTCGTATGGAAGGTTTAATCTGTCTCGTTGTTTGCAGTCAGTTAGTATGTGTTTAATAGTCAAGTTTGTGTTACAGATGGCACAAACTGGTCCGTCCTGTCTCGTCATTAAGTGGCGATGTGTCAGTAACGTATGCCCGATCCGCAATCGAGTAAGGACAACCTCGTCTCTTCTGTTCGATCGGTTGCTCGAGGGCCAAACACAAACGGTATTCTTGATTTCCCTTAGTTTATTGTTTGTCATGTTCGTTCACGTTTTTTGCCATTCATTTTGTAAGTAAGTTTTTATGTTAGTGTGTAAGTCCTGTACCGTTAATTCTTGCACGTCAACTGTACATTTTTCTGTAATTTGTTTAGCATATTTGTTAGCTTCTGTGTTCCCTGAGATGTCCATATGTCCCGGTATCCACAGAAGCACTACTTGTATGCTGTAAGTTTTTAAGTCGTGTAGTTCTTGAAAAATCTCTGTCAGTAGTGTGTTTGTGTCGTATACGTTGGTGAGGGAGAGTAGAGAACTTAGGGAATCTGAACATATAATAATTGTCTTATTTGGAATTATTGTTATATTTTTCAGTGCCAAAAGTATTCCCTGTAATTCTGCTGAAAAAACGGTTGATTTTTTGTTTATTTTAATGCCAAATTTAGAATTTCCCGTTATAGCTGCTGATCCAGTGCCTTCTCTAGATTTCGATCCGTCTGTAAATGCTAGGAGTGCATCTGGATACAGCGATAGAAGATAGTTTTTTTTTTTTTTTTTTTTTTTTTTTTTTTTTTTTTTTTTTTTTTTTTTTTTTTTTTTACGGCGCATCTACTTCTAGGTCATTAGCGCCGACATCCAGGGCGCAGCGAGGAATTTTCCCAGCGAGCCTTGAGATGAGAAAATTCCTGCCGGAGGTGGGAATCGAACCCACCATCTCCCGCTTATGAATCCAGCGCGCTAGCCACTAGACTACGGGAGACCCCGATAGAAGATAGTTAAACTCATTTTTGTAAAAATGTTTAGAAAGAGGGCTGTTTTTATTGAATTTTGATAATTTTAAGTTAATTTCTAAGTTATTTATTCTCCACGGTAAGTAAGTCTGCGGGTGTCTTAAGTACGTAGGAATGGTCAGTAGGTCTGTGTTCGCTGAGTAGTCAAGTATCCTTATGTTCAGTGGTCTTTGTCTTGTTCCCGTCTGGTTGTACATAGCTATAAATGGGTTTTGTATTAATGTTTGTGTGCATGGTGTATTTAGAAAATTGAGTTTTGTGTAAAATCTTAAAATTCCTGACGCCTGTACTCCAATGGCGGCTCACTGGCTTTGACATACAAGCTGACAAATGGGCTAGATCTGAATGCACCAGTCGCTATTCTGATTCCTGCGTTATGTATCGGGTCAACATTTGTAGTGATCTCTTACTGGCAGATGAATATGCTTGACACCCATAATCCAGAATTGACCTGGTGTATGCTCTATAGAAAGTGAGCATAGAACATCTGTCAGCACCCCATTTTGTATTGCTAAGAATCCTCAATAAATTAAGTGATTTTTTAGATTTATTGAGGAGTTCTTTTAAGTAGGGGATCCAAGTCAGACGCCGATCAAACAGCAACCCGAGAAATTTAATTGTATTTACAACTGGTAAATAATAATTGTACAATTGCTGTCTTGGGTTGAGGAATGTTCTCTTTCCTGTAAATAGTATACAGCTGGATTTTTCTTTGGAAATCTTAAACCCAGTTAAGGAGCACCAATGTTCAAGTCGCTGTAATGTGTCTTGTAGTTGGTCCTGTGCTGTGTTTACGTCTTTGGATGCAGTGTAGATGAGTATGTCATCACCATATTGGCAATAGGTCACTGTATTTGGGATGAAAGATCTGATCGAATCTACTGCTATGTTAAACAGGGTGGCACTAAGAACTCCTCCCTGAGGCACTCCGTTTTCCTGAAGGAATTCATCTGATAGAGCTGACCCTATCCTCACTCGGAATCGTCTATTACGTAGATAATTCTTTATGAATGACAAGATCGGACCTCGAAATCCCCAATTGCACAACTGATTTATTATTAACCTTCTCCAGACGGTATCGAATGCTTTGTCCAAATCCAGAGAAGCTGCTAGTACCAACTTCTTCTGGATGAAAGAATTTAGTACATCATTTTCAAGCCGGCTAATGTGGTCTAATGTGCTGTGACCAGGCCGGAATGCACATTGATGTGATGAAAGTAGATTCTCTCTTTCTAGAAGCCAGACCAATCTTTTGCATATTATTTTTTCAAACATTTTTGTTATACAATTGGTCAACGACACCGGGCGATAACTGGAGGGGAGCCTCTTGTCTTTGCCATTCTTCAGAATCGGTACGATAATAGCCTGATTCCATGAGTGAGGATATGCTCCGTCAAGGAATATTTTATTATACATCTTTAAAAGAAGAGCAAGGCCCAAGGGTGGTAAGTTTTTTAACATTTCGTAAGTAATTTTGTCTGGTCCAGGTGAAGTTTGTCGGATTGTTTTGAATACTAGATTGAGTTCTTTAATTGTGATTGGATCGTTGATGTGATGGTCGAGGTCAGCTGAAAAGGGTAATTCTGTTTGTTCAGCTTGTTTTTTGAATTCTAGAAAGTTGTTTGTGAAGTTACTGTCACTAGAAATCTGTTCAAATTGTTTTCCGAAAATGTTACTGATCTCTATCGGGTCAATAAATGGAAGTCCATTCTGTACGAGTCCTGTAATTGGTTGTCCGTACTTTTTATGTTTGATTTTATTGATGTTATCCCAAATCTTATGCGATGGAGTGTGTTTGTTAATTGATGAAAGAAATTCCGTCCAGCACTGTCTTTTGTTAGTCTTAATCACCCATTGAGCCTTTGCCTTCAACCTTTTGTATTCCTGGAGATTCCTGTCAGATGGATGCCTACGGAATAAACGAAGTGCTCTTTTCCGGTCATTTACTGCTGTTTTACACTCATCATTCCACCAAGGAACTGGCACTTTGTGGAAATTGTTCATTTTTTTGGGGATGCTGTAATCAGCTTCTTCAAGAATGACAGCGTCTAGTTCATCAAATCGTCAATTTCCTTCGTAGTAAGTTCCTCTGTTAAATACAGTCTAAACAAGTCCCAGTCTGCTTTTTTGGTGTTGTAAGTTGGTTCTGTCTGAAAAGGAGGAGTTTGAGTCATAGGTGTTACTAAGATGGGAAAGTGATCGCTTGAGAGAGTGTCATTGAGCACTTCCCAGTTGTAGAATGTAAATATGGAAGGCGAGCATACAGTTATGTCAATATTCGACAGAGTGCCAGTTCGAGGGCATAAGTGAGTTTGTGAGTCGTCGTTAAGTGTCATTAAGTCAAAATGTTCCAGTACTTGTAGATGCTGCCCACGATTGTTCGTAAATGGGGAATTCCACATGTCGCTTAGAGCGTTCGCGTCAGTAAGTATTAGTACAGGTGGAGTAAGTTGAGTAACTAAGTCCTGTAGGGCATGTAAGTCTATCGGTTGACTCGGTGGAAGATAGAGTGAACAGACAGTAAGCCGGTTCGGTAGAAGAACTGAGACTGCCACAGCCTGTAACGTAGTCAGTAATCGGACAGGTTCACTATAAATGTTATCCCTAACAAGTATAGCTACCCCGCCACAAGCTCTTCCTCCCAAACAGTAATCATTCCTATATACCGAAAAGCCATGGACATTGACTTCCTTACCTGGGATTAAGTGAGTTTCTTGTACTCCAGCTATACCAATTTGTTTTTCTCGTAAAAGGTTCTTCAGATCATCCACATGTGTTTTTAAACCGTTTATATTCCATTGAAGGAATGACATAGCTATTTTGTTAAGGTTAAAAACATGTATGAATTACTCGTGTAGTTACTATTCATGTGACACGCTTTTTCCTCGATGAGCCCGGTTTGTGGTTTCCACCAGAAGTAGTATTTAATGCTTCAGGAGCTGCATCGTTCTTCGAAGCCGTGGTTTTCGCAGCACAAACAGGTGGCTGCTTTGGACCCTTGAGTGAAGACTTCTTGTTTTTTCCATTAGTGCTGTTGATTTCAAGCGCTTTCTTCTGAACTTCTTGGTCAGCTGCATGAGGGTTCTTGAGAAGTTGTGACTTCTCAATTGGAATATTCCTTTTGTTGCTATTTTCCAGCTTCTCCAGTCTGCTGTCAATGTTCTTGATGAGCTCCAGAATTTTGTTGATAGCGTGCTCGCTGATTCCAGATTTTGCTTTTTCGGCGTATATGTTTGAGGTGTTTTCAGTGAATCTACTTTTTGCTACCGAATAACTCAATTTTTGATGTACCATAACCTTCTTAATTTCCATTTCCTTCCTGTAGGTTGGGCATTTCTTGAAGAAGTGAGGTTCATGGCACAGACAACATCTGGTTATTTATTGGAACAATCTCCATCATGTTTGGCTTTCGAACATTTTGCACATTTCGCCTCTTTTTCGCAGGTTTTAGAGTGATGGTTTAAAGTGCAGCAACGATAGCACATTAATGGCAAGGGGATATATGGCCTTAGTTTTACTGAGAGATACCCAATATTCAGCTAAAACCCTAGCAGTAAAACTGTAGATGCTATTGTTACTGCAAATAGCGGAGAATATTTCATTCCTTTACATGGCAGTCGTTTCAGGTTGATTACCTTCTGTTCCGATAGCTCATTAAGAATGGTGGAGTCTGGAACATAAGCAATATCTCTACAGTAGAATACTCCACGAGAGTGATTTAGACTTTCATGTGGAGTCACTACTACTGGAACGCCATTAAAAGATTTGGCTTTAAGTAATTTAAAGGAAACTGAGCTTTGTTGAACTTCAAGAAGAAGAAGTTCCCTTTTCAATTTTTTAACCAAAATGTTTTTGGAGAAAGTATTGAGCCATTTTTTGATAACAAAGGGATTAGTTTGATTAAATGACATACATGTTCCTGTCATTTTTACGATTAAGTAACGCGGTGCGAGTTCGTCTGGTTCAGTTTTGGTTCTTGATTCAGTAAACCATGAATTGTTACCTCCAGTTGAAATCTCAGACGTATGAGAAGACTTTTCTTTATTAATAACACGTTCCATAATAGCTCTATCCTCTGATAATTGCTAATTGTCGGAGACGAATTATTTTTGCTTGTTACAAGTTTTAAGATCACATGTAATTTACATAAAAGTTGAATTATTAAAAATTACTCAGGAGTGTTGTACCTTTGACCTGGTCAAAGGAACAACAACTAGTCGTGGTCAGAGGTACAACGCCAATGGAGTGCAAATTAAAAAGCATTCATACACCATATTTCTTATTGTAATAGCTACTTTGTCAAATGATTTCCATATAAAAAAGACATAACACAAAAAATATTATGAGGCAAAACGTCATCAATAAATTACTTACCTTTTTATGATAGAAATGGATAAGTATTTTTTGCAAGAATCCTCTTTGACTTGAATAATCCAAAGTAGGTTACACAAGCCCTCCAATGAAGGAGCTAAACACTAATTACACCAAAATTTATAAAATGTTGCTACATTCCGCCACAGCCTCGGTGGTCAAAGGTACAATATGGTCAGAGGTACAACACCTTCCCTTATATATATATATATATATATATATATATATATATATATATATATATATATATATATATATAAATAAATATCAGGCTTAGACAAGAAAAAACAAAACAAGATATTCCCTAATAATTTTTTAATTAATTGTCAGCTCAATAATTTGTGACATATTTGAAAATTTACAATTTTTCACATTTTTTTTTCGCTACAAAATTCTGCATTCACTTTTCTTCGAAAATAAATGTTTTAGTAAATATTTTGTAGACAAATATCTCGTTATGCTCGATAGTTATTGATATTTCAACCAAATTAGAAGGTAATGTTATTTATCTTATAGTTTAAAAATCAGAATGTTCAATATACAATTCCCATATATTGTAAATAGTATATATTTGAAAATAATTACAAGTATTTATTTTTAGCATATATGTGAATATAAGCCTAAAAATATATACTTGTGTTCCGTCAACTTAATTAGTAGGTGGACGCTGCTAAGGCTTCGAAGATTTATTTTCAGATTCAGGGCCAAGTGGAAGGCTCAAAGAAGATAAGACCCAAATAGCGTCGGTTTGGGATATTAAGGCCCTAACAGCTCTGGAGTTAAGCCCTTAAAAATAAAGGGCCTACATTAAGAGGATTTTTAGGGCCGTGTTGGGAGTCTTCAGGGCTAAATTCACATCATCCATTAGTAGTCTTCTCTTCTGTATTTGATTTCAACTTTTCCCTGATATTGAGCTTGATTTTTATTTATTTTAACTTTGTTTTGTAACTTTGTTTCTTTGGATTTTAAGTAACCTTAATACAAAATGACGTATAATTTCATACAAATTTATTTGGATGATAACGATAAAAATAAACAAAATAGAAAGAAATTTAATAATATGGAATGATTTAAAGTGCTAATTTGTTGTTCTTTTTATTAATGTTTTAGTAACTATTTCTAATTAGGGTTCCGAGATGATGTGATTTTAACCAGGCTTCGAATTGGACACACTCTATACTTACCCATTCGTACTTACTAGAAAGAAACTTAACAAGAACTTGTAAATACTGCAATGAGACTCTGACAGTTACAAATACTTACAAACTGTAGGCAACTTATTAACTTAAATATGTCCTACGACTTACACGACTTGCTGACAGAAGGTAGCCCTCACATCCATAAACTACTAAAATATTTGAAAAACACATATTTATACACCAAGCTGTAAATAATTCATTAACCTTTCACAACGACTATTTCAAAATTTTACCTTTTAGTCTAATTATTACTTTAATTTTATTATTTGCTGTTTTTTTTTTTTCACTTTATCTTCTTCTTCAAGTTTTTGTTAAGCTTTAATTCATTTATTTACCATTTGCTTTTTCGTTGATTTTTTGACTTAACATGAAATGAGTTTGTCACCAATGTCGCGGAACTCAAGAATCAAATAAAATAAAATAATTAGTGTTCTTATTCATATAAATCTGTACATTTCATATTTCAATTAAATTATATTATGCACGGAATTCAAGAGGAGCTATCTAACAATTCGTGCATTTTAACCACATTTCTTGATACGTATCTTGAGATTCTGAAATTTCCCTATAAAAAAAATGGGTCTTTTTTACTTTACCCACGCCAGTTACTTTTATTACTAAAACAGTTATTTATCGTATCATTATGTTAATAGTTATGAAGAACAGATGTTTAAACTAATAATTAGTTTTAGGCAGAACTCCATACTTTTCTAATGCTCTATACGCTACTTCTTCCGATTTCAACACACGACTCAGTTTAATCAAATTCATTATTTGACAACTTCAACACAGCACAACAAACACAACTTCGACATGTCTTATAATCTATAACCTCTTTCATGTATAAACTTTATGTAGCCTAGCAACACCTGTTACAATATTGTAACAAAATATTATGACGTTATTCTAAAAAGTAACTGGCGTGGGTAAAGTAAAAAAGACCCAAAAAAATATATTCAAGAAGCTACTAGAATGCCACTTCTAAATTACAATGGACTATTATTGGAGCTCTTGCTCAGATATTTTAGCACTTTCCTCCGAAGGAAAGTAGCTATTGCGGTTGCACTCATGACGGAATTTTTGAAAAATGTCTTCAAGTCTTTATCGATCCTACCTAGTAAACACTGAAAATGACCCCCGTTAAAATTTAAATATATATATATATATATATATATATATATATATATATACATATACATATATATATATATATATATATATATATATATATATGTGTGTGTGTGTGTGTGTGTCTGTTAACACGTTAGCGGCCAGAGTTTTTGTTTTTTCGTCACGAAACTTGGTATATAGCATTCAATTAGCAAACGATTGAACGAGTTCGTTAACCACCAAAATCGTTCCACCGGAAGGGGGAGGGGGTTTACCCCGAACCCAAAACACTAATTCGACCATGCCAGCCGTATAGTTGTTGTAGTTCAACGAAACTCGGTATTCGTAGTGGTAATCTAGAGAGGAAAGTGAGTTATAAAAATAAACTAAATCGGTTCATTAGAAGGGGGGGTTTACTTCGAACCCACAATACCAATTCGCCACTACCAGCCGTGATTTTTGTTATATTTCGACGAAACTCGGTATTTGTAGTGGTAATCTACAGGTACAAATGTGTTGTAAAAATAAACTAAATCGGTTCATTAGGAGGGGGGGGGGGGTTTACTCCGGCCCCATATTACTAATATACTCATACCGGTCGTAATTTCTTCTGTATTGTAACGAAACGCGGTATACGTCGTGGGTAACTCATGGGAAAGAAGTGTTGTAAAAATTAGCTAAATCGGTCAATCGGAAGGGAGGGTTTACTTTGTAATATATTTCAATAGAATAGCCCGCCAGACGTAGGGTCGCAAGGCCGCCGCAAGGAGCGCTATCTCCCACAAGAGGGACTGCATCCTGTTCCTGCGTCAGATTATGTAGTGTAGTACCATGTATAAACATAGCTCTGGAAGCAAATTAATTACAAACTTAATAATTGAACAGTTGCTCGTTACAAAATTAAAAGAGAGCTATTCATGTTTTTATTTTATTTATGTAGGATATTTTAAGCCAATTGTTCTGGAAACCAGTCTTCACTACCCAAATTCTGAGGAAAGTGCTTAGTTATGCAGCTCCTGCGTGACGGACTTTTTTTTAGGTGGTCTAAAATAAAATCCGCTGTCAACATTTTTTAAATTAAAACTGTCAAATATACTTTGTCTTTTCGTGTTTTATCTATTTCAGAAATTATCTCATTTTAAGGAAATTCGGGGAAAAAAAGGTTTATCTAAAACTAAAGGCTAAATTTATTAACTAAAAGAATCCGCTTGTGTGAAGACTGCTTCTCGGCGAATGCCGCGCTAAAAAGTCTTGCCACAACAGGTATAATATTTCTAAGTATTTCAATCTTTAACTTTGTCAGTTAACAATGAACATATCGCACTATTATTTCTAAAGTTACACAACTCAAAAATGGTTTTTACTCACACCGTCCTAGTTATGACTATAAAAGACATGGCAAATATATCTTTATCAACCATCAAAACCCTTCACCCATCACCCTTCAATTCTTAATCCCAAGATCCCTGCATAGGCATGAGTGACACATTTTCAGTTGAGTTTTATTTTGAGTTGTGTCACTTTAGAAATACTATTATGTTTTATTATTATTATTATTATTAATAATAATAATAATACATATTCTAACAGACTGTACACTCAGGACAAATCTTCAACTACCGTACAATCTGACAGAATTACTTTCCGATGGCAGCCAGTACATTGAAAAAGTGACGAAATACCTAATAGACACACATTTATGCAATAATATTTAAATAAAGAAAAGTACACCAAAGCCAGTTCGTGATGTGATTCGGCATCATTGACCTGACAAATAACAAAGAACATACAAATAATTATATCAAACACAACATGACTACATTATTACCTCTACAGAAAATAACCTAATAATGTAATATATTATTATTGTATAAGTTGGATCACCAAAATGATGTTAAACTATAATAAAATAAAAATATTATTAATGAGTAGTAATTACTGACAACTATTTTATGGTAAATGAAATCCAATCAAACCATCGTAAAGTAGATGATTTTTCCTTTGAGAAACCAAGGTTCGTAATGTTACTATGTTCATTTTAAATGGGTCCCAGGGCGGTTCCATAAACCAAATTCTGATTATTCATCGAAATGTTTGTTTTCCAAAAATTCTTGACTCTGCCCCCTACAAGATTCAAACTCCTCCAATTTCAGGAAAACGTATCTGTAGATGCATTATATAAACTTTTTGTTGTACTTGAAATTTACTACGACATTCTATACATGTTATCTGTTGCACTGTGAAAATGGGCACATTTCGAAAGGACCGTCTCAGACAGAGGAAACGGGTTTTGACGTTTCAGAAGTGTTTTGTATGTTCATTTTATTGCCAAAAGTCACCCAGTTTATTTTCTAAGCTTTAAAATAACGCTCAACGGAATATAAGATATTTCGAAATCAGCAAATACTCCAATGACTTAAATTTCCATGTTCCTACAGCAGGGCAAATGATCTCTTTCCAACATGAACATAAATTCGTGATGTGATAAGAAAATCCATTATGAGCCTTGAAATGAGAAATAAGAAACCCAAAGGATGATCTGAATAAAGCCTACGGGCCTAGAAAGATGATCCCTCCGACCCAATAGCATCCCTACACCCACCAAGTGCCTTATTCCAACGGCTGTATAATACATCCATTATGCTTATTCCTTCAACATATCAAGGATCAAATTCCCACCTACTTCCAGCAGGACCAAGGACTTCTTAATATATCACTCCAGGCATGCCGTGTTATGCACATCAGGATATATTTTAGAACAGTTTTCCCAAAGGAATTCAATTTTTCATTATTGATGTTTTTGGAATAGCAGGATGAAATGATTTTATGTTATTGAAGTGGCATTCGATATCAGATTAACTAAATATGACATTAGGACGAGAAAACGGCCAATCTTTAACGTTTGAAATATTTAATTCGTGCTACAAGAGCGATTTTGAGAAAAGTGCCTTTAAAAAGAACTTATCGAATTAAAAAATAGCCTATAATCTAAAATATAATACAGTTTGAGCATAAGGATAAAAACATAGTTGGGATTCAAAATTTAAGACCAGTAAAATCGAAGCTTTATAAAAATCATACTCTTTTCATTTTCATTCAGCGTGATCTATTAGTATCTTTTAAGGGTTTCTTCTTATATTTATAGTTATAAGTTGTCTTCAGGTCCAAAATATTATTGTTGTTCTTTATGTTTTCATACTTTCTGACCATTTTACAGTTCTAAAGTTTTTAACCGAAACTCTGACAATATTTTTTTCACTATTTATTTTATAGATTTTGTTGTGGCTGTACGCATTAAGGCTAATACTATACCTCGAAAGCGATCTGTTAGCGTTTTTTTTTTCATACATATGCTTTAGCGGTGACTAAACTGGAAGAAAACGTTACAAAAAAGTGTCCGCTGGCATTCGCGCTTGCGCAATGGTTTTCGGACATGCGCAGTTGCGTTCGCGCGCGCGCACTGGTGTTCGCGCATGCACAGTGGCGTTCGCGCATGTACGAAAAAAATAATGTATGTGTCACAAAAAAGTGTCTGCTGGCGTTCGTGCATGCGCAGTAGCGTGGCCTTGTACGAAAAAGAAGACTGTACGTATAATGAAAAAAGTGTCTGCAGGCGTTCGCGCATGCGCAGTGGCCATGTACGAAAAAGAAGACTGTATGTGTCACAAAAAAAGTGTCCGCTGGCGTTCGCGTACAGATTATAGATCCATTGTCTTTTTCCAAGTTCACTTTTCTAAAATAATAAGTCCTCCAAGCTAGAAAAAATCTTACAATCTATTACTTTCTGAAGATGTCGCAGGAAGAACTGAATCTAAAATATTTTTCCACAAACTAATAAAGAGTACCGTTATTTGAATTGAATTAATTCAATTAAACTGGCAGAGTTTCCCGAGTTTGAAAAACTAATTTTGAAGTTTTCTTGATAAAATTAAATTATTCTTTGAAAAAATGAGAAAGTTTAAAATTAAATACTGATTTTCAAGCACCGAAATGTAAATTGATAGCGAATTTGTCAACAAAAAAATAAAATCATAGTGATAACAATTATTTAGTAAAAAGTGAGATTCGTTAACCTTAGCGCGTTTTCATAAACATAAATAAATCTTGTATCTAGAGACAAGAGCCCAGAGGGACAGGATGCTTTGGAGATATTTGATCCTTTACCATACAGTGCACAAGAGAGAAAGCGTGGTCACTACTATGCTCCCACCGCATGATTTTCCACTTTGGCGATACACAAAGGCTGAGTGTAACAGAGATGGTATGGACCCATAAAATCTACAGTTTGCGTCCAACTTTACAACTTGCGTCTTCTAGTACATGAGACGATTGCTCTACAACTGAGCCAAACTTAACCTTAATTAAAAAATTAAAAATTATGTAAATAATAATTTCTTTGTGCGATTTTTTAATATCAGTGGTCGTAATTATTCCAAGCGATGAGAGCTTGTTGGTGATGATTTATCAACATATAGGGATGAATTGCGGCTAACCTTCACTGTTAGAAATATTTTTTTTACCTTGGAATGCCATGCGGGAGATGTGGGTTCGAAGCCCGTCTACAGTAGGTAGAGATTCTTCATATCACGGCTCAAGTATGTTTCGGAGATGTAGGAACCCCAACAAATAGAAGAATTCACTAAAGTTACACATTATCTTTTTTATTCTTTTATAAGGGCGTTGAATCTAATTTCTGTTTAATTTACTTTTTTATGTTATATATGATTAAAAACACATTCACTTTTTCAGAGCTTTTAAATTATCTTCACCGCTTCTCTGTTTATCATTCGGGAGGGGATTTTCTTTAACTATTATTCAAACTTCGTATAAGAAAATTGTTTTAAAAAAGACTTCTGTGTTTAGTCATTCTGCTCTGGTGTTTGTTGACACTTTGGGGAACGTTCATTTGGTCCGACTAGCGTAATCTGTCCCACAACAGCAAAAGACAGTCATACTTCACAGCCCTGGAGCCTGTGATTGGTCCTTTTCTGAAGCGAATATGTTCATTTATCTTATTTTTAATTTCAGTGTAGGTGGTTATAGCTCACTTTTTAGATTCGTGTAGATTCTCCAAAAGCGTAAACTTTCTTTCTGTGTATTTTTCTATCTGGTGACTCGCATTGCATTTCCTCCCTAAAGAGTATGAGTTGTATTTTTCCAATATGTATATGCATATATACAGCCTTTTTATTAAGGCGTGAACAACGAGTGCCTATATTCGTGAGTTCGATTCCTACAAAGGGTGGTGGCTTTGCTAACAAAAGAAAAAATATAGGTTTCATGGCTAGAAACGCATGGTCTCCGATTATAACATTCTAATGCCTTTATTTTTTATATGTTAATATTTAAAATTATTACATAAATATGTAATATATATTAAGGTAGTAGTGTGACTATTTAGGGTTGGCTGGTTATTTTTCACATCACGCCTTGGAAAAAACCATTAATATCCTCTCAACATGACAAGATATCATATTAGAACCCTCACCTACTTTCAGCTATATATCCACACATACACACACCCACATATGTATATATATATATATATATACATATATATATACATACATATATATATATATATATATATATATATATATATATATATATATATTTACTTAACTCCAACCAACCAAAGATTAAATTTCTTAGATTAGATGAATATCAAACGTCTGGAACAATTTCGAACTCAATCAATCGTTTCCGAATAGCGAAACCGAAGTGATTGTATCAACGTTTCTCGTAAACGTTTACAGATATTGCTTTCAACATGGTTTCATTTGTTTCCATACGTTTTTAAAACCTATAAAAGGAGTACCAGCAAGAATATTAACGCGAAAAATTAAAGGTTACAGTTTCTTTCGCGCGAATTTCCCTCCTAAAACCATGTTCCAGTGGAAGAATTCTGTTGGTTAATGAACTTGACCTTTTAAAGTAGACGGAAAATTGCTGTACCAAATATCATTAAAATTTTTGAGGCAACTACCGAGCTCACATCATATACTTGTTTTATAGGCTACTTAGCCTAGGAAAACGATTAAAACCATTTTTAAGGCGATATCTTTAGCCGTTTCGAGAAAAGTGGAAAACAAGTTGTTGAATCTAGTTTTTGGTTTGGGTACTTAGAATCATGGGATTCAGTTCAAATATTGTCTGCATGTTTGAAATTCATATAAACAAACATGATCAAATTTTTGTTACGTTTGGAGTAAAGGAAGGATTAGAATAACATATTTTATTTATAGACGTGAAAAGTTTTGTGAACTTCGTATATTTTCCTTAATATTTCGAAAACGGGTGGAACTCTTGGTTATCAGAAGGTTACAATTCGAAAGCTTACTAAATGTTCTACAAAAAAGATCCTGAAGCAATTTTTGATTAGGCGATGTTAATCGGAGAAATAAGTGCTTAAAACTTCAAATGTGTTTGTTTTGGCCTTTTGAACGGGGTTTCGTCTTTGTTTAAATCACTTTTTATTTATTTATTTTTTTGTTAAATGCATTTATCTGTAAAATTAGTATTATAGTAAAAGAAAATAAGAAACAGTACGTAGCGTGTTTCTAGAGCGAACCTTGACATGGCCCATGGCCAGGGAGTCATTTTTCTATGTCAGGTATGAGCCTCATACCTGACATCACGGTAACCTTTGAGGCATGTACCCTTACAACCGTGACCCATTTGGGGTCATAAATTATTTTATGAAAGATCTAACCAACATTATAACTGTTTCTATTTCAACCTATGGGACGGTATGTTTTATGGTACTTACGATTGTATCATGTTGCGCACTGTTCACTTTTACAGTGAAGTACTGTTTTGAATCGTTATACGTTATCTGCACTACTTCAGCAAAATTTACTTTGCTTAAAATGAATCAGAATTCAGTAACAATTTATAAACAGAAACAAAAGATTTATTTCGCAGTGATGTTTATTTGCGACAGTCGGGATATTATAGTAACCACGCTAAGTGGTCTCTGCTTCAACCGATACTCCACTATCCATGGCAGTTTGCCAATGGTGCATATCCCCTCCCCCACGCCCCTAGCCCCGTCGGAGGATTAATAAAGACTACTAACCGTTCATCTATCTAGTTCGGCATCCGATCCACCAAACTATCCGATGGGATTAGTTCGCTACAACTACGGATAACTATTCAGGGATATTATATTATACCCGATCCCGACGACGACGGCAGATTAGGGAGAGTCTACTGTATATACATACACTTTTATTTATATATATATATATATATATATATATATACATGTATATATATATATATATATATATATATATACATGTATATATATGTATGTATATATATATATATATGTATGTATATATACATGTATATATATATATATATGTATGTATATATATATATATATATATATATATATATATATATATATAAATTTATATTCTAAACCTTCTAAATCAAATAAGTTAATAATATTTGCTTATTCATTTTTTTTTTTTTTTTTTAGCCACCGTTGTTCTTTTTCTCAAAGGTATCGCATCTTATTTTGGTTTAAAATAACAATTGATGTCTTTACCTCTTTGGCATCTTGGAATATCTTTATTATGGAATTAATAAATTATATATGTGTTTGTTAACATGATGAGGAGTATTAGCTCTTTAGACACAAAACTCTCTAAACAGCTTTCGCACAACAACCGATTTGGGGAGTTCATTAAACAGCAATATCTTTTTAGCAGGAGTCCCAAAATTACAATTTTGGCGCTCTAATGTCCCAGTAAGGTCGGCTAGTCCTACTTTTTTTAAATTGTTGCAAGTTTCTTCAATGGGTTTTCGAAAAGCTTTATTTATGAACTTTCTCGGAGGGAATATATCAGGATTTGGTTTTCTTATTTTTCTCTGCTTTAGTTCCTTTTTTCTATTTATTTTTAAAAGATCCTCATATCCTTATATAACGTCCTCGAGTTGTATTTTAAGTTCTGTTACACCGTAAAAAATGTGCGAGCGTCAGGTGCACATTTGTAATAATCAATATAAGACTTATACTTACCAACGGCCAAAGCCACGTTGAATGCACTGGTTCCTGAAGATTACGGAAGTTATGCAACGTCGGGCGTGCAAGTACCTGAGTGGGTGACCGACCCCGTGCTGTTGGCATTATAAAAGGTCCAGAGCCTGTAGAGAGCCCAAATAAATAGCCCAATTGTTGATACGCCATTAGCCTAAAAAAAGGCCCATATATGTGTAAAAAAAGGTAGGATAAAAATTTGGTTCTCACAAAAATGTAGAAAAGTTAACCCTTGTTAGTTTACAGGTGCCCTGAAGTAAGCAGAATTGCAAATTCAGCTCCATTAAACGTGCTAACAAAGGGAGGTTTGGTTATGTGATTACATATCTTACATGCATTTGTATTTGTTGATAAGCAGTTTCCCAATAGTTATGGGAAGTTCGATTCCTAAATATACAGAGCAAACTAATACTACAGTTAAAGCCCTATCTATGCATACCCTTTGCTCATTTAACCCCAAGATAACTGGGGGCTCTGCTGACCCTAATAAATTAAATACTGAAATTACAAGTACCTAAATTTTATTCAACTAAAATTTCTTTGTGTTTTTTCTATATTTTGTTAAATAAAGTTAACACCGAATTTGTAAAAATCTTATCTTTTATCAAAACATTGAGGTAAGAAACTGTTTATATTTTATGGCTAGCACGTACGTAGTGTTTAGTAATATAAAAACGTCCAACTGGCAGAAACTACGCATCATACCGACCGCTGGTCGGTTCCGTTCTTATCCTTGTACCTGGAAAAAAAAGTGTTTGTAAAGAATTTAGCAAGCTTTCGATTGGTCACCATTCAGTTAACACGACTTTCCAACCGTTTTCGAGATATTTAAGGAAATATACGAAGATCCCAACACTGTAATTCATATATTTTTGGTTGGGTACTACCTTATCTCCAAATTAAACCAAAATTTAAAAATCATAGATTAGACGAATTTCAAACATGCCAAAAAAATGTCAATTAACTCTCACTACTCTAAGTACCCAAACCGAAAATTAGTTACAAAAATATTTATTCCACGTTCAAAAACGGTTACAGATATCGCCTTAAAAATTGTTTAGTTCTTTTTCCTGTGTTAGGAAACCTATGAAACGAGTACCTGGACGCATATAAACTCGAAAACGTAAGCGTTACGATTTGTTTTGCGTTAATTTTGCACCAAATACCATGTTCCGGCGGACGGATTCTGCTGGTTAACGAACTTGACCTTTCAATGTATACAACAGATTTTTGTACGATATTACATCAATATCAGACCATTTTTCAGTCTGTGAGAGCGCGAAAAGACACACACACACACACACACACACACACACACACACACACACACACACACACACACACACACACACACACACACACACACACACACACACACACACACACACACACACACACACACACACACACATATATATATATATATAGAGAGAGAGAGAGAGAGAGAGAGAGAGAGAGAGAGAGAGAGAATTTTGAACCACCGTGTCGTTCAAGATCTATGGGTTCTGACAATTTTCTAGTCGGCACTTCCGGATTGTGTCATGAGGTCAACCTCATTAGCGGGTTTCCTTCCTATGGAAGGAGGGAGGAACCGCGCTAAAAGGGCAACTTCATCATCTATTTATTACTCATTCTGCGTGCTTAAAATTAAACATGGTCGTTACTTTGTCCAATAAAATTCTTTCTTTTATTAGTCACTATTTAGTAAACCAAAAGTTAAAATTTTCACTGTGTAGTTGTTAGGATGATATGTGTTTTCAACGAAGTCTGGACAAATGTTTTGAATGCTGATAAAGGATCTTTTTTTATTCATGCTAAAGAAGAAGAGGAGGTACAGAAGGGGACTCCCCTGGGTACTCCAGGTTCCAAGGCAATCTTGTGGGGAAGAGCGTTCCCGCCACAGAATTTGAGTATATTCTAATAACATGACCGAATGAGGATTTACGGTTGGGATGTCTTATAAAGTCCCTTATTGTCAGGTCTATTTGACCCTGGAACACTAACCTTAATTCATCTTACACTATTACTGACCTGTGTATCAATTTGACGCATACAGAGGAAAATGACTCAGATCTTGATTATCAGGGATAATGGAGAGATTTGTTGTTATAAAAAGGAATATTTGTCAATATTTAATACATAAAAATACAAATTAAAAACGAAACATAGAACAAGAAAAAATATGGAAGAAAGAGAAGAAAATATAAATTCAGACAAGAAATATTACACTTCAAACAATATATTAAAAAAATAAACATTAATATTACTCGTACGTATGTAATATAGGCAGCCTTACAATATATAATATAGACAGTCTTTTAATATATAATACAGGCATTCTTATAAAGGGAACTCAATATTGCCTTCAAGGAACTATGTAGGAACTCTCAATGGGAAATGGAAGAAGGTAGATGTGGGGAGAGACGAAGCCTATGCACATCACCTCCATGTCTATTTATATGAATTGGTTAGCTAAATACCTGAAGGGCGAAACCAGTATTTATTTTTAATAAAACAAAAAAAATCAAGATAGTATTCAAAGCAGATCAAAGCAAGGATATGCCTTTCACAAGAAATAATAACTGGAATAATAATAATAATATAATATCTTAAAGCCTTCTTGACTCTTAGAATAATTACTGCGTAAGCAATGTGTAATTTGGAATTATTTATTATTTATTTAAATTTTAACGTCAATTATTATTAACTACGAATTTTGGGACGGGTTATCTAAAGGTTACTACCCTTTTCTAGCCAGGATAGGGCTGATGCCTTTTCTTTATTCGAAAGAAAAGCCACCACTCCATAGTGGGAATCGAGCCCACGACCTTTCGCACGGAGTGTTAAGTGCTCACGCCTTAACACTCACGGCCAGCAGGCCTCCGAATTTTCAATTATTTACATAATTAATTAATGGTGTAATTATATTATAGGTTCCTGCTACTAACTGTGTGTCAAATTGATGCAATTCATGAGTCGTTATTACTAACTATGCATCAGAGTGACGTATACTTAATGATCATATTACTACTAACAGTGCTTCAAAATGACGTAGAAAAATGTATGTCTATTACTAACCTCTACGTCAATTTGATGCACTGTCTTCTGGGGAAATCAAGGTCACAACTGTCTAATCACTCGCTGAGAGGTGAAATCATGCTGGAGGTGGATGGGGGGATACCGGCTCTACCCCCATTTAGCGGAAGAAAATGACAATTTATTACAGTCATATGCGTCAGTATGACGCAGGTTAGTGTTCCAGGGGTAAGTTAATAATAAGCAATCTGTATATTATTGGATTTGATTAATTTTATTTAAGCAACGCACAGCTTTATACTTGCAGTGAAGCAGAACAATGGTGCCTGAAGCCAAATAGGTGGAAAGGTATCATCTTCTTTTGTATTCGCTGCTGTTCCAAAGGGAGGAAACTCGCTTATGACGTCGGTATGATGAGGCAATTCAGAGGTGCCGACTAGAAAATTTCACGTTTCAGAACCCATACTGTCGTTCAAATTGTTATATATATATTTGTCTGTTCGTTCTCTCGCAGGATTAAAAATGGTCCGATTTTGATGAAATAAGGTACAAACATATTTCGTTTAATTCGAAAGATCGAGTTCGTTAACCATCAGAATCCACTTACCACACTGTTTTATGGATAAAATTTGCGCGAAGCTGGGTAACTTTTCATAGATTCTCTAAAGTAGGGAAACGAATAACATAGGTAATCATAGATTTTACTGTTTTGGCTTTATAGATTTTCAGATTCGGGGGGGGGGGGGGGGTCGTCAGTGGGTAATTTGACGTGGGTTATAAAATAAAACCATTTTGAAGGTTCGGAAAGTGGAAGATGCTTTTGTTCCGTCGAATCACACCATTTTCCGAACAACACTTTTGCTTCTTGGTTGGACTTCAGGCATAATAAATGCCTATAGTGTTTACCCCGTACAGTAGAGAACATAATTGTAATATGTCTGTATAATATGAGTTTCATTGCAAGTAGTGTATGTCAAAAGTTTGTAAATTTATACTTGGCCAAATATTAATACTTAGGATGAATATTTTATTTAAAGACAAACAAAATATTAAAAATAAAGTCCGTCACGCAGGAGCTGCATAACTAAGCACTTTCCTCAGAATTTGGGTAGTGTAGACTGCTTTCCAGAACAATTTGCTTAAAATACCCTACATAAATAAAATAAAAACATGAATAGTTCTCTTTTAAATTTGTAATGAGTAACTGATCAATTATTAATTTGCTTCCAGAGTTATGTTTACACATGGTACCTATTACACTACGTAATAAATACAAAAAACCTCATATTATCGTATTTTGATCTAACGCAGGAACAGGATACAGTCACTCTAGTGGTAGAAAGCGCTCCTTGCGGCGGCTTTGTGAACCTACGTCTGACGGGCTTTTCTATTGAAATATATTACAAAGTAATATTTATATTTTCAACACTTCTTTCTCATGCGTTACCCACGACGTATACCGCGTTTCGTTACAATTCAGCAGAAATCACGACCGGTATGAGTATATTAGGAATTTGGGTCCGGAGTAAACCCCCCCCCCTTCTAATGAACCGATTTAGTTTATTTTTACAACTCACATTTACCTGTGGATTAGCACTACGAATACCGAGTTTCGTCGAAATATACCAAAAATCACGGCTGGTAGTGGCGAATTGGTATTGTGGGTCCAGAGTAAACCCCCCCTTCTAATGAACCGATTTAGTTCATTTTTATATCTCACTTTTCTCTCCATATTACCACTACGAATACACAGTTTTGTTGAAATATAACAAATATTATGGCTGACATAGTCAAATAAGTGTTTTGGGTTCGGGGTAAACCCCCCCTTCCGGTGGACCGACTTTGGTGGTTAACGAAGTCGTTCAATCGTTTGCTAATTGAATGCTATATACCAAGTTTCGTGACGAAAAAACAAAAACTCTGGCCGCTATCGTGTTAACAGACACACACATATATATATATATATATATATATATATATATATATAGATATATATAAATTTTAACGGGGGTCATTTTCGGTGTCTACTAGGTAGGATCGATAAAGATTTGAAGAAATTTTTCAAAAATTCCGTCATGAGTCCAACCTCAATAGCTACTTTCCTTCGGAGGAAAGTGCTAAAAGTTATGCTTACACCATTTAGTTCAAACATATGTTTGCTTCTTACATACTCAACTCCGCATAGGTAGACAATGTTTGACTTTGAGACATCTCACGTTGAGAAATGACCTGTCTCATATGCTTGTCAAACGAGACCCGTATCTCATGTCTTGTCCCATTCTAGGAGCACTCTGAAAATTACATTCCTAAAAAAGAATACCTCTTCTTTGATCTTATTTATTTATTAATAATTAGGAGTATAATAAAAATAAGATATGAAGAAATGCTGTGAACAAATCTTTAGTAATATGTGGTTAATATCGTAAAGATAAAATTGAAAAAGAAGACAAGGAAAAGCAGTTTCGTTGAATATTAGTTCATAAAAAATGAATGCAAACTAAAAAAAAGTCCATCTCCGATAGGTATAACGATGGCCTAGAGTGAAAACCTCGTTTTAAAAAAAAAATACATAAATAAATGACTAGTATTCGTTATTAGATGGATATTATGGCTACTGAGAAAGATACAAGGTTTTATTATTTGTCGATAGAGCCCAGCGTGAGTAAGATTAAGTTTCTTTGACATTCAAGTTTTGTGAATTAAGAGCTTATCCATCTAATTACGTATAAAAGTAATTTAAATTTTTTTTTTATATGAGGGTTTTGACTTTATTTTTTTAGTTTGCGTTCATTTTTTATAAACTAATTTTCAATGAAACTCCTTCTTCTTTTTCAATTCTTGTCTTCTTTTTCAATTCTAGGCGTCGTGTCAAGGATTTCATATACATATATATTTTATTTCATTTTTTTTTTCTTTATTAGGAGATACAGAGCACCTTCATACAATTAATCTATAATACATATTCAAATACGATTGAGTTTGCAATTGGGCTATACAAGGCTTGCAAAAACAAGCGTATTTGCTGTGAGACCTTAAATTAGTTTATTATGACCACTTTTTTAACAATAAATAACTTATAAAAATACGACTACACTAACAATAAATAACAATAAAAAAATAAAATAAAATAATTGATAATAACTGATAAAAAAGAGTATAATAAGTAAATCATATTAACAGTACTCCAAAATATAATAATAAAAGCCAAACTGTAGCCAGTGGCAGTCAACTTCTCTAACTTTATCCTCTAAAGCATAGTACCTGCAACTACATGGAGGCATATCTCGCCATCCACATCCAATACAGGTATAACACATACACACATATACATATATATATATACACACATAATAAAAAATAATAATAATAATAATAAATTAATAAACATAGACGATCCTCAACGTCCCACACCGGCGAGGAGTGTCCTCCATCGACTGAAGATGATGCAGGAGGCCTTCAATACCCGCAAGGTAATGCTTATCAGAACCGCCATAGGGACATCAAGCTGCCTCAATCTCTTGGCAGAAGCATTGCTCCACACACCAGCTCAATGTACAGGACGTTACATCCACGTCGGTGACAGGCACGCCAAACATTCGCCCCACCGCCAAGCGGACAGCAAGTCTCCCATACTTCCGAACTTCTCCCGGTGAATCAAATCTAAATCGGTGTTCCCATTAACAATTTGGGCGTCCACAATAGTCACTTTACCCCCTTTTGCCACAATTATATCGGGCTTCCATCGACGAGCATCAGCTCTCAGGACTGTCTCGAGGTGAACCTCGTACCCCCTCCCAGCTACGGCTTCACCCAGTACATCCACCACAGTATCATGTCTTAGACAGCGACCTCCCCGTGAAACGTAACATTGCTGGTATATATATATATATATATATATATATATATATATATATATATATATATATATATATATATATACATATATACATACATACAGGGTGATTCAGGTCTAAGTAGCCAAACGCTAGGAGGTGATTGTAGACATAATTTCCAACAAAAAAGTACATTTCAAGTATGGTCCGATTCCGAAAGGAAAAGGAGCTATGTCCAATTTTTTGTTTTTGTAACAAAGTCATGTTTTTTAATGAATAAGAAAGTATTTCTCAAAAACTATTCAAGATAATTAAATTCTAATTATGCTATCATAAAATAGACAAACTTTCCTTTAGAAGGACAGTAATTTAATTCACTAGAAACATTATTAAAAGATACTTTCAGGACGTCACATAACGCACTTCTATTTTTATCAATGAATCAGAGTTTTTTCCTCAGCCCCCTAACGGACTACAGATTTAATACTTACACGAAAACTTCTTCATTTAATAAGCATTAAATCCATGCGAATAAAGTGGAGGTTTATTCGAGAATAATTGAAGATTGGCTCCCTTTTGTCAAAAAAATGTGGAATGTAGTTTTGATACTTTCAAATATCTTGTGTGAAAAAATTAAAAAATATTCATTTTTTAATGTCTAAACTGTGGGTATCATTGTCCAGTCCAAAAGAAAAAAAAGTAACTGAAAGAAATGATTGGGAAAGTTTTTCATTTGGGAGATCTGTTACATTTTTTGTTTAACAAATTTTCATTGATTTATCTTTTAAATGATGTTGTTGGAACTAAAATATTTGCTAATATATTCGAAAATTTGCTAAATTTGCAATTGGACCTTTTTGAACTTGGACAGTGGATCCATCCACTGTCCAACAGGATTGCTGCTGTTTACAGGACAGCAATGCTGTTGGACAGTGGATCCATCCACTGTCCAACAGCATTGCTGCTGTTTACAGGACAGCAATCCATCTGGAACCATAAATCTATGTGCAAGTGGAACGTCTTCCAATGCAATAGGTCGGTCGTATTTAAATCGTGAGGAGGGTTGAAAATATGTTGAATCGAACCTGTGGAATCAGGATTAGCTGAAGAGGATATTCGACCTGAATTCTGCACCAAGTGTTATTTTGGGACTGATGCGAATTGGGGCTTTTAAATATTCCATTCCGTGAGAATGTGGCCTTGTATGTCCGCAAATGTTGCGGTGGAACTGGGGATTAACATTTTTCCTCCCGCAATGTTTTGCACAATTTTTAGTTTTATTACAAATTATGTGTAAATTCCAGATTACAATTATTCAACTACCCTGCAATCTTTTTGAATTTTGTGCTCAACATTTCTAGTCAAAACCAAATACATCTTGTAAAACATAAATCAATGAAAAATTGAAAAACATGAAATGTAACAGATCTCTCAAATGAAAAACTTTTCCAATCGTTTCATTCAGCTATATTTATTGCTTCCGGAATGGACAATGGATACCCACAGTTTGGCCATTAAAAAATGAATCATTTTTAATTTCATTACACAATGTATTTGAAAGTAACAAAACTACATTCCACATTTGTTTGACAAAAGGGAGCCAATCGTTCAATTTATTCCCTAATAAACCTCCGCTACATTTTCATAGATTTAATGCTTATTAAATGTAGAAGTTTTCGTGTAAGTATTGAATCTGTAGTCCATTAGGTAGGAGGCTGAGAAAAAAAATCGCGAAAAAACTCTGATTCATTGATAAAAACAGAAGTGCGTTATTGGACGTCCAGAAGGTATCTTTTAATAATATTTTTAGTGAATTAAATTACTGCCTTTTAAAAGTAAATTTTGTCTATTTTATGATTGCGTTCTTATTCATTAAAAATCATGACTACGTTAAAAAAACAGAAAATTGGGCGTAGCTCCTTTACCTTTCGGAATCGGACCATACTTGAAATGAACGTTTTTGTTGGAAATTATGTCTACAATCGCCTCCTAGAGTTTGGCTACTTATACCTGAATCACCCTGTATGTATATATATATATATATATATATATATATATATATATATATATATATATATATATATATATATGTATGTGTATATATAAATTCGCTTTTGTTTTCGAGTTCATATGCGTGCAGGTACTCGTTTTATTGGTTCTTAGAAATAGGAAAGCTTATAAAACCATTTTTAAAGCGACATCTGTAACGGTTTTTGAGAAAAATTGATATACCTGCTTTTCCAAACTAATTTTCAGCTTGGATATTCGGAAGCGATGGATTCAGTTGAAACTCGTTCCAGATGTTCGACATACATGTAATCAAAATATTTAAATTTTGGTTCCGTTTGGAGGTAATGAAGTGTAAGAAATAAAATTAATAATTCACTTGACAATTTTTCAGATCTTAGTATATTTCCCAAAATATCTCTAAAACGGTTGGGAAATCGTGATATTCGGAAAGTTACCTTTTGAAAGCTTACTAAATTCTCTACAAAAAATTTTAGATGTAATTTTCTATGGAGCGATTTCAATCCAAGAAATAAGTTCGTAAAACTTCAAAATTATTAGTTTTTTTAAACGGGGGTTTGTCGCTGTTTACTTACCTACCTTTTAAGTGGGTTTAGTTCATTACATTGCATTTATGGGTAAAATGAGTATTTTAGTAAATCAAGCTAAGAAAATGAGAAAATTTTTAGGAATATAGGACAATTGAGTTGTGCAGAATAGATAGAGAAATAAATGGATTGATTGTTAACTTTGACGATGGAGTGTCACAGACTTACGATACATATTCAGCGAGATTACCAAATGTACTTAACCAACTTGGATCTTTGACTTGACAAGTCTGAGTTGTCTAAGTGAAGTTTTAGCCCTCCTATTGCTTAGCTTCTAGTTTTCGAGCATATCCTGTACTTCGTACAACTTCCTTCATCGTTATATGGGCAATTAGGAATATATATATCTCATGACTAATTATGAGGCAATTATCAAAATTAAACTGAAGCAATAATTGAGATCACAACCAGAGATATATGTGTAATAAAAAAAATCCAGGATCGGTGAATACTAACCCCATTCCGTAAAAAAAAAAAAAAAAATACATGAATACAATAAAAAGTAAGCATGCTCATTATATTTGCAGTAAAGGGGTCCTTCCATGGTCAAGTGGCTAACACCTTGGATTCTCATGCTGGAGATGAGGGTTCGAGTCCAAACTGCTGCAGGGATTTTTCTCATTTTTGGTTCTGTTGAGAAAGTTCCCAGCTGCACCATAAATGTTGGCGCTAATGGCCCAGATGTCCGTGCACAACAAAAAAACAAACAAAATGCTGTAAAGATTGACTTAAAAATATACAGGGTGATTCTAGACAGAACAGGGGTGAAGAAGGTAATTCTTCACATGATTTCCAAGAAAACATAACCTTGTCTTCAATTGTATTCACGTCCATAACCTTGAAGAAGGCTAAAATTCAAGCCGAAACGATGGCAGAAATAAAACTTATTTTAATCATAAAGTGTATTTTTATTCAACATATTACCGAACCCCGATCACCTACACCTTCTCAGTTTCAGCAGTCGACTATCTCTTGGCAAAAAAAAAAAAAAAAAAAAAAAAAGACAGAGACCCATCAATAATTTGGGTTCAGAGTACACCTCCAATGTCATTATTGAAACCTCAATAGCTTCGGAAAGTGCTAAAACGCTGTAAAAAAAAAAAAAAACAATAAACCTCTCCCCCACATTTCCCTCATCCTTTCGTGCCTTTAATTTTAATGGGGCTTTATTGGGAGAGTGATGCCAAAATGTCGGGAGAAAAGGGAAAAAGCGTAGAATTAGCAAGTGCCTGGGAATTGGCTTGAGACCTGAATGCTGGCCTACGGGAGAAGGAGTATTGGATGTGTGCCAACAAGCCAACACTAGGGCATGGAGTCCCTCATGGAGTTATGTATGCTCCTCTTTTATTCTCAATCATATCCCTTTTATACCAATATTTTAGGGGGACCAATATTTTAGGCAATTACTACGGAAATTGAATAACTCATAGAGTCTATGTACAGTCTCTAACAAATTGAGAAAAACACTTAAAAATAACATTAAATAGAAAATCAATCAGTTCGGTATTAGACCACAGCCGCATATACTGTAAAGGTATCTGATTCATGATCATATAGCACACTAGGAAGACAGTTTAGTCTGCTTTGGCCGCCTGATGTTCCCGTTAGCTAAGGGTAGTCTAGGACTTCCGATTTAACTGGCGAAAGACAATACCAAAAAATAATATCTTTACTGCGCGCTCGATTTTTGAAATCAGACCTTCTAGCATATAGGTCTAGTGCTGTACCAATGAGCTTACCTCGCCCACCCCAAAAAACACTAAGGGTACAATACATTCAACTTAGTGCGATTAGAAAATGTTAGATTACAATCTCCTGATGTTTGACCTTCTTAAAATTGAAATGCGATTTTTCACTACTGAGGTAATTTTATCGAATTCTATTATAGAATCCAGTTTTAAAGATCCCCCGTTGAAAAAAAAAACTAAACTATCAATTTTGAAGTTTTAAGTGCTCGTTGAAACTTTTTTAATTACTCGGATTGACATCGCCCCATCGAAAATTCATATGGATCTTTTTAGCACTTTCCTCCGAAGGAAAGTAGCTATTGAGGATGGACTAATGACGGAATTTTTGAAAAATTTCTTCAAATCTTTGTCGATCCTACCTAGTAGACACTGAAAATGACCCCCGTTAAAATTTATATATATATATATATATATATATATATATATATATATATATATATATATATATATATGTGTGTGTCTGTTAACACGATAGCGGCCAGAGTTTTTGTTTTTTCGTCACGAAACTTGGTATATATCATTGAATTAGCAAACGATCGAACGAGTTCGTTAACCACCAAAATCGGTCCACCGGAAGGGGGGGGGGTTTACCCCGAACCCAAAACACTAATTTGACTATGTCAGCCGTAATATTTGTTATATTTCAACGAAACTTAGTATTCGTAGTGGTAATATAGAGAGAAAAGTGAGATATAAAAATAAACTAAATCGGTTCATTAGAAGGGGGGGGGGGTACTCTGGACCCACAATACCAATTCGCCACTACCAGCCGTGATTTTTGGTATATTTCGACGAAACTCGGTATTCGTAGTGGTAATCCACAGGTAAATATGTGTTGTAAAAATAAAGTAAATCGGTTGATTAGGAGGGGGGGGGGGGATTACTCCGGACCCACAATACTAATTCGCCACTACGCCGTTATTTTTGGTATATTTCAACGAAACTCGGTATTCGTAGTGGTAATCTACAGGTAAATATGTGTTGTAAAAATAAACTAAATCGGTTCATTAGAAGGGGGAGTTTACTCTGGACCCAAATTCCTAATATACTCATACCGGTCGTAATTTCTGCTGTATTGTAACGAACGTCGTGGGTAACTCATGAGATAGAAGTGTTGTAAAAATGAGCTGAATCGGTCAATCGGAAAGCGGGGGTTTTATTTGTAATATATTTCAATAGAAAAGCCCGCCAGACGTAGGTTCACAAAGCCGCCGCAAGGAGCGCTTTCTACCACTAGAGTGACTGTATCCTGTTCCTGCGTTAGATCAAAATACCTTAATATGAGGTTTTTTGTATTTATTACGTAGAGTAATAGGTACCATGTGTAAACATAACTCTGAAAGCAAATTAATAATTGATCAGTTACTCATTACAAATTTAAAAGAGAACTATTCATGTTTTTATTTTATTTATGTAGAATATTTTAAGCAAATTGTTCTGGAAAGCAGTCTACACTACCCAAATTCTGAGGAAAGTGCTTAGTTATGCAGCTCCTGCGTGACGGACTTTTTTGTATGGAATTCAGTAAGCTTTCGAATGGTCACGTTTCATATACGTACCTCGAATTCTTTAGCATTTTTGAGAAATGTTAGAAAATATACGAAAATCCCAAAACTTTTCATGCCAGTTAATGAAATATTTTATTTCTAGTGCTGCCTTGACTCCAAACGGAAAGAAAATTTATCTATCTCAGATTAGATACATATCAAACGTCTGGAACACGTGTCAACTGAGTCAATCGTTTCTAAATACCCAAACTGAAAATTCGTTTGGAAAATAGCTATTTTAATGTTTCTCAAAAACAGTTACAGATATCGCTTTAAAAATGGTTTCATTCGTTTTTTTTACGAAAAAAAAGTATATAAAGAGTATCGGAATGCACATGAACTCGAAGACGTAAGCGTTAGGATTTTTGTTTGCGCGAATTTCGCTCCAAAGTCATGTTCCGGTGGGTGGATTCTTGAACTTTGACCTTTCAAATTAGACGATATATTTTTGTACTAAATTTCATCAAAATTGGGCAATTTTTGAGCCAAATTTGAATCACCGTTATATTCTTGATTAATGGGATCTGAAACATGAAATTTTCGTGTCTGCACTTCCGGATTGTGTCATGAGGAGGTCCTCCCTATGGAGGGAGGGAAATACCGCGATAAAAGAGGGCTCCAACCAGAATCGCTCCATATAACATTCTGGGAATTCTAAAAAATAAATATCATTGGTGAAATCCTCTTATTATTATCAATCAAAAAAACAATTTGAATTTAATAAATAAAGATTAATAGAAGGACAATGCAATTTTAAAGAAGAATGTGAAAAATTGGAGTAAGCGAAGATAAAGAGGCTTGCCATAATTCTTGCCTCTGGTTAGGCAAAGTTTATTTCCTACGGTTTTTCTTTATTGCCTTTTCCCAGGCAAGAATTGATGAAATTCCCAAGGAAATTTAAACGACCCGTCGGATCTCTTTAATGTTTATAAGCAACATTGAACGTCCCTGTTTTCGTAACAGGGAAATAATATCATCTGGGCCGAAAAAAAGGTATTGAAGAGAATATACATACACTTATAATAACTCTATATATATATATATATATATATATATATATATATATATATATATATATATATATATCCTTCACTCTAGTTATTCAGGCATGGAAACATAACAAGCCTACTTACTGAGAGACCTAAATTAGTCGCTTAGGACCATCAATTTTGCCTAATAACAAATACAAAATAATAATAAAAATATACTTAAAATAAATAATAATTATAAAATAATAGCAATAAATCAAATCATCAATACGAATAAAATAATTTAAAAAAATAAAATAATACAGTACAGCCAAATATGGCCAAAGTCATATCATTTCAGGCTCTAGATCAGAGCTCCTTTGGACGTATCGAATCTAGTAGAAATATGTAAAGTAAATGAATAACACAAATTCTTCATAGAGTCCCAAATCTGGTCACACAGCTCACAAGCACACCAAATTAAAATAGAAACATGTACACAACACGGACTCACGTTTTTGGAGGGCGTACTATAGGATTTCCTGGTACTTCATATTAAAATTAAAACTCCTATGGGTCTTATTTTGACAGGGTGACCCAGTGTGGTTGATATTGCCCTTAAAAAAAAACTTGATATCAGAGGGTTAATTTTGGTTTTTAAGCCACCTATATCATATTCTAGAAAAGCAGCTGGATATGATGAATGGCTATTATGAAATTATTGAAGTTAGCAGCCCTGATGACGCTCCGGATGAAGGATGATGACCCCATTAAATGTTATCTCCGTGAAAATTAATCCCATCTTCCTAAGGGGATAAATTTCTCTCTCCCATTATATTGCTTGTGATACACATATGTTGTCTAATGATTACATTGGAGTTTACCGTTTTGAGGGAGTAATTTTTTGGTACCGATAACATATTAGCTTGAAGGAAATAACTACCCAATTCAACAAAAAGAAAAGAATGAGTTAAATTAAAATTATGTTATCGTGAAATTTATAAAAATATATAGGATAGTGGCAACAATGCCCATAATTTTGCTATGAAATTGGTCCATTATCATTAGCAAAATTATCAACGAGCTTGTTAATCTGCAAAATTCGTCCGTAATAAGTGGTGTTTAACACATGAAAAATTATTAAAGCGGTTGTTAGTGTAATTTATTAACCGCAGTCACTATTTGTGAATAACAAGTAGGGTAAATGACCCGATCGTTGACACTGCTCCTTAAGTTGACACTTCAAATTTAAATTTGAAAAATAACAATTAGGTTCAAGAGAATTCAATAAGTTTGCATCCAATAGAAAGAAAAATTGTTGAAGAATAATGTTGACTGACCCGATCAACTATGCAACTCTGTTAATAACATCTGCAGCCATTTTAGTATGAAAAATCCTCGAGTCAACTCCTGCTGCTCTCTTTACTTAGTGAATTTGATAAGAGATTAAGAATATTTCTTAAGAATTTTGTTTTGTAATGGGTGCATTAAATTGGTTTTTTTTTGTGATCTCTATGAACTCTATGATACTTAAATTATGTACTGTAAAAGGTTTGACTCAAGTTAAATAAAAAAATCTTGAGATTATGGTAGTGTCAACATTAGGAACCCAATGTTGTTTCTTGACACTAATGTCAACTTTAGGAAAACGGTTGTCTGTGACGTATACTAGCACATTTAGTTGAGATTTTCATTAGAAATTCATGTATCCTGATTTTATTAATTTCTTATGACTGGAACCTTAAGTTGACAACATGTTTTCCTAAATTTGACATTTTGTTCCTAATGTTGACACACAACTTTTTATAATATCTTTCTGCAATTCGAAATGGTCACACGACTTCTTAATGTATTTGTGGTACAATGGTTATAACTGGCGGTACTTCCAAATGCTTCTCACATTATCCAATCTATGGATGTATCAGGTTTTCGAACATTTAAAGAAGGTTGGAAGCTAAAAGTTCATGAATGGACCGTCAACCATATGGAAAATCCTGCATTAACAAAAAAACACAGCTGAAATCGCCAAGAAAGAAAGAGCCAAGCCTAGATTGAACAAAAAAGAAGAAAAATCCCTTACAAGAAATAACTTTTAAACACTTCTCGTCTGAAAAATAAGGCGAGAAACTCCATGACTGAGGAAGATGGTGTCTCCACCGACTAACATGAGCTTTGTAGAAACAACAGGTGTAACAAAACCATCATCGACGTCAACAATTGAGGCAAGTCAATTAGATAAAACCACAAATAACGAATATAAGAAGAATGCAGAAAGTTGAAGGAAAAACAGCACGGGAAATATGTTTGACAAGTGGTGAGGTGGATTTCCGCCAATGCAGTTATCCCTTGTAGCTAGGAATAGAATAAAAACTGTTTTTTCCGCTAATGGCATGATTTTCCAATATCTACTAGCCAAAATACTTGTACTATACAAAATACTTGTATACTCTAGTATTTGGATAAAATACATTAATTTCCAGAACCACTGACTCTACATGGAAAAATTCGGAGGCATATTGTTATTCTTCCTAGTTTGATTTTCAGTTAAAAATAATTGTTGTACCTAATTGTTTGTTTTTCGAAAAGGATCTCTTTCGAATTCATTACATTTTTCATTTTTCCAGCAGTTTTCAATCCAATTTGGTTGTTTATTTAAAGAATAAAGTTGTATTATTTTCATTTTCCCTCACTGTCATCCTTAGGAACAGAAAAGTCAAACTTAGGCACCGACCTACTGCAGACATGTCAACATTAGGGCCAAAGTAAGACAGCATTTATTGATTTATTTTACTTGAAATACTTAATGTATCTAAAATTTGTTTATGTGAATTTCATAGAGAATGAGCTGACGAATAATTTGATATATTCAAAATTTATCATCTTCAAAAACTAAGAATAGAATTATTTTAAGTAAAATAACCCCTCCTTAAAGTGTCAACTATTGGGTCACTTACCCTAGTAGTAGCGAAATAAAAATCGAATATTCAATTTTTGTTTTCTACATGGCTATTTATTATGACTGAAGGATTCACAAATTTTAACGAGTAAAGCCAAAATGAAAAGAAAATCAAAATTATATTTATTATTATTGTCATATTTGAGAAATTAGCACCACTGCTCGCTTTCTACTCGCTTCCTGTTCACTTTCTTCCTACATCCCGTTTACTTCTTTTCCACTTCCTGTTTACTTTCCGGTTCCTTTGTGCGGTCGTCCTGTTTATTTCCTGTCCAAATCCTGTTCACTTTCTACTTACTTCCCGTTCACTTTCTTCTCACTTTCTGTTTACATCTTTTTCACTACCTGCTTACTTTTCGTTCCATTTATGCTCTCGTCCTGATTACTTCCAGCTCACTTTACACTCACTCCCTTGTCACTTCCCGTTTACATTCTGCTCAATTTCTTCTCACATTTTTCCCATATCCTCTGTACTTGCTGTTCGCTTTCTGCTCAATTCCTGCTTGCATCCCTTTCACTTCCTAAACGTATTCGTAGGCTCCTAGATACCACATTGTTTCTTTAGTTCACATGTGTTAACGTCCACATTTTATGAGAAACATGAAAGCCGACGCAATAGGACCCAATTAGGAGCCTTTTTTCTATTTATTGCATTAAATTCGCCAAACGACCATTTTGAGGGAAAAATATATAAAATTGATTTTCTCAGACGAAAGAATTTTTCTGTTAAAATATTTTTACATTAAATGAATCTAACAGCTCTCGACGCCTACTACGCATTTCACTCCCACTCAATGGACTAAATCATAAAGATGCTCTAAGCTATACTCGAGAGTTATTACCAAGAAGCGAATTCCACGGTTCGTTGCTACTCGTCCTACGCCAATTCTAAGGGATCAGCAAAGAGCCCCATTTTGGGTTTAAGGACCGTTAAATAATCGCTTCTCTTCCGCTATCCTTCTTCTTCTATCTTTGACAATCCTGCAACTGAACAAGTGGGCTTCAAATTAAGTATGTGAAAATGGTGGAAAAAAGAATGAGTCATGTGTAAATATATATACCTGGTGGGTAGTTTGACTCCAGTCATGTTCTGGTGCACATGAGTTAGAAAATCTGTGAATACGCGCGCACATATCATTACACGCAGACGCGCGTACGTACACGGCGGCATTATTCACTTATTACTTTAATTTGATCTTTCATATTAGGCAAAGGATTTTATATATATATATATATATATATATATATATATATATATATATATATATATATATATACACGATCACAAGAGGTTCGATTTTGATGAAATTTGGTAACAAAATCCTTTGTCTAATATGAAAGGTCACATTTATTAACCTGCTGAATCTGCATGCAGGATCCTTATCCTTTCGATGAAGTTTGCGCAAAATAATAGATTTTAGGAGGTTGCTTTTAAAGACTTCCAGGTTCAGTTTGTATGGGTAATTTGGTGTGAAAAATTAAATGATAAGATAGCCAAGACTATATCTGTAACCGAAAACAAATGGAAGTTTCTTGTGACATTCGTGGTTTTTTTTTGGGGGGGGGGGGTTTTAAGGGCGTATCGAAAATTTGGCTACTAACCCCGGGGTCGCCACCCTTTTATCATGCCAACAGCACCTGGTCAGTCACCCATTCAGTTATTGGCCACGCCCAGCTTCTAAGTCGTATTGGGCGGAACGCTCGGACACATGTCGACTATTTTTGATGTAGAATCACCAGAATAAAATGGATCAAATCGGCGACCCCAGCACTGTATTCTCCCCTGGTTAGAATATTTGAGGAGTACTTGGGGTGTGTCTTGACACGGTAAAGGTCCGATTGGGCTGATATAAAAAAAATGGGTATAGATTATTTTCACGCGTTTAATAAAAATACAAAGTTTCATAAAAATCGGCTCCGGACACTTGGAGATGTTCCCTTGTAAGTATAAGAACAAAAACGCACTAACATTGGTCCGCTAAGATCTAACTGTCTACATAACGTTAGTTAGCTTTGAACGAACTTCCATCAATAAGAATTAGAGTATAGTATTCATGAAACCACCTTTTACAAGAGACAGAAAGCACATAAAGGGTTAAAAAAAAATGAAAAAAGAAAACGCTTTTGAAATTTTTTCTTTCGCACGCACAGCCTGCTAATGAAAATCCCCAATAAAAGACCCCGCCCATTTTCCCCCGGATCTGAGGGATTATTGTTGGCTTTCCATTGCGCAAGGTGACGGCGGCTGATGTCCTTTGAAGCGAATCAAATTTGTGCTTTGATATTCGGAGGGGGGGGGGCTCGGTTATATACGGAAGAGATGATTGGTAGGTTGTACCTTCATATCGCTAATTGCATCTCTGTAATATGGCAGCCGAAGGAACCACGTTCTCTCTCGCAGGTACATTTTAATCAAATCCTACCACCTCGTTTCCAAGTATGATTAAATTCCGGTTATTAAAATTGGAATAAAAGTCCTTTTATGGTCATAGATTCATTATAACTCCGGTTATAAGTAACCGGAATTAGTTTTAATTCAATAAAATAATGTCCGTCCCTGACAGCGTAGCTTGTCCAGTTCCAATATTTCACTAATGTAAAACTTACACTAGTTATTAAATATTATATAATTTAGAACTACCTGTCATATTTAATTTTTTTTAGTCTAAATATATTAAATTTTAATTATGTTATTTTAAGTAGAATTAATTAAATAAGTGGGAAAATGACAGAAGTACAATATTTTCTGTTATATATAATATATATACAGGGTGTGACTATAGGATGGGATTTTAGACATAATTTCCAACAAAAAAGTACATTTGAAGTATGATCCCATTCCGAAGCAGAAAGCAGTTATGTGGAATTTTCTCTTTATTTAACGTAGACATATTTTTTTATTAAATAAGAAAGGATTGCTTAAAAACTGTTCAAGATAATTAAATTCTAATTATGCCATCGTAAAATAGAGAAAACTTACTTTAAGAAAATAGTGATTTATTTCACTTACCCGATTTATAAATATACTTTCTGGACGTCAAATGACGCATTTCTGTTTTTCTCGATAAATCAGAAGTTTCTCGCGATTTTTTTTCTCAGTCCCCTAACGGACTACAGATTCACTACTTACAGGAAACCTTCTACACTTAGTATGCATTAAATATCTGCAAATGATGTGGATAGATTGAAAAACTGGCTCCCTTTGTCTTTTTTCAGAGTTAATTCTAAATATCAGGGACCTTGAAAGAGTAAGGGCAAATCACAAAACTCGACTTTTTTTAAATTTTATTTTCTGATTCAGAAAGATGCAGGTAACATGACGCTTCGCCTTGTTTCTATGGTCCTCCTTTAGTTCGCTCACATTTTCAAGTTAATGTGAATAGCAGCATCATCATGAAATACGTAAGGGCATCTCGTATTCAATGTCCTATTTCTCGTCATTATCTCGTATTCAATATCCTATTTCAAGGGCGAATCCCGGGTCTGAAACGTCCCTCCTAGCATCTGTTGCCCATAAATCACTCGTAAACATTATAATTAAAACATTGAATTTCAATTGCATACTTTTTCAATCAGCTTTATGTATCAGTATTCCATAGAATAAACATTCGCCCTTTCTATCCTGAAGCGCTTCTAGAACGTTGACTTCGATTTCCCAACATACGGAATTCATGATTCGCCCTTACCATCCAAGGTCCTGATTTGTAAATGGTAAATTCAGTGGATTAAAGGGGTCTCTATTGATTTCTATTGGTTGCGATTCTAAAAGATGTTTTGTTGCTAAGAATTCAGTAGTTAGAATTAGATGAAATGTTTTTAAAATGTTCTGCAAGAAGATTCGCAATATCTACAGGGCTCGAAATTACCCAGATTTAAGTAGATTTATAGTGTTTGTTCCTTTACGGCCTATAATTTTCATGTGCGATATTTCGCTTGCAGGAGTATGGTAAATTCTTGCCAAGATTTCCTTTTAGCGCTGTTTATTGTTTTTCTGGCTTCTCTCCTGGCAATCATATATATATCTAAATGCTAAGAGCAAGGGTGTCTTTGAAATTTTCTTAATGTTTTTTTTTCCTATTCTTGAGAGCCTATTCACATTCTTTATCCTACCAAGGCACTAAATGTATCCTACAATTATTTTTAATTTGTGGGATTGACTGTTCAGCCGCTTGAAAACTTAAGACAATGAATAATTTGGTCTACATCAGTAGTGTCCGTATTGATGTATTTTATTTGAGCCAGGTCTTGGAATTTACTACCGAAAGATCTTTTATTTTCCATTTGGACAATCCATAGGATTCAGCTGCGGTTTCTTCAAAGATAATCACCAAAGGGTAATGGTCTGAGCTATAGAGGTCTCCATGAGCACGCCAAGTGCAACGAGGTGCAAGAATAGGACTGCCTATGGAGAGATCTATGATTGACTTCAATCCAGTTCGAGCATTGAGATGCGTTGGCGAATCATCATTCAGGATGCATAACTGATTGATATTAATAAAAGCTTCTAGCATTTGCCCTCTTCTATCTGTATTTCGTGAATGCCACAACCTATTGTGACCCCATAAAGAGTATAGGAGGAGGAAACTAAGCATAAGCGTTGATGCTGTAAAACGTATTTAAATGCTGACAACGTCTCAACTGCTGGTGTTAGTAAAAAAATCAGATGAAAGTTGTAGCCACTAGATTCTGCATATTTTGATGCCAAGGAATCTAATTTTTCATAAAAGGATCTGGAGATTCGTTGGGTCTATCTCGTTCATAGGAATAGCTCAAAATGGTATATATTAATAATATTTCCCTGTATTAAATGTTCAAATTTGTAGAAAAACACAACCAAAATACTGTATTTAATACATATGACTGAAGTGCTTGTAATACATCAATATCCAGAGCGGGTTTCATGGTATTTTGGAGGCAATCAGCAACTAACCACATGACAGCCAACCGCATGGTTCTACTAATAATCTGTGTAGAGCACACTCCAATATTCGATAAACACAAACAGCAAGCTCATTTTGAGGAGGGATGTTTACATTTGACACTCAATACACTGTAGTGCTTATCCTACTGCTGTCGACAATTTACTAAACCACTCGTCGGCGTTAAAATAAGATATGCTATTTTGGGTACACAACGTTGGGTGATAAAAAGAAAATTACATACTATAACATAAAGAGATTGCTTTAGAAATACCAGGAATGGAGCACAGGCGTATGAAGAAATCATTTTAGCGAGCTTCCGCCATCTCTCAATAAAACGGTTATGATACCAACCAGAAAGTGGTATCCGATTGTGCCGAATAGAACATTTTACGGTTTAGAACCCATTCTTTACCAAAGTATCAGAGGTTCAAATTTTAATTTATATTGGATGGGTGCAGATTTTGTTTTCAATTAATTTCTTTATCGATTATCATAATTTTTTTTATTTATAATTCAAATGCACCACTCCTTATGGTGGTCGGTATCTGTTAATGTAAAACTGTAGTTTAGTCCATTGTTCTTCTTGAAATTATGTATAATAGCTAATAATGCTTTTAAAACATATAAACTTGAAGTGCTGGCTTGATATTTAACAAATTACTGATATATACAGAGTATATCGAAAGTGAATGACAATACTCAAAGGGATGAAACTAGACCAAAAATGCAGTTTTAAGGATATTTAAAACAAAAAACACATTTTTTTTTTTTTTTAAATCAGAATTAAATTGTCTTTAATGTTAATGTACTTTCAATGTTCACACATGTTTTTTTTCAAATAGCAATAAATGTTCAAAATGTTGATATTAATGTAAAAGTCTGGTTAGCCACACACTTTCGAGAATCACTACTCTGCAAACTGCCAAATCTCACAAAACTTGTAAAATTTAATTACCTTTCAAACGCTATACCAAGAGCTGAGGTTATGGGATTTTTGAGTCGCAACTGTTTGGCGTAGAATTGTGGAAAAGTAAACTGTAAACCAACCAAACTTTTAAAATACTAAATATGATTATAGGACATATTTTGAAGCTACGATGAAGAACATTGACAAGGAAATATTTTACAGAATTAAGAATTTCAACACTGTCCTCACTCTATATTTTATCAACAGTAAACTATGTAAAACAGAACTTAACCAATTTAGAATTCAAGGAGATGCCCACTACTATTCTTCAAGGCAACTAGGAAATATTTAGAAACATATCACAGATTATTATAGGAAAGGAGTGAAATTTTGTTGGTCAGTTTTATTCAATTTTCTCCCTCCGGAATTAAGAAACAGCCAGTCGAGCTTAAGTTTTATAATAAAATTTAAAGGGGTCTCCCGTGGTCTAATGGCTAGCGCCTTGGATTCATAAGCGGGAGATGGTGGGTTCGATTCCCAACCTCCGGCAGGAATTTTATTATCCCACGGCTCGCTGGTAAAATTCCTCGCTGCACCCTGGATGTCGGCGCTAATGACCTAAAAAAAAAAAAAAAAAAAAAAATACTCCGACAAACGCTATGTTACACACTTGAAGAATGGTTTTAGTATTGACACCGGCATTTTGAGTGAAAACTGTAAATGTATTACTTATGTACTTATGAGCTCCCGGAAATGAAGGATATTCTATTCTATGTATTTACTTGTAAATATCCATGAACTCCTGGGCAATGATAGCCAGTACAACACTATACTGACCTACCTCAAGAATACAGGACTATACAACCTTATTTGATGAACGTCCGCAATGTTGGCTTATAAGATATTATATTTACATTGATACTAAGCACTATTTATAGGTGAACCCTACATCTAAACCATTACATAACCACACACACTTCCAACACCAATAACCATGCTGATTTCCTAGAATAACTCAGTTCAGAGGATACTGTTCTTTTTGTTATCGCCATTGAAGCGGGACACAATAAATAAATACTTGTAAATAAATATTTGTAGTTTAATACAAACACAGTATCCAATAAGTACTTTAAGTAAGCATATAACTAGTATAATTATAGCGTTGGAAATGGGAGTTTGCTGAGAAGCAACGGAATTCTATCGCTTCCGAGGTATGCGATAGCTCCTTCCAATGCAATGCCGGGAGCTTCTGGAATTCAGAACTACCATAATCAAGAGATGTATATTGAAGCCGCTTATTAATTAACTTCTTCTACGGTTGTTTTTTTACTGATTTAAATAGTGTAACCGATTTTTAATGCAATGTAGAGGAACTCTATAAATTGTACAGAGTGTTTCAGGGTTGTGTGGGCAAACTGAAAATATGGACTAAATACCTCAAAGCAAGAAAAAAATGTCTCTGAAGGTATCTCCGCAAACGCTTTGTTTAGGAGATATTCACACCTAAAGATTTTCATTGTTATAATATATTTACGTTATATGAAAATTTTTTAAGAGGCTTTCGAAGAGTACACACATCATTATTGCTTTAATTTATACTAATGGTGAATATGCCAGACGATTTACGAATAGGCGATTACAATGTCCTGGAGAAACTGGTACATTTCCTATAATACTAGGTGCTAATGGTATTTTTCCACTTTAAGAAATGAAGAAAGGAGTATGACCATATTACAATATTTTGATTGAGCATAGCTCCTGCACACCCCGAAGAGTAAGGAACACGTCTGATGAAGCCCAATAGGATTTGAGCGAAATATAACGGCCGGACAACGAGCACCGCTGAGAAAGAAGCCGAGACAAGATCAAGACGATGCCCCAGCGAAGGAGCCTAAAGGAGAACAATATTTTGATGATAATCCATCTGGCAGTTGTTCCAAGAGCTGGAGCAGAATTAAATAATACTCCAACTAAAGTATGGAGAATTCTTATTGCAGATTACAGCAAAATTTTCGGCAAAGCAATCCACAAATTTCAGGAAACAATGAGAACAATAATCAACTCCGGTTGCAAGAAAATCCCCATGCAATTCTAAAGATTGGTTATTGGTGATTAATCGTCTATTCCGATATCGCCTGGCATATCCATGGCGTGCAGCATTTGTATTACCATTGCAAAAACCCGTACACAAACACCATAACGCCATATCGGCGAAATGCACAGCACGTATGCCCATAAGCGACATGATACGACATAGCACGTATGTTCATAAGCGACATGTTACGACAGGTGAGGACGCTCAAATTTTTCAAATAACATTTATTTGCTTGCTAATCTTACATAATAGAATTTTATTAATTGTAGCGAGTTGGATTGGCTAGGGGTTTTGATATTTTCTTGAGCGAGCGGAAACGCATAGCACGTATGCCCAAAAGCGACAATTTACGAGCAAGTAAGCTACCACAAGGTGAGTCTAAATTTCAATTACACTTCGTCATTAAGGACTATTGCGCATGCGCGTGTTTACAAAAACCCGTACACAAACACCATATCGGCATATTCGCCTTTAATATAAATCAAAGGAATAATGATGAGTACTCTTCGAAAGCCACTTACAAACTTTTCATGCAAACAATTCATAACAATGAAAATCCTTAGGTGTGAATATCTCCTAAACTAAACGTTTGCGGGCATACCTTAGTTCATATTTTCAGTTTCGCCACTTAACCCTGAAACACCTTGCATATCTGGTACATATTTCAAAAAATGTGAGCCTTTCTAAAAGGTAGCAAGTACAAAATGGGTGTAATAAATTAATGTGCCTTCCAGAAATTGAAGTTTTTTTAATTATTTATTTTTGTTTTTATTATTCATTCGCCTTGCTGTTGTGAAGCTCCGTAAATAAATAAATAAATAATTATTCATTTTGAAATAAAAAATAATTCTAAATCGGTGAGAATATTCTCACGATTGCGACGAAAGATACTCAGTATGTAATTTTCTATCTGTTAGAATCTAAGCAATAAAACATTGTAGCTTGTGGAGATTAATTGATGATACATCCTCTAAATAAAAGTTTTTACTTTTATGCCGTCCCACAAATTTACATTGCTTATTTAAAGTTAACTACCTGGATATTGGTTTATTTTTTCGTATTTGTTTTTACACTTACAACTCAATGTTTCACACTCCTGTTTTTACAACGTTACAATACGCACGAGACGTGCTGATTGCCCTTTCAGCAATCTTTTTAGCATCTCGTCGCTTTATATTTTCACAAGATGTAATTTGAATGAATAGTAGTGAAATTGAATATCGACCAGCTTTTTTAGGAATCACTTTTTAGCCTTTTAAAGCATCTCGCCTCTTGAGGATCCTTTTTATTCTCAGATTTCTCGTATTACTGGGCGAATTAATAAGAAAGTTGAGAAACACCCATTTTTTCTCTTTTTTTTAGCGGTCGAGAGAGAGAGAGTTACGATATTACCAAAGCTCTTATCCTTCGATACAAAATAAACCACGTTTTCATCAACAAAACCAGTAACAAAATATTAGGATAAGTTAATAAATAAATTAGTCAAGTACTGTGGTTATTATTATGCTTTGGCTGCCAGATTTTCCCGTTTACATGTACCAGTTACATTAGTGAAATACTGGGTTAAATCCCAGGTACGATCTGGAATCCCGAATGGAACAATCGAAAAACTAGACAAGAGGATAAAATTATTGTGTCCGATATTGTGGTCATGCATATTATGGGTGCTCTACCACTTAGACAATCTTGTACAACAAAATAAACAATGACCCAAGATCTTATCGCGTTCTTACATAAACTGACGGTATGACATGGTTCTTGGAAGTGAAAGGTTCTTCTACATTCCATTAAGCTTTACTAAGTTTTTAGGCTCCCGAAGAAGATGCATAACATGTAGAGACATATTAATTAATTAACGGTTATGTTAATTTAGACTGTTATTCATGCACTTCTCTCTACACATACTCTACGAAGAAATGGCCTTGTCAGGAAAGTGGCTATCAGCCTCAAATGGGGAAACGACAGTAAAAAAATGAAAAAAATAATATTTTGTCTCAAAACCCCCAATTTTATATAAAGAAAATGATAGAAAATACCCATACTTATATCAAAAAAAATAAGTAGAATAAAAAAAAGTAAATTCAACGTTCATCAATTGTAGTATATACAGTAAGATATACATTATGGGATTATAGTACATACATAACATTTAAGAAAAAAATAAAATAATCAATAAAGAAAAATCATTCATATAAAGTGAAATAACACTACTACATTATGACAGAAAACCAAAAACGCGACATAATAAAATCGGAAAATTGTAACAATGATGTAGTTTGCATGAAATCAGTTCAAATGGACTCAGCTCTAGAGTAGGGCGAACTTTAATTAATTTTTTAACTAATGACTTCTGATTAAATGAGTGATCAGGATGTGACTAACGATTGATCAATCATATTTCTCCTACTAACGATTAACTACTTATATATCAATGATTTTTGATTAATGACTAGTGATTAAAACAGGCTTCGGCCAATGAGTGAACTTACGCTCATAGATGATTAAAGACCATAAAAGTACCTTTATGATTGATGATTGACTTTATAAAATTTCGAAATAATTATTATAAAAAATGTTTTGGCTGATATTTTCAGTTTTGAGTAATCATAATTACACCAATAATCAAATTTTTAAAACACAAGGTTCACAATTTTTCTCGTTCACTGAGCAATTCAAAAGATCAAACAGAACTGCTTCATGAAGAAATTCTAATCCCTAATGTATATGTGTAAATAATTAGGTATTAGCCTAAAACTAAAAGTTTTTACAACTTTAGTACTGAGAATCGTTACTACAGACTGTCAATGATTGACGACTAACGGATAGATTGATGACTATTTTAATATGATTAATGCCTAATATGACCTATGATTAATGATTAACGAGAATAATTTATTCATGACTAATTGGGGCGATTGATTAGTCATAAGTAAAATTTAGTAATTTGTCAATCGTTTAGTTGATTTGTGCCCTAATCTACTTAATAATAAGGATTGTTGAAGATTTGAAGACATCCGTAACAACCTTAGTTGATTTAATTCAGACAAGAATTGGAGTCTTACAAGTAGATTGGTATTAAATGTCGTCCATATGTTTATCACCTACAGATCACATATTAAAATGTACCTATAATAGATTTTTTTTTTTTTTTAGGAAAATGTAATATGTTTGTGTTGCAATGAAAATATTTACTGTTCTGTTCTAAGCATTCCTAATAGACAGCGTTCTGGAAATGCGCTAATATGAGGAAATTATTAATTAATGAACCAACAAAACTTTTTGTTCAGCATGAACGGAAATTATACTGTATTTTATTTATAGTGCATGAAATATTACATTTATCTTTCTAGAGTTCATGTATTTTTCTCAAGAAATGAGTAAATTATTATTAATAAAATAATATTTATCTAAAAGAAAAAAAAAAAAAAAAAAAAGCATTTCTCGTTTGAGTGGCTCATGAAAATTACCTTCTAATGTTGTAGAAAATTAAATAATGCCCTGGAGAAAAAGGGATGTAAAGTATTTGAGGAAGTCAAAGCAATGGTGTTTGGATAAGGTCTCTCTCTCTCTCTCTCTCCTTTGCTTTGGAACATCAAAGGGCATCTTTTTATGAGGGGCACTGCTGTTGACTCGGCGTGAAATTCTTTTAATAAACTCTTGGCTCTGTTAAAACTTCAAGTCGACAGTGGAATTTCGGAGAACTAACTGTTTCGTAAGAACGTAGGCAGTTGGTGGGGAAAAAGTTTTTTTATGAATTGACAGAAAGAATGGCTTAACATACTTGTTCATAATATGAACGTTTGTTTTTAGTGCAATGGGCATTTAAACATTCCAATTTTAAGGCAAAATTGAGTGGAAAACTGTCAAATAGGATGGATTCAGAAGTCCGTTTTAAAAATGTTGTCTTTACTTAGCTCTGAGTATAGACAACATGAGCTGCGGATTGTCTTTTATTATTGACAAAACATCAATGATGATACGGGCTCATTATTCTTTATTTTTGATTATGTTACAAAAATAGACAATAAACAAGAATCTAACGTATTATATGAAGTAAAACCACTAGTAATGCAGATTTACCTTTTTGTTTCAGGTCAGTAGAAGTGAGTCTGTGAATTTTTAAACAAATGTTTTAACTATACACTTTACCAGGTAAGCCTCATTAACTATGTTAATTATAAATTATAAACTTCTGTAATATAAAAAAAAAACTCGATATACCTTCCCGCCAAAACAAAAAATAACAAAAACAAATATATTCTACTTGTTTATGTGAGGTAAATAAAAATATTGATTTCATCATTCGTTTTTAATTTCACAAACAAACGGCTTGGTTAATAATGATTTACTCTTTATTGCTATTTTCGTGATACAATGCTGAGGGAATAATTTCTATTGCATTTTATTATTTTAAAATTCGCCATGTTACCTGGAACTTAGAAAATAATAACAATAAAAAAGATTTACAAATCAGTTTACCAGGCTATGAGCCAATGGCGGTTGAATAAACCAGTTCCCGTTAATCATCGAATATAAGCAAAGTCGGGCGCTGGCAGTACCTGAATGGGTGACCGTCCGCGTGCTCATGGCGTTATAAAAGGGTGGCAACCTGTAGATAGCCCGGCGGTAATTGCCCAGGCTACGTGGACCTTGCAGTTTCCTGATTCTTCATCATACGGTATACAAGCGAGATAGTGTCGTCAGTGCTATTTCCCGCCACCATTAAATTACTTAAGGCGTGAGGGGACAAAGGGACGGTCTGGGACTCGGAATCCAACATTTTAACGATTACACTAGAATACAAAATCTTTAATGTACGCACAACATTTGAATTCATATCCTCCCGAGTATGAGTCGATTATTCTAAAAAGACCTAAGCCAATCTCGCCCCCAAATAGATTTTATTTATTTCATTTTAAAATTTACATAGTATTTTAGGATGGTTTATCCAAATGATAGCCATCACCCCTATGGAAAACGAGCCCACGCTTTAGCACTCACGAGCTTAATTGGCTATTCCCTGATCATCGACGCCAGTACTATCTCGGTTCAATCCTTCTTACATCCTTAAACTCCTTAAATTTAAATGCCCTGTTCAATTCCCATAACACATCTTTATATTTTTCCCAACGTGCAGCTACATGCCAAAAAAGTCCGACTCGCAGGAACTGCATCTTCATAGCGCGGTTCCGTTCATATCCCTATTGTCATTTGAAAAGCTTAAAATAGAAACAGATAATATTTTGCTCGGCCTTTGTTCAAAGGGATTTATGACTTAACCTGGTCGGGTACACCAGACCGTAGAATCCTATTCTACTGATACTTCATTTCATACGTTTCAATGAATTGGAAACTATCAAAGTTTTCACATTTTCTTGTGTTCTTTTACAATAGTACATAATAATTCTACAAATGAAATCAATAATAAAATAAAAAATCCAACAGCATAAAGGCAATTGAAAATAATCAAAAGACGTCATCGAATCTCTTTCTCTTGGCAAGCTATATTTCTAAAAATAAATTGTTTTTCTTATTTTACTTAATCTGTTTTATTGTCAAATACATTATCCAACTATAAGCAATTAAAAAATAACAAGGAATAAAAACAGACAAAAAGAACCGTTCGAATAAACGAAATTAATTACTTCAAAGTTTAAGCACTTAAATTGTTTCAGAATCTTTTTTGTAGAGAATTTAGAAAGCTTTTAAATAGTTTTTATCCACTTATCACGATTTTCCAACCGTTTTCGAGATATTAGGGAAAGTATACGAAGTTCCCAAAACTTTTCATATCTGTTCATAAAATATTTTATTCTAATCCTTCCTTAACTCCAAACGTAACGAAAATTTTAACATATTAGTTTTGATGAAATTTGAACATGCGAAAAATGTTTCAACTGAATCCCATGATTTTAAGTACCCAAACCAAAAACGTTATTCAGCAAATATTTTTCCAATTTTTTTCGAAAACAGTTAAAGCTATCGCCTTAAAAATGGTTACATTCGTTTTCCTAGGCCAAGAAGCCTATAAAAAGAGTACTTTCAAGCATATGAAGTAAGCGGAACGATTTTTTTCGCGCGAAATTCGCTGCAAAAACCATGTTCCGGTGGGCGGATTCTGCTGGTTAACGAACTTGACCTTTCAAATTAGACGAACGATTTTTGTACCAAATTTCATCAAAATCGGAACATTAGGGGGGCCGGAAATGAGCGAACAGGCTATAAATATATATATATATATATATATAATATATATATATATATATATATATATATATATATATATATATATACACACACAAATTTGAACCACCGTTATTTTCGGTCTCTAGGGGTTCTGAAACGCAAAATTTTCTTGTCGGCACTTAACGTTTCATGAGATCAACGTTATAAGCGGTGTTCCTCCCTATGAAGGGAGGGAGGAACCGCGCTAAAATCATTTGTCACTCTTGTCACTTCGCTATGGGATTCCTTGACTTCTCTTTGTCCGCCAAGCTTCCAACCAAAAAACCGTTAAATCCCGAGTGTTCCTTCACATTTTATCCCTGAATGTTTCACCCGACCCCTACTTATATTTCCATTCAATTTTTTTTTCTTTAATTTAATATTTTTACCTGGTCAACTTAAAAATCATTCCTAAGGGACGTATGTCCCGGTATGATAATACTTTTTTTTTCATTTCATTTCATTTCACAGCCACCGGGCCTCCATAAATATTATAATAATTTAAAGGACATTAAACAAGGTTCCATTCTAAAACATGACTAACGGCCATCTCCCTTCGTAGCCAAAACTCTCGGTACGGTAGACTTCAAAGCTAATAAGCCGACAAAGGCTATTATTTTCGACGGCTGCTTGTGAAGTGCCAAGTTAATTAGTAAGTTTGAGCGATCGACCGAAACGATCCATCGGAGCTCGTTAAGAACCCCTCCCGTCTGAGGGTTGATTTCCGTCAATGAGTGGCTGAGAACCCCCCCCCCCCCCCCATTGCGGGTGGAGGCTGAGAACCTCCTGCTACTTGGCGACTTAAACTTCCACCCGTTGAGGTGGTGGATTTTCCAGCTAATTTATAATTTCCCTACAACATAAATTTGTCCCTAATTAACAATAGATAACCACTCCTCATTTTCCCCTTAAAACATTATTAGTAAAATTTATTAGACACTACTACAGATTCTGTAGCCTTAAATTTACAATGGGTGCTTCTATTAAGCATAAAATATGTATTTATTTTATATGAACTTCACAAGAATAGCAATTGGCTTTGAATATAGGAATATTAATTTAATATATGTCAACTAGCTGAGCCGAGAGACCTTCTCCTGTCTTAACTATAAATATTGAACTGGTTATACCAATTCAATATTAATAAAAAAAAATAAAATAGAATAATTTCGTTTAGAGCCTTTTGCTCAAATTTAGGAACATAAATATGCTTTAGGTCCACCCGACAAACCTCTTTAATGTACTGTATAACATACAGTCTTCTTTTAGCACTTTCCTCCGAAGGAAAGTAGCTATTGAGGTTGGACTCATGACGGAATTTTTGAAAAATTTCTTCAAATCTTTATCGATCCTACCTAGTAGACACCGAAAATGACCCGCGTTAAAATTTATATATATCTATATATATATATATATATATATATATATATATATATATATATATGCATATATATATATATATATATATATATATATATATATATATATATATGTGTCTGTTAACACGATAGCGGCCAGAGTTTTTGTTTTTTCGTCACGAAACTTGGTATATAGCATTCAATTAGCAAACGATTGAACGAGTTCGTTAACCACCAAAGTCGGTCCACCGGAAGGGGGGGTTTACCCCGACCCAAAACACTAATTTGACTATGTCAGCCGTAATATTTGTTATATTTCAACGAAACTTGGTATTCGTAGTGGTAATATAGAGAGAAAAGTGAGATATAAAAATGAACTAAATCGGTTCATTAGAAGGGGGGGTTTACTCCGGACCCACAATACCAATTCGCCACTACCAGCCGTGATTTTTGGTATATTTCGATGAAACTCGGTATTCGTAGTGGTAATCCACAGGTAAATAACTGTTGTAAAAATAAACTAAATCGGTTCATTAGGAGGGGGGGTTTACTCCGGACCCACAATACCAATTCGCCACTACCAGCCGTGATTTTTGGTATATTTCGACGAAACTCGGTATTCGTAGTGGTAATCTACAGGTAAATATATGTTGTAAAAATAAACTAAATCGGTTCATTAGAAGGGGGGGTTTACTCTTGACCCAAATTCTTAATATACTCATACCGGTCGTAATTTCTGCTGTATTGTAACGAAACGCGGTATACGTCGTGGGTAACTCATGAGAAAGAAGTGTTGTAAAAATGAGCTGAATCGGTCAATCGGAAAGCGGGGGTTTAATTTGTAATATATTTCAATAGAAAAGCCCGTCAGACGTAGGTTCACAAAGTCGCCGCAAGGAGCGCTTTCTACCACTAGAGTGACTGAATCCTGTTCCTGCGTTAGATCAAAATACGATAATATGAGGTTTTTTGTATTTATTACGTAGTGTAATAGGTACCATGTGTAAACATAACTCTGGAAGCAAATTATTAATTGATCAGTTACTCGTTACAAATTTAAAAGAGAACTATTCATGTTTTTATTTTATTTATGTAGGATATTTTAAGCAAATTGTTCTGGAAAGCAATCTACACTACCCAAATTCTGAGGAAAGTGCTTAGTTATGCAGCTCCTGCGTGACGGACTTTTTCATACATAGCCACCGTGCATGCACGAACGCCAGCAGACACATTTTTGTAACGTTTTTTTCAGTTTAGTTATTGCTAAAGCATATTTATGCTAAAATAATTAATCAAAGACTAAGTTTTTATTATTATTTATTTTTTTTTGGGGGGGGGGCTTAGGGCGTGGATTGGAATCAAAGGAATCAAGTTAAATTAAAGCCTTTGTACTTTTTTCTCTCAATTTCTCGGCTTCGATGATATTTTTCATTATATTTTTTTTTTATTAACAAATTTAATAATTCCGTTGGATAGCTGACAATACCATCTTAGTTAGAGATGGATTCGATGTCATCAATTCGCAAGGTTTAATGAATTGGAAAATTCATTTTGTTGACATCTACTTTTTTTTTTTTTTTTTTTTTTTTTTTTTTGCATCCGATGAAACTCGTTCGCTTAACCGAACATGGTTTCTGTTATTTTGAACAATATTTAGACTTCAACATTAACATAATGTCGCTTTCCATTTGAAGAGCATATTTCCGTGCTGGCGTGTCTCTCGTAGCAGAAGATTCCCTCTTTTACTAATTAGACTTTTGAATTTGCGTGTTTAAAGATATTGTTGAGATTCGAAAGAGGCACCAGTAAATGTATAACAGCTAGCTACGTATATAAAAAAAAGAGGCATAGTGTCCAGCTAGTAAAAACGTTATAAAAATAATAAGAAAAAAAAAATAAAAATAATAAGAAACAATAACTTTGTACTACAAATTTTTTAACATGTTAACTATAGGGTTTAAGTTTTTAGATGTTATGTGGAAAATGTTCAACTCCCAACTGGTCCAGTAGGATAGCTTAATAGGGTAGATGTAAAACGAGGAGACCTTCTAACCATCACTTATTACAGGGAGGTAAGTTAGAGATGCTTTGATCTTAACTTCGACGGAGCGCCCTAAGGTACGATAAAGGTTCTAAGGTAATTTACCTGAACACTTGATGAAATATCTTAACACTTTACTTACCTTGTGTGCTATCGATTGTTACCTCAATTGAGAATATATCAAATGTAGACAAAAACATCTAACATTTTCTGTGCTATTTCTGAGGCTCCATTTTGTGAATCATGGAGATAAAACGATTTGATATTTTGGATGAAATTGGTTATTTAATTTTAATTCATCCATTTCATTGGACTCTAAGCAGAAAGTGGTCAAGGATTTTTTTTTTATTCTTATTTTTTTTTTACGGCGCACCGACAACTGGGCCGTCAGCGCCGACATCTATGGTGCTGCATGTAACCATCACAACGGGCCATGAGATGAGAAAAATTCCTGCCACCAGAGGTACTCGAACCCTCGTCTCCCGCATAAGAATCTGAAGTTTCAGCCACTCGACCAGGGGGACACCCGTCAACGAAATTGTAATACATTCTGGTCAAAAGACCAAGCTCGAAACGTATGCAGAAACTTATAGTATTAAAAAACCTTATATGCAAACGTAACTGCGAAACACTCAGTAATAAAATGTGCACTTGACAACAATTATATTTGCAGTTCCAGAGAGAAAACAATGTATTTACATGATCAGTAGAGGTATAATTACAAAAAAAAGTCCGTCACGCAGGAGCTGCATAACTAAGCACTTTCCTCAGAATTGGGTATGGTCGAGTGCATTCCTGAATAATTTGCTTGAAATAACCTATATAGATAAATGAAATAAAAACATAAATTCAATGATTAATTTTGTAATTAATTTCCTTCCAGAATTATGTGTATGCATGGTACTACACTACGTAATAAATACACAAAGTTTTACACTTTGATCTATTGATCTTGGTGAGTTTCGCGAACCTACGTTTGGCGGAAGAATTCAATTCAAACATAGTACAAAGTAACACCCCCCCCCCCCTTCCAATAGACAGATTTAGTTCATTTTCACAACACTTCTTTCTTATTAGATAGCCAGGACGTATAAAGAGTTTCACAATGCAACAGAAATTACGACTGCTATAAGGAAATTAGTAATTTCTGTCCGGAGTAAACCCCCCCTTCTACTCAACCGATTTAGTTTATTTTTACAACAATTTTTTCTCTTCAGTTGACCACAACGAATACCGAGTTTCGTTGAAATATAACAAAAATTACGGCTGGTATCGACAAATAACTACTTTGGCTGTGGTTTGATGGGGGAATACTACATACCAAGTTTCGTGGCGAAAAACTCTATCGTGTTAACGGACGCATATAACTATATATGCATATATATATATATATATATATATATATATATATATATATATATAAATTTTAACTGGGGTCATTTTCGGTGTCTTCTAGGTAGGATCGATAAAGGTTCGAAACATTTTTTCAAAAATTCCGTCATGAGTGCAACTTCAATAGCTACTTTCCTTCGGAGGAAAGTACTAAAATTACATTGTGGCAGGTTGAACATACTTTACAGAGCTAAAAGAATAATCATTTATTCAAATATGTAGGCGAGGAAAACTTTATTTTGAGAAATATGTGGGAAACACATTATTTACAAAAAAAAGGCGAGAAACAATTCATTTAAAGTATAAGGAGAGAAACACTCTATTTATGTAAATAGGAGACAAACACTTTATTTACAAAAATAGGCGGGAAGCAATTTATTTAGAGAAATACAGCCAAAAACTTTATTTACAGAAATAGGTGAGACAACTTATTTAAAGGAAAATGAGAGAAACACTTTATTTACATAATAGGAGAGAATCAATTTATTTAGGGTAATAACAGCGAAAAACATTATTCAGGGTGTCCCACATTGAGATGTCATAACTTTAAGGGTTTATTCTGCACCTTATTTGTAGTTCAGGGACGCAGAAATGAGCGTCCTATCTCAACATGTAGCAGAGCTATTCAAACTTCTGTCTATTTTCAAAACTATTGGGGTTTCTTATGAAAAACTGTATTTTCCGGATTTCTAGTTAATTTATCGTAAATGACGACCACATTTTTAGAATCTACATTAAATTTCCAATAAGAAACACCAGTTAGTGAAATGTTGTCATGTAAATTAGGAGCTACACTATGAGCCATATTGATGTGCACTATTGTTATTAGTGTTTTCCTAACTCATTCAATATTTTCTTAATCAGCTATTTGTAGACTTAGCGGTTTGCCTCCGCCTCAAAAGTTGCCTTATTTAATAAGCTTTAAAATGGTACCCTGTTGTTTTAAAAACAACAATTATTTAAGCCTATTTTTTTCTAATTTCTAAGTCAAAACCAATACATTTTTTTTAGTGTGAAGAAGCCATTACGAACACATTATTTAATTTCACACGAATATGGTGACGTCCCATCCTTCCAACATTAGGTACACACACTTTTTGCTCTGATTAAGGATTAGGGGACACCTTGGAAAGAGTGAAAGATGACAGAAGAACATTTTGGAAATAATCACAACTATTGATAACATAATAAATACATATGTCATATTTTTATGCTTTCAGGGTCTTGTTTCATGAAATTTCTATTTTTAAGAGTAGTATAATAGTATTTTCATTTAAATATATTTTTTTCGCTTTATATTTGCAGGAGAGAGTTTTTTCAGTACAATTTATAATGATTATAATGAATAACCCAGTTACTTATAAGCAATAACTTATAAGCAGAAATAAGTAGTGTCCAACTTTATCAAATAGAATAAAATTAAAAATAGAAATTTAATAAAACAGGACCCTGAAAGTATAAAAATGTTCTTCTGTCATCTTTCACTCTTTCCAAAGTGTCCCCTAATCCTTAATCAGAGCAAAAAGTGTGTGTACCTAATGTTGGAAAATGGGACGTCACCATATTCGAGTAAAATTAAATAATGTGTTCAGATTGGCTTCTTCACACTAAAGCAAATGTATTGGTTTTGACTTAGAAATTAGAAAAAAAATAGACTTAAATAATTTTTGTTTTTAAAACAACAGGGTACCATTTTAAAGCTTATTAAATAAGGCAACTTTTGAGGCGGAGGCAAACCGCTAAGTCTACAAATAGCTGATTAAGAAAATATTGAATGAGTTAGGAAAACACTAATAACAATAGTGCACATCTATATGGCTCATAGTGTAGCTCCTAATTTACATGACAACATTTCACTAACTGGTGTTTCTTATTGGAAATTTAATGTAGATTCTAAAAATGTGGTCGTCATTTACGATACATTAACTAGAAATCCGGAAAATACAGTTTTTCATAAGAAAACCCAATAGTTTTGAAAATAGACAGAAGTTTGAATAGCTCTGCTGCATGTTGAGATAGGACGCTCATTTCTGCGTCCCTGAACTACAAATGAGGTGCAGAATAAACCCTTAAAGTTATGACATCTCAATGTAGGACACCCTGTATACAGAAATAGGCGAAATATTTATAGACATAGGAGAGAAACACTTTATTTACATAAATAGGAGAGAAACAATTTATTTACAAAAAAAAAAAAAAGCGAGAAACAATTTTTTTTACGAAATAAGAGCGAAAAACTTTATTTAGAGAAATAGGACAGAACAAATTTATTTAGAGTAATAGCATAGGAGCACTTTATTTACAAAAATAGGAGAAACAAATGAATTTTATTTTCCGGACAAAAATAGTCTTTCCAAAATCTACTAGTTTTATTTTGCTACCTAGCTATTATTAATGGGTATGTATTTATTAAAATAATTTCAATGCTGATTTAACAAAAAATATTTAAGAATTTCGTAGGAGGAAAGTAGAATGAACAAAACATATACAAACATTTTTAAACGGCAATTTTTTTGTCGAGGAACTTTTAAAAACTTTTTTCCGCCAACTTTTTAATAAAATACTTCTCCTCCAAAAAAAAGATTCCCTCTATATTTTGAGTTGTTTGTCGATCCCAGGTCGAATGAAATCCCCTCCAGTGTATGACTTAACCAAAAGCAGTTGCTTCATATCTTCCCCCGAGGTATTTCCAACCACTTCTCGAGGGAGAGGGGAGACCGACGAGTTAATCTCCCTGGCTTACAGGAGAGAAGGAGAACTGTTGACAGAGCGGGAGATGAGGCTCCTGTTAAAGCCTAGTCTATGCGTAGACTTATAACTTCCCGAAGTCGATTGTGTTCCAACTCCAAACTCCAAGCACTATATACGTGACCGTAAAGCTAGTCGAACTCGGCAAATTTGACAACCTGGAAACCTCAAAGGGTTTTGGAGTTTATGATGCTGTTTGGCCGGGAGGCAAGAAATTGGATGACATCCTTTAATCGAAACAGTCTCGTATATCGACATTCCTAGGTTAATTTGAGATCATAAAATTCGTATTGTGGGGTTATTAAGAAAGAAAAAAAAAATGCGGTTGCTCTGGTTAGCTCGGGCAAAGTAAGCAAAAGACAAAATATGATAAAATATGGGTACAACCCAAACATATTGTAAAAATAATAATAATTAGCCTTACCTTCAGGGGATCCACCCCCAGGTATACGGCATTGAACGGCGAGAAGAAGGGAAACTGGGTTTAGGAAGAGAATTGAGGGAATTATGGAAGTATCTCATCATTCGCCGGGTAGGTAGGCGTCCAGAAATGTCCAATATAACAAACCTGGGCCGGCTATAGGAATAATGCCAAGAACAACTTGTAAAGCCAAGGGAAGTGAAAAACAAACCATTAAAAGCCACTGTCATACACGCACATAACAAGAGTTGCTTGCGCACGTGCCGGCTATAGGTGGTAGAATGAATGGCGGACCAGACTCTCTTGCCAAGCACGAGGGCAGTGGTGCCTAAATCACATACTCGCGTAATCATGCGATTTGCATAATATGTGTTGCGAAGCATAAGAATATTTGATTGCCCCTCACAATTGATTGTAATTCTAACAATAATTAAACTTAATAATGATAAATTTTAATAAAAATGAATCCTTACAATAATCAATCCTAATTATCATTAAATACCATAAAACATAACGCACACGTATATATTGATTATTTAGAACAGGTATGCAGGTCAACCTTTGTCATGTTGTAGGCCAAACTTCAGTGAGCAAATGCCTTCGCCACGTAGTTGGTTCAAAATAAAATAACATAATTTCTGCAATAGATATCAGACATAAAATAATACAACAATGTTCAAGTAAAGCAATTTATTAAAAAAACAAAATGAAACTAAAAAAATTGGTAAAACAATATAATTAAATCGTAAAATTGCAACACACAGCTTGCTCGCACACTTGATTCCACTGGAGCAAGCGACTAAACCCATCTCACTCAATCTTCCTCATTTGGAGTGAGTGTGGGTGACTAGTGTAATATTATATTTTTAACTTTTTCTTTTTTTCAAAATGTCTTGGGGATGAAATCTTACACAGGCCCAGATCCGGCCCGGATGATCCTTTGATTTAGAACATCCATCAAAGTTTGTATAGAAATACTGGATTCAATGGAAGTACTGGAATTACAAAGTCCGACTCACAGGAACTGCGTCATCTTAGAGCCCCAAACCATCATTAACATCATATTAAACATCATATATATATATATATATATATATATATATATATATATATATATATTATCTGTGACAGCGTCAGCGAGAATAGAGCCTTACGCAAGAATTTTGGGATATATATTTTGGTTTATAAACACAGTCGTTTGGATGTTTTAAAACATCTACTTTAGGCTTCTTTCTACACGATATTATAGCCGTCAGGGATCAAGTATACAGGCTTCTAGGATTGCTAAAACATGACAGAGCCACTAAGCTGACCCCTTAGGGATTGTGAAACCCTAGAGTGTACAGAGTGTCTAACAGAACGCAGGCAAAAATTCTAAAAATCATTGTCTTGGGTACTATTGCGTTGATAAAGGCATCCAATAGTATTTTTTCCCATATATCTTCTATTTACAGACATCGATCCGTTAGAATTTTATAATATATATATATATATATATATATATATATATATCAAGAATATGAAATTGACTACGTAATGGACCCAAAGCCCTTGAAAAGAATGATTTAAAACCAAGCCGTAATAAAGGAATTCTAGTATCTTAGAATTTATAGAATTCCTACGCGAAATTGATTTATTTTATTTCTTATCAGTGAGAACCCCTAAAAATGCGATAAGAACCCTGCCCTATTTTGAATCTTATTCTTGAAGGGTCCGACTTTCACTTCATTAGAATGCATTACAGAGGACTTCAACATTTTCTTACAATTGCCTCTGGGGTATGATTTCAATTTTCTTTCAAAGGTATGGATTTCTTAGGATGAATCTAGCTTTTTTTTTATTATTATTTTTTTTATTTTTATTTTTTATAAAGCGTAAAAAGGAAATGATCATTATGATTTTATGTTGTTATCTGATCGTTATCCTAAATCGACCTTATAAGAATGTAGCTTATGCGACTTTTATAATGCGGGGATGCAGTTATAGCGCATCAACTATTTATGATATTATGGAGCATGGGCGTATATAGAAAATAATTTCGGAGGGGGCTTAGAAAATTTCGGGGGGGGGGGCTGAGACCATTTCCGGTGTATTGAATTCTAACAATTTAGATCTTGGAAGTGTTTTAGCCAACTTAAACGCTATTACACCCAAAATAGAATTTTTTTATGAACTAAATGATCTTATTTAATTTATTTTTAAGTGTTTTATGCAATTTTTACCGACAAATTTCGGGGGGGGGGGGGGCTGCTGCCCTCCCCCCCTTGTATACGCACATGTTATGGAGTTGTTTATGGATAATGACGGAATAGCTGCTTCTCTGGTAATCCTGTACGCTATCTGGTGGCCCCACTTAATGTAGAGCATTATAGATTTATTACATTTTAAGCATACATAATACATAATTATATAATCACCAGCGACTAATTATTATTTGAAGGGAGATTGTTGACCGTTAGTGACGTGAAGGTACGATATGTAAGGGATAGGTTCCGTTATCTTAATAAGCTATTTTTTTTTAATAAAAAATGTGTTTTATTATTTGAGACATTTCAGCTTGTACTTCAAGCCTTCATCAGCGCGATAAGAAGAACGAGAACTATGCCTCATGAATGCGGGATTATTTCAACAATTTAGTATCCATATTGGTCAGTCAAGTGTCAAACATTGATAACTGATATTTCGCTCTTATCATTCCAATGGTCGCGCCATTGAAACTACCATTGGTGGTCGCCTTGTATCTGGGAGATACGCCTGAGTTTCAGTCTCATTTACCGTAAATAACTTTATCTATTGTATTAAGAATGAACAAATACTCTTAACAGGAGATTAATATATAAAAAAATTGTTAAATTTACCAAAAAAAAGTTATTTATTTAAATATGTTGATGAAAAGGGGAAGGGTATTCATTAATAACACTATCTAAGGTGAGGAATAACCCTTCAAAGTTCAACATATACTTTTATTATATAACTAGCTGTTACCCGGTGTGCAATGCTACACCTACTTTATATTAAATATCTGTAGCCGGGCTTACCATGCTACACATGCTTCATATTAAATTGTTGTAACCCAGCTTCCATGGTACGCCTACTTTATATTATATATTTAAAAAAATGAATGATTATATTATATTTGTCCAAATTATGAGAATATAAGATAATAAATTGAGAGCTCGGCTGAAAAATTTATTTTCCATTTTTTTAAGAGAAAGTGGGGTGGAAAATAAATTAATCCTTATTTTTTAAAAAGTACCCTTATTTTAAAAAGTACCCTTACTTTTAAAATGGTATTACAATTAAATGATTCCAAATAATTTAATTGCAATACCGTTTTAAAGAAAATCCAAACCAAACTCCCTGTGTTTAATTTTTTTAAAGAAAAAAAAATATGTGGTCCATAAATAAATATTCATAAAAAATAGCAATACAAATGAGGCATTTAATTAAGGTTATGATTAGTATTAAGTTGTCATAACCTACAACTGAAACTATATTCTTTATTTTCATTGATTTTTTTTTAAATATAATATTTATTTATTTTAAGGGCTTCGCATCTAAAGCTTAAACCTCAACCTTGCGCAAATATAATATTAATATGTTATATTGTTTACCTGTTCATGTAATAATCCGTAACTGAGTTTTTTTTATGAATGAAAAAGTAGGTAAGTCGTGCAGGGTGTATGTTATTTATGCCAAAAGGAAAGTTTTAAAAACATAGTTTGTTAATAGTCCTTTCTATTAAAGCTTCTGTTTCAAATTTTATGGTTCATGGGCTCTTCTATAAGGATAGTCCTTCTATCATAGGAAATAGGGGCCTCTAAGAATAAAAACAAATTTAAGATATTTTTCTTGCAGTTATGGACAACAATGAATTAAAGGTATTTGGGAATTTCAATAACGACATTGACTTGGCGAGCAACAATATTTTTACCAGAATTGCAACCGTATTTAAACATTTAGTCCAAGAGCTGGTAACACACTTTTCAAGTGTTTTATGTGCCTTGAAATTGTGCTATAGTGGGTCTCTAGTGTAGATAAAAAGTTAAGTATGTGGTTGCTGGACATACCTTGAAACACCAGGTACTGCACATAGGGGAAAGGTGTTAAAAAAATATGTCACTAAAATGGTATTTTATTCAGAAGCCAACAATCTTTAATGTATAATTAAGGCAAGTTGCTTTATTTCTAGAACAGCCACAACTGTCCTGTCCAGATGATTGGTGCTCATCCCACCAAACAAAAAAAAAAAAAAAACGAAATTACGACATGCAATACACCAAAATTCCAAGGTGCATAAAACACTTCATGAAATGTGCGTTACCAGCTATCCGACTAAATGGTGACAGTCAGAGGATATAACTATCCCAGACAAAAGGAAGCATATGGCAGAATATAATGATTAAATTATTATGGATATTAAATTAATAAAAAATTGCATGGAAAATTTAATTACTTATTCATTTATTAGAACACCACAATTCACGTGACTTCCTCTTCTTATAAAAATAATATTTTAATACATTAATTTATCTGCAAAAAAATAGCATGTAAAAGAAATATTATAAGAAGAATAACTTTATTAAAAAAAAAATTAAAGTGAGGCTGCCCAAATTAATAGGGTTGCTAAACCATACAGCTCTTATAATAATAAAATATTGTTTCAAAATGTGGTGAAAATTAATTCATTTATATACATTCATTTGTATGATTATAAACATTTATATAATTTATTATGTACATCTATCTATATGCGAATAAAACAATAAGTTAAATATAACAACATTTAATATAATATTTTAATAATATTTGCATATGTATGTGAGAGAATTAATTTCAAGTTCATAAATTTAAGTCCTTTACAAAATGACATTGTTCACAAAGGAGTTTTTAATGTTTAAAAAAATCTTTATGTTTAAAACAAAAAGTTATATCTTTTTGGAACTTTAAACTTCACTTAAAGCTACATATTCTGCATATGGAGACTCTTCTGTACCATCTTTTTTCTTTCTCGATTTCCAGTATAATACATTACCAAATAACCTAATAAGAAAACCAGTGGTGGATTTTCCTTCTAAATGATCATTTAAGAATATAGTCTCTACATCCATCTGTTCAACATTTAGACCCATTTGATATCTTCAACTTCCTTATTTCAACAAAATCTCAAGCATTATTTTGTTTCAAACTATCTATTTCTCTATCCCAAAAATCACAATTGCTTGAACTTTATCAGATTCGCCCTCAGCCAATCCAATAAAGCTTATGTTTTCTTGGATAACATCAACATGCCTAGCGACAATGATTTTATTATTCAAAAGTACTTTATATCCCACTTCACTATACTCGATTAAAATGCACATATTCACCTTTTTATCCCATTTAGAAGTTATTATTTGTTCTGGTTTCCTAACAAAATTTTTACTACCATATAAATTAAAGTTAGAAGCATCTGGTTTCTTTCCAAAACAGATTTCATAGGGTATTTTATTGTCAATGGTGTTAGCTAAAGAGGGATTTTTCAAATAAGTTGCTGCACATACCATTTCTGGCCAACATTTTTTTCTACAATATCTTCTGCCAGTAAGCAATGAGATATATTCATAATTGTTCTAGTAAATCACACCGTTTAACTCATGAATTCATGGGGCAGGGATTAATTTTGATACCCTTTTTTTTGGTAGTCATAATTCTTACTATTTAATATTCCTTACCAATGTCACACCTCATAATACCAATTTCCTAAGTTTTCAACCTCATTTACTTATTGAACAAAGGAATGAAAAACTTCTGTTTTAGGTTTAATAGTTTAAATCCTAGCAATCTTACTATTTATTTATTTATACATCAGTGAGACCGCGACAAAGGGAATTCATCACTAAACACTTAAATAACAATAAACAATACTGAACAATTATGAAGAAATTAACATGAGGGCAATCTTACTATAATCATCTATAAATGAAACAAAATATTTTTCACCTTTGAGACTCCTAGTTAAAAAAAGGTCCACATCAGTGTAAACAATTCCAAAATACTTTTAGCCTTGTTCTTATTGTTTTCCAAAGGGACACGGTCCATTTTACAATACAAGTTTTATAAATTTATAACATGTCCAGATAAACTGATTGTTTCATTTCAGTTGTTTGAATTTTATTTTTTTAACATAATCTGAAGTTTCTATGTACAATTTACTATGCTGTTGATTCCTTTAGGTATAATCTATCAAATTTCTGAATTATGTCTTAGGCTGTTGTCAAATCACAAAGAAATTCAAACTGTTTATTTGATCTTGCTGATCCCAATCTTCACCAACTTTGGTCTCCTTTGCCTTTTCAATGACATTTACACACCTCATCAGTTTAAAAAAAAAAGTTAAGTGTTTTTCCACATACTAAAACCCTCTCCATCAAATACCAGTACAAACATATTCATTTAACAGAAAAGCGAGTGAGAGATTATTCAACCGAATACTATAACCGACATTGCAACCTTCTTTTACTAAAGAGAAAAAACTACCTCTCAACAAAAGTTTTGAAATTATTATAGTTCTGAATAGAAACATGACCACTTAATTATATTATATTAGTCCAAATTATGATTAGATAAACACAGAACATTTTTATGATATACTTATTTATACGATATTAGTCTATATTCTGGTTAGAGCAGTGTTGCCCTAGGCAATCAAATGAAAATTGATTTGATATGAAGAAAACTGATCTGATATTAAGGAAATTAATCTTAAAAAATATGATATTTTATTATATGATATCTTATATGATATTTGTCCAAACTCTGAGAATATAAACCTACTATTTAGATAAACAAACAAAGGTTTTTTTATTGCACTTCTTCTTAGAAGGAGGGGCAACACTGGAAAGAAAATGCCGATTTCTGACTATAAACTCTTCTGTATATGACAGTTTCGAACTCGTTACTTCCAAACTATAAATCCTAGAAGATTTTGAGCTAGCCTACGAGATTTCCCGGATCAAGACGTATCTATGTGCGAAGTTTGGTCAATATCAGTCAAACGATGTGGATTTGTATAAGGAACAAACAAACAGAAAAACAGACACGTGATTTTTATATATATAGATAAATTTATATGTTGAACTTTGAAGGTTTATTCCTCATCTTGCATTGTATTATATGTTATTGATTTATTATATGCAAACTTATATAGTTGAAATATACAAATAACAAGAAGGTAGGAAATATTAGGGCAAATTTTAATAATATTTTGTAGAAATATATAACTTCAAAATACGTCTTCTGTATCATCATCCACTTTACGTCCATCTGGACAATATAATGTGCAATGATAGAGACATAAATATAGGCCGTACCCCTTGCATTTATACTGGGTAAGCCTTGTAGTCTTGTTCGCCCACAACATTGGCGTCGCTTTATAGTTTTGGTGCTTTCGGCTACAGTCCTATATTTTTACCCCTGTTTCTTCATCAATCGCTGCATCGCATATACTTGACATCATAAGTACGTTTATTTTGTTGTTGTTTTTATTTTGTGGTATTTATGACACCAATGTGCCCTCTTTTCTAAATGTACAAATATGGTCGCGTGTTATCTATGAGATACAAAATAGTTTAAGTGGATAGTTACTGCTTGGAGGAGCGTCAGGTCAGAACTGACTTATCATCCAATACCTGCTCTAGGAATAGTGAAGGGTATAGCTAGACCCACGCACTTGCTCCTCGTACACAGTCCGCGTAAGATGCTCTGTATCTGAGAGATCTCACGCGACCATTGGAGTGTTAATGCACCATCAAATGATCGCTAATATAAAATTATCAGAGAATATGTATGCATTTTTCAAAATTATCTTAATCTTCTCTACTTCCTTCGAGAGTCACTGAGAATTTGTTTACCTTATTGCGATTCCACCTCAGGAGCAATTAAAATAATATGTGAGTACAGCCTTCACCTCCGAGAACCTTATGTAGACAGAACCACGTGTAGACTACGGGTACTACTCGGGGTTGTTTGTAATTTTATATTACTTTAAATGCTCCTGAAGAAGCGCCAAAAAGGCGAGAAACTTGTAGGGCAAAATAAAGAAGCCGTAATGAAAGTCGTGTATTGATTAAATTTTGACCTTCTGCCACATTGAATACGTAGTGAAATATAGGGTCACCATTTTTAATATGTAGCTATATCTAGGGTCACCAACTATTAATATGATTTTTTAACTGTTTCCTCAATTATAGTCCGAAATTAGAAATATTTCTCTAATTGAAAGGGATACATTTAAATTCCTGAAAGAGTACAAAATTACTGGAATGAGCCCAAGCCAGAAATTGTCAAGAAATTCTCGTCCCTATCCGGGAGCCCTGGGCTGTATTCGGGACTCGACCAGTGGAATACTAAACGGGTTAAGCTATACAAAGGTTTGTTATCCTATTTTCCTGCTCTACTCAGAGGAATTTTACCGATGTAGGCAAATTGAAACCTCTCAAAGGGAGTATTGTCCCTTTTTTTAAATTCCAGGGGTTATTCAATTTACGAGGACATTTTAATTTGTATTCAATCATTATATTCTAACCACGATTCGACTTATACCTGATGAGGTAATCGAAATGTTTTAATCAGAATTTTACAGTGTGTCCTACCTCTCTATAAGGAAGTAACTCCGCTTATAAAGTCGGTTAGATGAAGCAAAACGGAAATGTTGACGTTGCCAAATCGTGGTAAGCCACAGGTAAGTATTCAAAAATTTAGTAAATTCCTTTCAAACTATATTAATGCAATTCGAAGAAAGCGATCTCAGTCTGATAAATTCGCTCTTAACCTTTTTAGTGCTACTCCCGATAATAATAGGGTGCGGGCACTTAGCGTTCAAGAAACGGAACTGTTCTCCCTCTCTTCCATAACCTTGAAGAAAGCTTGCAAGTTAAGCCAAATCGTTGGCAGATATGCAACTCATTGCTCTTATAATATGTAGCCCGGCATATCATACTCCACCTACTTTTCTTTGTATTCCGTGAGTATAAAGTTTTGTTGGAACAAAAGAAAAATGGCTTCTAGGAGCAGTCCTGCTAAACTCCGCACAGTATTGTCCCTCCTTCTTCAAAAGAAATTAGGAAAATTGATCTTAACCAGAATGCAGTTTTTATGTTTATAGATATAGATAAGATATAATAACAGAAATTAAAACCTGTTTCATTAAAAACTTAAATATCACATCTTATCATAGTTGGAGCAACAATAATCTAGAAACCAAATATAAAGTAATATTAAAATCTCATAACACAAATAAAGTTAATTATTGGAAAAAAATATTTCCAACAGGGCGACTCGAACTTGACACCAGAAATTAGAAAGAAGCAGTGGAGGGGATATCATATTTAGCTTTGGACTTCACTTTTTAATCAACTGACTATGAGCCACATATGATAGAATGATGTTCCGTTTCGGCCCGTGTTGGTTAATAACCCATTTTTCAAAATGACGATTTCCGACAATTCACTCTTCTTCTGTAAATGTTTGGGTTCTCAGATTCGAACCCTTGACTTCCGAACTGTTAGTCCTAGACTATTTTGGCCTAGCCTATGACACTTCCCAGATAGGATCAAGTTTCGTTAAAATCGATCAAACGGTGTAGATTTGTTTTAGAAGAAACAGACAGACATACAGAGACATAGCTGAATTTTGTATATATAGATATGAGGGATACTGATTATCTGCATATTGTCTAAAAAGAACAATGTTCAATGCAATTAAATTAAATCGAGCTATTAAGAATGGGGACTACTCAATAACGGAATTAAAAAAAAACAAAAAAAAACAAAAAACAAAAAAAAAACACATATGTAAGCAGGTTTTTACAAATATAAAAGAGCAAAACTATTATGCTTATATTGTATTTTTCTAGATTATTCTTAGCAAATTTCTCTAGAATGGAGCGTAAACTATCGATCTTGCCAAAGAATGGGGTTGGTTAATCATCATCTACGACATGGAATTTTTTATTGTTTATCTGTAAACCATTGTTACTTATTATTTGATTCACTAGAATTATTACATGTATTAATTAATTGTTATCAAAGTAAGATATTTTTATATCTTATAATTTATTTTTCCCAGTTTTCCTAATTTATAAACTTGCTGCTGTTTTCTCAAACGGCTACCATAACCGAGATTAAAGTGTTTCACCGACATTGACGTGGCTTATAAATAAATAAATCATATTACGATGTGTCAATAAATCTTGTTTAATGGTAAAACAGGAGATTATAATTCGGCTCTGTAGGATTTAGGGGGCTTACCGTACAGGCTGGAATGGATTTCCCTGGTCGGTCATCGTCCAAATCTTCATTCCAGGCATTAAAAACACAAGTAGTTTTATATGTCATAAAATAAAATACAGAACTAACAATGCACATTATATTTGAGTAATTAATAACCCAAGAACGTAGTGCCTGTGAAGACCAAAATTCCTGTAATATTGTCAAAGAAATGCTCTAGGAATTTATGCCAAAAAGATTTTTTCGTTAAATTTCTTATATTTCCACGCATATATAAAGTCCGGCTGGGAGAAGCTTATATCATTGCTAATTTCTTAGGCTTCATTTATTTATTTATTTGATGTGTTCCGCCTCATTGGCAATCAACACAAAGAACAGCATCTTCTGAACCATTCATTCTAGGAAATCAGCATAGCTTATGTAATTGTATAAAATTTTAATTGTAAAAGACTTAGTGTTCTCCGTTCAATAGTACCTAGTATCTATGGAAGTATAATGTTATTTTAAGTCAACAGTGCTTATTGCCATCAAATAAGATTGTATAGTCCTGTGTTCTTGAGATAGGTCATAGGTTTATTAATTGTTATTAATTGTAATAAAGTTTTATTAGGCTTTATTAATTGTCATCGCAAAATTAGACTTAATGGAAACTGGAATCGTTAAAAACTAAACGGAAAATTGTTTGGAACTAGAGAAATCCGTGGAATAAAAACACGTACACACACACACACAAAACGCAAAAACCGTGTTTGTTTCTTTACAAATTCCGATTTATCGCTTAAACGAAGCGTTGTACGAAAAAACACCTAAGTTTAAAAGTTGTAGCGTATTAAATTATCTTCAACAGACTACCCACCTAAACCTGCTAATGCTTCCACAGCCCCTAAAGCAGTTCCTCCCACTCCTACACCCCAAGACCCTTTTATTTTGTTTTCCACATTTTTAAACAAATTGGAAACGTTATTAACTCCCCTTATCTCCCTCATGACCTCCCTAATATCCGATATCCTTCCAAAGCTCCTTAAATGATATCCCCCAACCCCACTCCCCTCTCCATAATCCTATGGAATGCTAACGGACTTACTACACGACGACTCGAGCTCCAACTCCTACTCACAGAAAAGAACATTGACATTGCACTAATTACAGAAACACACCTACTGACCACACAACACTTTTCAATCCCAGGATACGTGTGCTACAGAGCAGACCATCCGTCCGAGGCCAGGCATGGAGCAGCAGTAATGGTCAAAAATTCGTTGGCTCATTTTTCACATTCCACTCTCTCAACAGATAGCATGCAGGTAAGCTCAATCTCCCTTTCCCTTTCCTCCAACGATATAATTATTTCCGCAGCGTATTTTTCCCCGAACTTCACTATCTACCATCCTGAATTCCTCACTCTGTTCCAATCCTTCGGTCCTCGCTTCCTCATAGGGGCTGATTTCAATGCGAAACATCCCAGATGGGGAAGCCGTCTAACCAATCCTCGTGGCAGAATTCTGTATGACATCCTTCATTCCCAAAATTATGACACTATTTCCTCTGATTCTCCTACATACTGGCCAACCGCTCTCTCTCGCACTCCCGACCTTGTGGATTTCTTCATCACTTCTGGCCTACGAGGAATATTATACTCGATTCAGTCACTGCTTGAACTTTCATCCGACCATTCAGCCATCCTACTCGTCCTAAATACATTTCCTCTACCACGTTCACGAATTCCCTCCCTTACCCCAGGGCCTATGAACTGGGAGTTATTTCGTTCTCAACTATCTCAATCCATAAACCTCAATATACCTCTGAAATCCTCATCTGATGTGGACGAGGCTGTCTCAATGTTCACGAAAGCGATACAAGACTGTGCCCTGAACTCCTGCAGACCAAGATCACATCTTCCCTATCGCCCGAAACTCCAGCTACCCGATCACATCCTCAACCTCCTGTCTGCTAAGCGACAAGCAAGGGCCCGCTGGCAGAGGTCCCGATACCCATCCGACCACGCTAACTTTAATAGACTTACCCGACTCCTAAAAAAAGCCTTACCACCGAAGATAATTCCCTTTGGCAAGCCACCCGCAAAATCCTTAAATTCCCTACTGTTCCCCAACCTCTCCAGCGCAGTGACGGAAGTTGGGCCAGAAGCGATGAAGATAAGGCTGAACTATTTGCTTCCCACCTAGAATCCATTTTTTCTCCTCATCCCGAAACAAACTCTTCCCAGGATGTAGAAATACTCGATAACCTTAACAGCCCTCTTCCTCTATCCCTTCCTCCTAAAGCATTCCATCCTGCAGAAATCAAATATATTATCAAACATCTTCCCCGAAAATCTCCTGGCTGCGACCATATAACAGCTCCAATCCTAAAAAATTTACCGCAGAAAGCAATAATCTTCCTTACATACATATACAATGCAATCCTCAGAACTACCTATTTCCCCATTTCATGGAAACACTCTGTCATAATCCTTATACCTAAACCACATAAACCCCCTAAGAATCCATCTTCCTATCGTCCTATCAGTTTGCTCCCAATTATGTCTAAAATATTTGAAAAACTCCTCCTCAAAAGAATTCTGTCCACTATCCCTCCCAACTCCATACCAGATCACCAGTTTGGGTTCCGTACTCAGCACTCAACCATTCAACAATGTTTCAGCGTTGTTGACACCATATCCCACGCGCTGGAAAGTAAAAATTACTGCACGAGTGCCTTTCTCGACGTCGCCCAAGCGTTCGATCGTGTTTGGCACCCGGGGTTATTATACAAAGTACGGCGCATACTTCCCCACACATACTTCCTAATCCTACAGTCCTACCTATCAAGCCGTTCCTTCCAAGTAAGATCTGGTTCCACATTATCTAGTTCCCATCCTATTTCCTCTGGTGTACCACAGGGAAGTATTCTCGGTCCTATCCTTTACCTTCTGTACACCGCTGACGTTCCTACCCACCCAAATACTCATTTAACGACATATGCTGATGATACAGCCATCTTTTCCTCCTCCCCTGATCCCGAAACAGCTTCCCTTCACCTGCAGGAACATCTAGACTCTGTTGAGGAGTGGTGCAACAGGTGGAAAATCAAGGTGAATCCAGAGAAATGCAGCCAAATAACATTCACTCTCAATAAAAGGACTTGCCCACCAGTTCACATATCCAGTCAAGAACTTCCTGTATCCAACGAAGTGCGCTACCTGGGATTAATACTAGACAGTAGACTCACTTGGAACCCACACACCCGACTGAAAAGACAGGAACTGAACAGGAGATACGGACTTCTTCGACGACTATTGGGACCTTCATCAAAACTCACAATACAGAACAAACTCACTATAACAACACCAAGTGTTCATTCACGGAATAACGAATAATGAATAAAAGTAATTATTCTTCATTCATGAATAAAATAATACATATATTCATTAATCTTTATTCATCATTCTGAATAATTTTTGCCCAACACTGATATGTATAGAAGTACACTCCTACTTTTCGTTTATGTCGTTATAGTTGAAATATGTCATTGCCATCGAATCGGACACTATGATTATGCTAGATGTACATTTTTATCCATCTTGCTACGATAATTTTTCGCTATAATGTGAAGCTTGGCACAAAAATACTTCGTAGTTGTTTTTTTTTTTACTATTTATTTTTTCAAACATACCGAATACATAAAAACGTCAAAATAAATATTAAATAACATTTAGTTATACATAAATTTGTAGCAGGAAGTCACTACGATAATAACTAACCAACTAGTTCCTCTCTTACAGCGAAGGCCTTCCTAATATCCCGTCCTCGTGAAAGAAAAGCCACTAGTCCGCCTACTTTTATTGGAGAGAAGGACAAGAAGAAGAGTAAGAAGAAGGACACCGGACCCGAGGAGGATCCCGAATGAAGGGGGGGGGGGAAGCGGGAGTCTAAATTGCACTAGAATTTGTTGGCCAAAAGGAGAGGGAGCCGAGGATATTCCATAGGTCGCTTGTAGAATACAAAGCAGATCCCTAGCTCTGTGTTCTCTCTCGCTTTCAGCTTATTTCTACTGTTTCTCTAAAGCAAAATACAGCCCAGCGGTGTATGAACGCTGTCGGTGGTTATATTAGGTGTCTGGCAGAACCTCTACATGGTATAACTTCATTTTAGCATATCTTTTAGGTTGGACTTATATATATATATATATATATATATATATATATATCAGGTAGACGTCTTTGACCTAGCCTATGACACGCCCGTATCAAGACCTGAGTTCCAATTTTGGTCAAAATCGGTCAAACGGAGTGGATTTGTATAAGGAACAATTTTTTTTTTCTTTTTTTTTTTACGGCGCATCTACATCAGGGTCATTAGCGCCGACATCCAGGGTGCAGCGAGGAATTTTACCAGCGAGCCGTGGGATGATAAAATTCCTGCCGGAGGTTGGGAATCGAACCCACCATCTCCCGCTTATGAATCCAAGGCGCTAGCCATTAGACCACGGGAGACCCCTATAAGGAACAATTATATTTATATATGTGATATATATATGTATATATATATATATATATATATATATATATATATATATATATATATATATAGATAGATAGATAGATAGATATAGGTGTATGCATTTAATATATAAATATTTGCCTTTTAACCAGCTTTTTTATTGAACGATCCAGCCCAAAGAGTTTGATCTTAGGACAAATCTGTTAAAACAGATTCCCGAGTTTAGGAAAATAGAGTTGAGGAAAATACATTTCTTCAATTTAAAACTTTTCACTGTTTATTTCTATACTTAGATACGTTAGCAGCATTCATTATTATATTGTATAATTAGTTTATAAACCCATTTGAGAACTTTCTTGACATAGGGCTTGCATCCGCATGGCCTGAGAGCCACTTTCGTGACTAAGGCCATTTTTCAATAATAATAAATAACATTTCGTTTTTTAGAATAAATATGCTTTAGCGATAAATAAGCTGAAAAAAATAAAGTGTACCAAAAAAGTTTCCGCTGGCGTTCGCGCATGCGGAGTGATCATGTACGAACAATAAGACTGTAGGTTATACAGTAAATTACATAGGTTTATCGGGTGGGCCTAAAGCATATTTATGGTCTTGAATTTTAGCAGAAGGCTCTAAACGAAATTAATTTCCAAAAAAAAAATTATAAATTTTAATTTCTCTTAAAAAGTTTTTTTTTTTTTTTTTTTTTTTTTTTTTTTTAATTTTTATTTAAAAACACCCACATCAAGCGCTTCACTCAAAACAAACATTACATTATATTTACATGAAAAAATGCAATTATACATATAAAATATGTTTATATAATTCATTATACATCCAAATAAAAGGAATACAATATTACTTATTCATTCAATTATACAACTAATCAAATATGCTAATTAATAACATAATTCATTATATATTATTTATTATTTTATAATCATTAACGTACCGTTATTTATCTTAATAAAAAATTATTTACATTACATGTATTTATCGTCCGTTAATTATTTGTTTTTCACTTACTAAGCCTTAGATAATTATTTACCCTTCGGCTATTCATCCATCACTTTAGGAATGAAAAGGCGGAAAATTATTTCAGGACTTGGCCAGCTCGAAGAAAGGATATCTTCAGCTGAATAGAAAGGAGCATTCAATACGAAAGGCCAATCGTAGACTTTCAGAAAGGTGCTTTCATTTAAACCGCCCTTCCTTCAGAATACGAAAATCTTCCTTTATAAAAGTTTTTTTTTTTAATTTATTAAAATCTCCTTAGGGTGTGTAATGATCTAGTGAATATTGATGGCTACTAAAAAAAAAAAAAATAAAATAAAATAAATAAATAAAAATAAGACTAATAGATAGCACATAATTAGTCAAAAATAACAAAATGAAGTTTCACAGAGGACTTCATGTTAAAAAGTCCGTCACGCAGGAGCTGCATAACTAAGCACTTTCCTCAGAATTTGGGTAGTGTAGACTGCTTTCCAAAACAATTTGCTTAAAATATCCTACATAAATAAAATAAAAACATGAATAGTTCTCTTTTAATTTTGTAACGAGTAACTGATCAATTAATCATTTGCTTCCAGAGTTATGTTTACACATGGTACCTACTACTCTACTTAATAAATACAAAAAACCTCATATTATCGTATTTTGATCTAACGTAGGAACAGGATACAGTCCCTCTAGTGGTAGAAAGCGCTCCTTGCGGCGGGCTTTTCTTTTGAAATATATTACAAAGTAAACCCCCCTTTCCGATTGACCGATTCAGCTCATTTTTACAACACTTCTTTCTCATGAGTTACCCACAACGTATACCGCGTTTCGTTACAATACAGCAGAAATTACGACCGGTTTGAGTATATTAGTAATTTGGGTCCGGAGTAACCCCCCCCCCCCTAATGAACCGATTTAGTTTATTTTTACAACACATATTTACCTGTATATTACCACTACGAATACCGAGTTTCGTCGAAATATACCAAACATCACGGCTGGTAGTGGCGAATTGGTATTATGGGTCCGGATTTTAGCCCCCCTCCTTTTGAACCGATTTAGTTCATTTTAATATCTCACTTACGGGCCTAGATATTATCGGAGCAAATTCTCTCAAAAACATTAGTTAATGTTTCCTAACACCACCTTTAGTAGTCTTATATACAGGACCAATGTCTGATTTTTGGGCTTGGTCCTCAATGAAGCATTTTGATGTATACTAGAAACTAGTAACACTGTTTATTTCCTTTGGTTTCAATGAATTAAAAAGAAATAAAATGAAAATGCATGGCATAAAGTATTGCTCCAACAGGTAAAATTAGCCTTCAAGACAGAGAATTGTGATTAAAGAGATAGCTTTCGACATTTTTACGAACATTGAATAGGCTTCTGAAGGTAGCACTTAGTTTCCAAGACTAACAGACAATATATATAAGATATATATATATATATATATATATATATATATATATATATATATCATGAGTGCAACGTCAATAGCTACTTTGATTCGGAGGAAACTGCTAAAACCACATAAAATTAGCAACAGAAAAGTGTTTCGTTATATTTATAATATGTTTAAAGGAATCTGAACAATCTGACGTCAGTTACCTAAGAATAGGTGGGGCAGCCGTAACCTAGACTTCCTCACAAATATTTCTTGGAAATTAATTTAGCAAGCAGGAAAATTATTTTGGAAAATTAACATTGTTTGAATTTTCCTTGTCGCAAAACAGGGTACATGGAACACCACAGCTAGAACTTGTGTGGTATTCTCTCTAGCCTAATTTAACCCTACTCCTGATTTTTATTTAACTTTTATTTACCTATTATTATTATTTTATCTATTTGAATATAACTATTAAGGACATCTGAAGATTTGGACTGTGCAGCCCAAGCCTTAAGATATTCCTAACCGTGTATGAGACAGCCTTGAGGCCAAAGTTGTCATGTACAGTCCGTTGACGTAGAAGTAAAACCCCAATATATTAAACTGTTCAGTCCAATGAGACGGGTACTGAACAGGCCAGGCCTGACATGTGTGGAAAAGGAGATATTTGTTTCACATATCGTAGGTCTACCATCTACAACTGGACTGTGCAGTCCCTGCCATGGGGTTTATTAACTTATCGTGTGTGTGCTAACCTTAAGCCTTGGACACATAGGACGCGATAAGTATCGCGGCGATCAGCGATATCTGGCCGAGGGTGGGAGGCGATCTACAAGTACAGTATTTCATTAGCTCCGTCAAACAAATAACGATCTGTCGATCTGAGCTCGTCTTTATCGCTTTGCCGGGCGATACGGTTGTAAAATATTACAGATTTGTACAACAAATGTTTCGAGGTTACGTAATTTAATAAAAAAACTACATGAATTCTATCTTGCTTGTTGAATGTGTATTCTTTATTTAAATTGATCTCAAAGATATCACGTCCCATGTGAGTCTTCTTATTGCAGACCGCCGCGCGAACCTTAGATCGCTGACCGCCGCGATACAGACCGCGTTCTGTGTGTTCCAGCATTGACAGTCCAAACCTTGAGGCAAACTGTGCAATCTCGGCCTTGAGATTTGAATTGAACGTGTATGGCCACCTTTATACTAATGATAAGTCTAGGGAAGGTTTGGATTCGGCAAGAGAAAATGTTACCTTTATAGAAAAATTTATATTTCGTACTTTTCTTTGGCAACTTTCCTCAACAAAAAATACCTAAAAGTGGAAGAAGACATCAATGACTTTTAGGGTTATAAATAAGAGCAAGCCTCCTTACCACGAGGAATGTCAACGATGTTTTCTACACTTTTATTTACACTAAGGATGTTTCAGAAAACGGTATTGAAATGGATTACAAAAAAAAATGGTGTAATACAAGTAATATGTCCAAAAAAAAAAAGAAGCATTTCTCAGATAGAAATACAGTCTAACGTATTCCAGGCTGACCAACAAAACTAAAATTATTGATGTTTACTGCTGGCTGCAATAAGGATAATAGGCCGTTTACAAAACAGAAAGCAATATTTGGCTGGTTGTTAATAAAGAGAGCTATTTGTCAGGCATTAATATTTGGCCCTATATTCCTTTTACAGTACACAAAGTGCTAATTCATGGACAAAACATAATTAAAAACTGTTGGTACCCATTGAAAAAATGTCAGGGGAGGCTCATCAACGTGTCAATAAAACTATTCCGAAAAAGAGAAAATGGAGGTCTCGTAAAATTAATAGTTTATGAAATAATGAAGACGTTTTGCATAACTTAATAATTTCATCAGACCCTCATATTTCTGAAATTTTATCCCGCTGCGGACACAAATCAGGCGAAGAAGTTTACTTCCTGAAACCATCTAAATAACGATAAACGATGATTTTAGTGAGGATGTTCATGAAGAACCTGAAAACTGATGATGACAATCCGATGGGCGGAGGATAAGAAAATTATTTAAATTGTTTAACGTCCATTTATTATTGACAACGAATGTAAGAACATTAGAAAACAATTTTTTGGATGGAACGGCATTTTTCTCCAGCGGTGGTACTCCTCTTCACTTCAGGAAGAAGTGAGGAGGAGTACCACCGCTGGAGAGGAAGAAGTGAGGAGGAGTACCACCGCTGGAGTAGGAAGAAGTGAGGAGGAGTACCACCGCTGGACAAGGAAGAAGTGAGGAGGAGTACCACCGCTGGAGTAGGAAGAAGTGAGGAGGAGTACCACCGCTGGAGGATGAAGAAGTGAGGAGGAGTACCACCGCTGGAGAGGAAGAAGTGAGGAGGAGTACCACCGCTGGAGAAAAATGCCGTTCCATCCAAAAATACTATCCCAGCGACGAAAAATAACATCAAACATAGAAAAAAAAATGTATTAGTATTGCAAAAAAAAATTATGTAAATGTATATTTGTTTAAAATGAAAGATATTTATCTCTCTCTGTTGTAGGGAATGACAAAGAATTCTATTTTCGCGGTTCCTCCCTCCCTCCATAGGGAGGAACCTCACTTATGAGGTTGACCTCATAATGCAATCCGGAAATGCCGCCTAGGACATTTCACTTTTCAGAACCAATAGATCACCAAAATCACGATGGTTGAAATTTTTATTAAAAAAAAAGAGTAATTATTTACTTAATTCATGTTTTCCTTTATTTCCAGACTTGAAATTTATTGGAGTACAGCTAACGTACTGTTTATGTTAGTATTGTAACAGAAAGCAGTGTCAGAAAAATTGGCATTTCGTTCCACTGTGCGCCGTCCCGCGCCGGTTTTAGAGAACTTTTAAAACTGCGTTGCTTGCTTAACAACTTATTCATCAACCCCCATGTCCTATAGCATAATAGTCTTATCAGGTGCCACTGGTGCAGAGAGGTACGTCAATTCTGCTGTGGTGGGTAAAGAGCGGTTATTCTGATATCGACACTATAAAAGTAATTCTACCTTCCGAAAGTTGTTTTGAAACATACTTTTTGCCCCCAGATAACATTTTGACAGTTGACAAGGGTACTTTCTACAACTTCTTCGTAGAAAAGCTAATTTTCCCAATAAATAATATAGTTCAGGTCTAATTGACAGGCCCGCCTGACCGTGTGTAGCCTGCTTTTGAGTTCGTCCGACCAGCCGGATGATCGAACATACATTTGATTTTCCTCCGGCCGCCTGAACAGTCCTGACTGACAGACCGGCCGGAATAAATACACGGTCAGGCGACCGGCCTTCAGGCGGACTGCTCAGGTCTAACTGACAGTGTGTAGCCTGCTTAACAGAAGCGTACATACCTATAGTGAAAACTGCTTGTTCTATTAGACTCGTTGTACTTCCGGTCAACATGAAAATGAATTTCACAAATAAATAACTTGTATTTTTAGCGCCAAATCTAGAAAATAGGCGTTTTCCGTTTTCTGGCACGTTGTATGGAGTAGACGGGAGGCTTTAGAAATTTGTATGATTTATGTATTTATATAATAGTTTGATAAAATTTAACTCCTCCTGCTCTAACTAAATCTACTATACATTTGTCAAATACCACTCACTCACTGACTCACTGACCTAACTTCGCCCAGCCCTAACCACTTGACAGAAAATGTTGCATGGACTCTCCCTTTAGAACGTAAACACTCGCTAAGAAAGGATGTTTGGATATTCAAATGTTTAAGTATTTTTACAGGGGTTTGAATTTTTAGTTGGTTAGAGCAGGCAAGCCTGGGCAGCATGCGTTGCTAGGACGATAAAAGGTCAGATGTTACCGTACTGTATCTATTTCATAATATTATTTTTATTTGCGGTTAATTTCAAGTATGATGACAGACCTTGATTTACAAGAAATAAACTGTGATTTTGTCCCTCATAGAGTTTTCGCTTTACCGGGTGATGGACCATCCAAGTCAATAATATCCCGAACCCTTGCACAGCCTCCCCAGTCAGAACACTTCTTGTTAATGCTCGCGAATATAATGGGTGTTTCCAAATGGTAATCTATAGATAACGGGTTATCTCTAGGTTATCGCTTCGTTGACAGTGGTCCGAAGAGCCCAGTGGCAAGAAATATTATACTTTGGTTATTTATCATTTGATGAATAACATGTAGTGTGACGGGAACTGTGCTATGATAAACTGCACAAAATTATACAATATCGTTAATTTTGATCTGACATTATTTAACGCAATTAAATAACTACTTGTCTTCCTTGACGAATCACGGGTATTGTGCTAGTTAATAATACTTTTACAATAATTGGATCAGTATAAAATCCTATATCTGACAAACAAGAATGCTATTAGACAGTAAGGAACCAAAACAATGAACGAAGAGAGATTTAATCTTGGGAGGAAGAACATTAAGGAGAAGAAGACATCTTAGCAAACATCTAATCCTGATCAGACATTAGTCTTGCTGTATTACAAACAACAACATCCCTCTAAGATGGATGGTACCTTCCTGCTATCTAACGGAATAAATATATAGGCCTCTGGGCTCAATCTCTGAGGAATACACACCAAACACTCTATTTAAAGCATTTACACGCAAGATTTCCATTTATACTACATCTTGGTATATTTGAGATGTTTTGAAAACAAGAACATCGCAAACTTCAATTCACCAGAATGAAAGGTCCGTAAGTCATTATAATAAATAAATAAATAAAGCCTTTATTGTAGATACAAAAAAAAAAAAAGTACATAATAATAATAATAATCAAATAAATCAATAATTCTTGTTCTTACAAGCTTTTTATAATATAAATAATAAGAACATATAAACATCTACTGTGCCCATCTCTGGGCAAAGGCCTCTCCCAGGGTTTTCCATATGGTCCTGTCTTGTGCAGACCCACAAAACCTATCAATATCATCCCTCCATCTCTGGAATGGTCTACCTCTTCTCCTTGTGCAGTCCAAAGGTATCCAGTCGGTAGTCCTTCTTGCCCATCTTGCTCCTTCCATACGTGCCAGATGTCCTGCCCATGTCCATTTCTGCATAAGTGCCGCAACGATGACATCTTCGACACCAGTCTTCATACGGATTTCAGTATTTCGTATTTTTTGGCTCTTTCGGATAGCATTGGGGTCGACACCTTGGTTTTGGAGACTCTTGACTAGAAAGCTGTGGGAAACACAGTCGAATGCTTTCCTGTAGTCTATAAACGCATTAGTCATTAAGTGGATTTATAACAGATGACCACATTTTAACCCTGAATCAGGCACAATCACCGGTGTACCGTAATCCGGCACAACCGTCCCAATAGGACAGACACTATTTTCTGGCCTTGAAAATTCCTGAATGCATTTTAAACCTCTATTGACACCGTGGGGTGAAAAATACCCCACACTTTGTTCTATGGCGTGTTTAATTTCTGTAAATCCCTGTGGGCCCTTAAATATATGCCCCTAAGGGCCCTTGTGGCCTCATATAGGGCTAATATAGTTTTATTACATTGTTCTGTAGATATTAAATTTATTAACAAAAAATATATCAAATACTCACCGCTTTATTTTATAAGGCCATGTTCTGAAAAGCAAAGTATATAAATAAATAAAATAATAATTCATTCTTGGAGAAAAATTATTCCCAAAGTGTGTTTTAACAGCATGGAAGGCAGAAACTGTCGTAATAAATTCTCGCCCTCGAGAATCTGATATTGGCGTGTGGTGTGAAAGAAGAATGTCCCCTCTTTTTTTGTGGACTGGTTTCCGGCTTCTCTCGCTCACTGGTTCCAAACACATTTAAATTCAAAGGTAATTTTTATCAGTTTTTCTTGAAATATATATAGTAAATTTATTTTCAATGCTTTTTTAAATAAATTATTGATTTGTAGTAGGTATATAACATTGAGGAAAAATGCATATTTCGAGAAACTGTAAAAACATACTTTCTAACTTCAGCATACTTGGATCAGAACTACTATGTACGCTCCTTCTAAAAGGACAGAAAAACTTACTGATTACACAAACGTACATATATGCAGAGATGGGCGTAATTTTATTTATAAATAAAAATACGAATTTAATCGTACTTCATATATTTGTGAATACAAATATAAATAATTCGTACTTCATATATTTGTGAATACGAATATAAATAAATTCGTATTCATAGGTGTGAATACGAATTTATTTTTATTCACATATATTAAATATAAAAATACAAATAAAATTTTATTCGCAAATTTTTCTGCGAATAAAAATAAATTCACAGAAAAAATTGTAAATAATCACAAAAAATGTGAATATTTACAAAAATTCAAGTGATTACAAAAAAATCACATTAAAATATACGAATAAAAATTTATTCACATTATAATTTGTGAATACAAACTTATTCACAATAAAATTCGCAAATAAATTATGAATTTATTCGTATTAAGATTATATTACGAAAGTTATTGAAGGTGATTTTTTTTTTTTTTTTTTTTTTATAGAGATTTTTTAGATGACAAACTGTGTCCCTGCAGCATGGCTGGTTGTCCCGCGGCGCCTTCATCACCTTCAATAACTTTCTAATATCATCTTAATACGAATAAATTCATGATTTATTTGCGAATTTTATTGTGAATAAATTTTTATTCACAAATTATAATGTGAATAAATTTTTATTCGTATATTTTAATGTGATTTTTTTTGTAATCACTTAATTTTTTGTAAATATTCACATTTTTTGTGATTATTTACAATTTTTTCTGTGAATTTATTTTTATGCGCAGAAAAATTTGCGAATAAAATTTTATTTGTTTTTTTATATTTATTATATGTGAATAAAAATAAATTCGCATTCACACTTATGAATACGAATTTATTTATATTCGTATTCACAAATATATGAAGTACGAATTTATTTATTCTTGTATTCACAAATATTTGAAGTACGAATTTATTTATATTCGTATTCACAAATATATGAAGTACGAATAAATTTATATTTTTATTTATAAATAAAATTATGCCCATCTCTGCATATCTGGCAGATAAATTTGGCTGAAAATACTTTGAACCATCTAAGAAAAGTAAATTTTATGTTTCAAGATTGGTCTTCCACAAGAACGGGGGTGGCAAATGGCCTAAAAACGGGAAACATTCAGTATCTGAAAAACGGATTTAGATAGAAAAATGGGACTGGTAACATTCGGCTCGGAACAAACAAATACATCAAGTTCAATTGTTTTATTGAAACTTCGGACTAAACACAACTGCTGGCCGATATGCCAAACTTCGGACTAAACACAACTGCTGGCCGATATGCCAAACTTCGGACTAAACACAACTGCTGGCCGATATGCCAAACTTCGGACTAAACACAACTGCTGGCCGATATGCCAAACTTCGGACTAAACACAACTGCTGGCCGATATGCCAAACTTGTAACAGAAGAACGAACTTACGAACCACTCGAATCGTACTATGAAGACGTATCACAATACACCAAGTACACAAGCTTGTATAACTGGTAACTAAACTAAACTTTCGCTACAGAGAACAAACTAAGGACAGTGAAGTTTTCGGTTAAAGAATCATGGGCGTATACAATGTAATTTATGGGGGCTGAGGGGGCTTAATAAAATCCCCAATAAAAGGAAAGAAATAATAAGAAAACGAAAGCATATTGCCACGATGAAAATTTATGAAATTTTCGGACTGGGTTGCAACAAGTATTTTGAATGATCTTTAAATTAGTCCACGTAATAAGTCAAAGTTTGTATGTGCCCACAAGAATTCACACTAATCGCGGTATTTAATTTTGATAGAGCTCACGACTAGACGATAGCAACTAGATTGAACTCGTATTAACATTTTGTTGACGAGGGTACATGTATTATCTGAGCAAATTGCTTAAACTAGGTAGTGCAACAAACAAAGGTGTACTCTAATCCTTTGCTTCCTTTGCGGTGTTATGATCGGATAGGCTGGTAAAGGCAGACAATTTTTGTTTTAATTTTTACCTTAACACGTCTAGATTGAAAAGTGATCTTTCCCATCTCGGAAAGCCGGAGCTTCTTTTGTAATCATAGCTGTTCTCAATGCTTATTTAAAATTCGTAACGTATAGCGTTATAAAGCGCCCCCCTTTTTTTTTGTTGCCCAGTTTGACTTAGCTGACCATTCTACAGCAGGAAAAAAAATTAATAATTTTGTTCTCCGTTTTTTACAATTATACATCACTCATTTAAAGTAGTGTGTTACTTGGACTAACTTCCATTATTTTGGAAGTGGGCCTAAAATAACGAGAATACCCTTGAAACATAGTAATAATCATCCTGTTCCTAAATCCTGTAGCTTATGTAGTGTTAGAGAGAAGAGTACAAGGTACTTAGTAATATTTGAGGAAAAAGATTGTTCTGAGATGGCTTAAAATTCCCAAGACATTACAGTAAGAATATGAATAACATTCAGTCTTAAAATGATAAATATGTACTTTGAATAAAATAGGTCCAATGGATCAGACGGATAGATTTTACAATATATTTTCTTTTTAAGTATCCATGGTATAAAACATTTATTTATTTATTTAAGAGCTAAATATAAAACGTTGACTTTTAATGAAATTAGAATATATTGTTTGAGAGAGAGATTTAAACTTAGATATAGAATAAAATCAATGAAGATTTTAAGAACTTCTAAACGGGTTTACATGAGCGTAACATACAAAGCTACAGATTGCTCGGAGTTACAGAATGGTTTATTACGAACTGATCTTGTCACAGCTGAGCGTAGGAAGCTGCCACCCGCAGTACTTGTTAGGTATACAGAGATTAGCTCTAGACAATTTTAGACTTGGAATTCCTCAGTGTTCTATCTGCTTTGGAATTCCACGACTCTATTGTAGGCAGGATTCTACAGCAAGAGTATATTATCTTCGTGAGAAGTCTTATCAGTGGCACCCACGTCCTTCTGGCTTTAGCTTGGCTCTGTTTTCCGGGCTACTGTTTCGGTATTCACGCTTTCGTGGTTAATCTTGTAACTTCAGGACCACATGGTTTGTAGGGAAGTTTTGTTGTTGAATGGTGTTGTCTTGTTAATCATTCTGAGCTTTGTTATCATTCACTAGAAGTATACTTATGATCCAGGGATGTATTGTCTGGGATTTGGATGAATGCGTACGAAAGTTCGTGCAAAAGCTTTCGCGGTTGTTTGTTTTCACATCTCTCGATCGTTACAGTTAGTCGTGTAAGTTTCGCGTCCCTCACTTTCAAGCTAGGATAAATAGATTTTGATTCATTCGTTCAGAAAATGTTACTTAAATAAAGTAAAATAGTGCTATGGGAGCTGTAGATATGTTTTCCAAGAGAAAGAGAGAAGGGGAGAGAGAGAAAGACGACAAAGAGAGAGAGAGAGAGAGAGAGAGAGAGAGAGAGAGAGAGAGAGAGAGAGAGAGAGAGAGAGAGAGATAGAGAGAAAGTGAGAGAAGAGGGGGCAAGAGTTTGTATGTGTGTGATAGAGATAGGGCGAGTGTGTGTGTGTGTGTGTGTGTGAGAGAGAGAGAGAGAGAGAGAGAGAGAGAGAGAGAGAGAGAGAGAGGAGAGAGAGAGAGAGCGAGAGAGAGACTATACTATTAAACTGTATTATTTAAACAAAAATCAGTTCCGTACCAGGCCACGAGTGCAGATATTATGGCCAGTACAATGCTCCGTTTGCTAGATTTTAACCTTTGCAGATACAAATTAATAAATTAATTAAATGCTGGGTTGGCCTAGGGACGGTCAGGGAGGCCGAACTCAACGCATGAACAAGACACTAGAAGATAAAAATCTTTAGTGCTTGCTCGGTATTTGAACTCAGGTCCTCCAGCATGTTAGCCAGAGCTCTACCATTGACCTAATGTGGTCCCAACTATATTTTTTAAACTACTAAATTACTTAAACTCAGTAGTCTTTTTTTGTTATTAAAGATTTTTGCCTGCTTTCATTTTGAATGTTTTACTTTATTTTTTCGCTCAGCTAGATATTTTCCTCTTTCTATAATTTCTACATTTGTGAAATCGAGTACATGTTTATATTTCATGGATTATTTAAATTTAAATCACGTCTACTTTATCATCTATTTATAATCGTCTGTGCAAATATTTGTAATTTATATACATGGCATTAGAAATTCTTTGGTGCTATCAGGTAGTCAAGTGTATTTGATAGAATGACGTTTCTAGAAATGTAGTCTATATTGACTCCTTATGTCATTTATATTAGAATGTTAGGGACTCGAAACTAAAATGCGAAAGAGAGAAAGAAAGAGAGAGTTAGAGGGAAAGAACGAGAGAAAGAGAGAGAGGGTAAAAGGCAAAAAAACTTGATGGTAAGGTGTAAGTGTAGATCGATATCCAATCTCGATTCTCCATTCTCATTCAGGAAGATGCTTGGAAGTAGAAGGTCGATGATGGAGGGGTAGCGAGGAGTAGATTTGATGGCTGTTCTGGGGTGCGGAGAAACTTTTCCCGATGGACTGTTTTCCTGATGAAATGCTCTTTCTAACCCGCTATCGGCATTTACAGTAGTGAATTTATTGGATTCCTTCCGAAATGAGACAGGAAGAGAACTAGAGAAACAACCAAAAAATATTGAATCTGCACATTATATAAGTATTGCATTGTCGCACTTATGAATAAGGTTAAATAATTTAGTTTCTGCGGACGGACAACAAAAAGCTAGGATCGCATTTATAGTAAATATTTTAAAATTCAATATTTTTTACATTAACACAGCTACACAACAAAAAAGTACGGACCCAGAGAGCATACAATGTTTGCTATATGCTTTTGGGGTCCCCGAATCCAAATCCGGGGTCTAAAAAATCCCAGCACTTATTGGTTTGGGCCTATCCCCACAAATGTCATAATTTAGGATATTTTACACTATAGTATCCTGTGTATCACCCTTCAGTGCTCAAAATTACAATTTTGTTTGATACCTCAACGAACTTGATTGGTACAGTTAAAGCCAAGTTAAAGCTCCTTGAATATATTTATTTTCACAAAAGTTTGCGTTAATATTAATATTTAATATGTTTTATGATGAATCTATATGAGAGTTCTTATACAAAAATTGACTTAACCATCGGAGGTGATTCTTGAACAGAAGACATTTTTTAAAATCCCAAAATACAACCATTAAAATCTCTTCCCGCATTCGAGCAATGCATGAATTGAAGTAAATTAACTACACGTCCTAAATTTCGAACTTTTTTTTTATTAATTTGTCCACATGTTAATTAATGTGGAGGCCCAGTGGCCATGAGTGTTATGGCGTGAGCACTTAACACTACGTACCAAGGCTCGTGGGTTCGATTCCCGTTATGAGGTGGTGGCTTTTCTTTAGAAAAAAAGAAGAGGCATCAGCCCTCTCCTGGCTAGAAAAGGGTGGTAACCCATCCTAAAATTCTTCGTTAACACTAATGGACGTTAAAATTTAAATAAATAAAGAAATTGAGGTCTATGCATTGGAAAGTATTTGACCCTTCTAGCGGTACTGGTTTTTGAGGTTTTGAGCATCAAAGATTTACTTTTTAAGATGGGTGACAAAGGCAGGGCGTATCCCTAACGGACAGTTTATGCGGCAGCAAACCGAATTAGGATTAAAATGAAATATAGCATAATATATAAGGCTTTATTTCTAGAGAAAATTCTGGCAGGCAATTAAAATTATTAGATTCAATTACAACTATTCCATTGTGATTATGAGGTTGGATGAATATACAGAGCGGACGTTGTGGAAAACGTATTTAACAGGACGTATGACGACATGACCACTAGCGTGAGAAGGAAATGAGATTCCGCTAACAATAACTGCATCATACGAGCAGGCCAGAAATTCATGTGACAGTTAAATTGAGGGAACACGGTAGATAAACCCGGGCGTGGGACCATATTTGAATTGTCCAAGGAGTTAATTCTCATTTTCCTGTTTATGACAAGAGTTCAACCGCAGCTTTCCATAGTCTAGTTGGTGTTGAATAATAGAATATTTTCAGCAGTTGTGGAAGAATAAATTTGATTTTTTATAAAATTAAAAAGGAAGGAAGTCATTTAGCTCACACTAAGAACACATAATATATACGCTGATTGAGAGGAGATCGTCGACCGTAGATGATGCAGGGTAGGGATTGTCGGGGTTCGGTCACTGCTACTTAATAAAACTACATTTTATCATAAAAATGGTTTTATTGTGCCGACGTTTCGGCTTGAACTTCAAGCCTTCATCAGGGCCGTAAAAACAAGTAGGACGGATGTAATACTGATATATATATATATATATATATATATATATATATATATATATATGCCTACATGCGCAAATACACATACATATATACATACATACATATATGGAAAAAGATATTTTTTGTTTTTTTCTTTTTCCATATATGTATGTATATATATATATATATATATATATATATATATATATATATATATATATATATATATATATATATATATATACATATATATTTCAGTATTACGTCCGTCCTACTTGTTTTTTACAGCCCTGATGAAGGCTTGAAGCTCAAGCCGAAACGTCGGCACAATAAAACCATTTTTATGATAATATATACGCGTATGTTTGTATAAGCGAACAATTACAGATATCAATCATCTAACAGCTAATAACTATTTGGACTTAAGTGAAGAGCGTATATTTGGGTGGCACTTGCTCGCTATGTTTTTTTTTTTTTTTTTTTTTTTTCAATTTTGCTTAAAACATTTCATTGAATGGTTTTACCTAGTGGTGGGGGGCTTGCCTGTAGAGTCCCGCTCCTGGTGCATAGGAGCCCCTGCAGAGTGGGAGATACTTTTCCCAGCAACACTCTCTATAGACAGTCAGCTGGCAGCCAGCCTCCTTGGCTCAGTTACTCCGTATTCGACTCTCGGCTGAAGATCAGTGGTTCGATCCCACATTTTTCACAAATTTTTTTTTTTTACATTTTTTCTTTCTAAAATGTCTACGACAATGGACAGTGAGCAACAGTACACTTTCTTGGAATCTACCTCTACTCAAGACGGCGAAAATTTTACTCAGGGAAGACGTAAACGTCTTCGTAAGAAAACTTCTACTAATTTATCGCCTAAAGCCAAACAGCAAAAAGGATCAAAAATAACTGAAAATCAAAATGTATCTCAAATTAATAAAAATCTCCTTTCAGTAGCAAAAACAGACCAGAAGCCGCCTAACATCTACGTCAGAAACATTAAAAATTACAAAAACCTCTGCTCTCGTCTCAGTCAAGCTGCTGGAGAAAAATCTTTCTCTTGCAGAGCCAGATTTAATGACATAGCGATCAGTGCTACCGACAGCGGTGCCTACAGGGCAATTATTAAAAGTTTAAACCAGATGGAAGCCGATTATCACTGCTATCAATTGCCTGAGGAAAAAGCATACAGAGTCGTCATTCGCAATTTACATCATACCACACCTCCTGAAGACATCGCAAATGCTTTGAAGGATCTTGGCTATAACGTTAAAAGAATAATTAATGTTCGCCACCCGACAACGAAAGCACAACTTCCTCTCTTTTTCGTGGATCTGGAAAAGGCCGAAAAAAGCAGAGAAATATTTAAAGAACAATATCTTCTCTACACCAAGATATCAGTGGAAGAGCCCCGCCGTCGACGCGAATTAACTCAATGTCACAAATGCCAAGAATATAACCATACCAAAAGCTACTGCAACCACGCACCTAAGTGCGTTAAATGTGGCGAGCAGCACAAGTCTGAAGACTGCGCTAAACCCAAAGACGCACCTGCAACCTGCGCCAACTGTGGCGACAATCATCCAGCCAACTACAAAGGATGCGATGTCTACAAGGCCCTCAGAACTCTTAGGACTCAACGGCAGAGGACGAGCAGCGCAACCCGGCTGACCAACGTACAGGCTTCTGCCATCAAAGATGCCACACATACTCAGCCTCAGCAGCCATCCACATCAGCAACTTCACCTCGGAGGCCAAATGTCTCGTATGCCTCTCTTCTCTCCTCTAGGCAAAAGAATGTTCTGGTAAATCCTCAACCCAATCCAATGCCAGCACAAAAACCACCAACCACCCCAACCCCAGCACAAAACCTCACACCTCCTTCCCAAACCTCCCAGAAGAATATCCCATCAGTTTCCTCTCCTAAGCCTATTAATGCTCCTCCTGTTCCTCCCACTCCTACACCCCAAGATCCCTTCAACCTCTTTTCCTCGTTCCTAAATAAGTTGGAAACATTATTAACTCCTCTTATCTCCCTTATGACCTCCCTAATTTCCGACATTCTTCCGAAACTTCTTAAATGATTTCCTTTAATCCCAATTCCCTCACCATAATCCTATGGAATGCTAACGGACTTATCTCACGACGACTCGAGCTTGAACTCCTACTTACAGAAAGAAACATCGACATCGCACTGATTACAGAAACACACCTACTTACCACAAACTACTTCTCAATCCCAGGCTATGTGTGCTACAGGGCAGACCATCCCTCCGATTCCCGGCATGGAGCAGCAGTAATGGTGAAAAGTTCTTTGGCTCACTTTTCGCACTCCACTCTCTCGACAGACAGCATGCAGGTAAGTTCAATTTCCCTTTCCCTTTCATCCTACAATATAATTGTTTCTGCGGCGTATTTCTCTCCAAATTTTACCATTTACCAACCTGAATTCCTCACTCTATTCCAATCCTTTGGTCCTCACTTTCTCATAGGGGCTGATTTCAATGCGAAACATCCCAGATGGGGAAGCCGTCTTACCAATCCTCGTGGCAGAATTCTTTATGACATCCTTCAATCCCAAAATTATGACACCATTTCCTCTGATTCTCCTACATATTGGCCAACCGATCCCTCTCGCACTCCCGACCTTGTCGATTTCTTCATCACTACTGGCCTACGAGGAATATCATACTCGGTTCAGTCACTGCTTGAACTCTCATCCGATCACTCAGCCATCCTACTCGTCCTGAATACCTCTCCTCTACCACGCTCCAGCAATCCCACTCTCACACCAGGGCTTATGAACTGGGAGTTGTTTCGTCAACAACTCTCTCAACTCATAGATCTCAATGTTCCCTTGAAAACTTCATCCGACGTGGATGAGGCTGTTTTGATGTTCACAAAAGCCATACAAGACAGTGCTCTGAGCTCAAGCAGGCCAAGAACACGTCTCCCTTTTCACCCTAAGCCTCAACTCCCAGACCACATCCTTAATCTCTTGTCAGCTAAGCGCCAAGCAAGGGCTCGCTGGCAGAGGTCTCGTTACACATCCGACCACACTTCCTTCAATCGACTTACTCGCCTCCTAAAAAAAGCCTTATCCGAATTCCGATCTGAATCCTTCAATGATTACCTACAATCACTTGCCACCGAAGACAACTCTCTCTGGCAAGCCACCCGTAAAATCCTAAAATTCCATTCCGTTCCTCAACCTCTACAACGCAGTGACGGAACTTGGGCTAGAAGTGATGAAGACAAAGCCGAATTATTCGCTTCCCACCTGGAATCCACTTTTTCCCCTCACCCAGAAACCAGCTCCCCCCAAGACCTAGAAATACACGATTACCTGATTAGCCCTCTTCCACTCTCCCTTCCTCCTAAAGCATTCCATCCTGCAGAAGTTAAATACATTATCAGACACCTCCCAAGAAAATCTCCCGGTTATGACCTTATAACAGCCCTAATCCTAAAAAATCTACCTCACAAAGCAATTATTTTCCTCGCCTACATATTCAATTCAATCCTACGTACTACCCACTTCCCAAATCCATGGAAACATTCGATAATAATCCTTATACCTAAACCTCAGAAATCTCCCAAGAATCCATCTTCCTATCGCCCTATCAGTTTGATCCCAATTATATCCAAGATATTTGAAAAACTTCTCCTTAAAAGAATTCTGTCCACGATCCCTCCAAATTCCTTACCAGATCACCAGTTTGGTTTTCGTCCTCAGCATTCAACCATCCAACAATGCTTCAGCGTTGTTGACCCCATATCCCACGCGCTTGAAAGTAGAAACTACTGCACGAGCGCCTTTCTCGACGTCGCCCAAGCGTTCGATCGTGTTTGGCACCCGGGGTTGTTATACAAATTAAAGCGCATACTTCCTCACACATATTTCCTAATCCTGCAATCCTATCTATCTAACCGCTCCTTCCAAGTAAGATCCGGTTCCGCATTGTCTAGTTCCCATCCCATTTCCTCCGGAGTACTACAGGGAAGTATTCTTGGTCCTCTCCTCTACCTTTTATACACCGCAGACATCCCTACCCACCCAAGCACCCACTTAACTACCTATGCTGATGATACAGCCATATTTTCCTCCTCTCCTGACCCCGTAACTGCTTCCTGTTATCTACAAGAACATCTGGAATCTGTCGAGCACTGGTGCAACAAGTGGAAAATAAAGGTGAATCCTGAGAAATGCTGCCAAATCACATTCACCCTCAATAAGAGAACCTGCCCTCCAGTCATCATATTCAGCCACGAACTCCCCATATCCAACGAGGTGCGCTACCTGGGATTATTACTGGACAGTAGACTCACTTGGAACCCACACACCCGACTGAAAAGACAGGAACTGAACAGGAGATACGGACTCTTACGACGACTACTGGGACCTTCATCAAAACTGACAATACACAACAAACTCATTGTTTACAAAACCATAATCCGACCTATTTGGACTTACGGACTTGAATTCTGGGGTACAACTAAAACTTCTAACATACAGAGAATACAGGCATTCCAATCCAAAGTCCTCCGCAAAATAGTTAATGCTCCTTTCTATGTTTCCAATAAAACCCTTCATAGTGACCTCAACATCCCTTTCGTTCAAGAACTGGCAAAATCCCGCTTCCTAACGTTTCATTCCAAACTGTCCTTCCATCCCAATCCTAGAGCACAAACACTTTCCTCCCAAACTCACCCCAAAAATCCGCCTAGAAGGCTCAAGAGACATTGGCCTCGTGATCAATTAACTGAATAGGGACAAAACATTATTCTAAGTAGGAAGTGCCAGTATTGATTGGCTCCTTCCAAAAGTGTTATTATTATTGTGTTATTATTTTTATTATTATTTCCTATTCATTGTTTTTGTTTGTTTTGTTTTTTATGTACTTTTTCTTTCTTTTTTTTTCTTTTTTTTTATTTTTTTTTATTTTTTATTTATTTGCTTATTTGTTTTTTATTTATTTTGTATTTCAACTCAATTCTGTATATAATTATTATTTTTATCTGAGAGCAAACTTAACTAATGTACTCTCCAAATGTACAGATGTTAAATAAACGTATTACTAAAAAAAAAAAAAAAAAAGAATGGTTTTACCGGCGTTCTGGTGTAACCTTAAGCCCCATTGAAAATTGTTCCATTATTAACATAAAGCAATCTTAAGGAGGATATTTTCCAAACTTAAAATAAATACATATAAGTGAAGACGAACTAGCCTAAAACCGAAATCTAAGTTTAACTATTTCATATTAAAATTACAGCATACACACAATCCTGACTTTATGTTTCTTATAGCCTTAACATTGGTCTAACTAGAGTATAAGCTACTGAGGAGGTATGTAGTCCAGCAACGACAAAGAGTTGTGCAGGAGTAGTATCCTGACTTCAGTTTCTAGTAGCCTTCACTTTGAGGGAACTAGAGTATAAGCTACTAGGTATGTAGTCCAGCAATGACAGAGAGTCGTGCAGGAGTAGTATCCTGACTTCAATTTCTAATAGCCTTCAGTTTGACGGCACTAGGGTATGAGCTACTAGGTATGTAGTCCAGCAATGACAGAAAGTCGTGCAGGAGTAGTATCCTGACTTTAGTTTCTAGTAGCCTTCACTTTGAGGGAACTAGAGTATAAGCCACTAGTTATGTAGTCCAGCAATGACAGAGAGTCGTGAAGGAGTAGTATCCTGACTTTAGTTTCTTATAGCCTTCACTTTGACGGCACTAGGGTATGAGCTACTAGGTATGTAGTCCAGCAATGACAGAAAGTCGTGCAGGAGTAGTATCCTGACTTAATGTTTCTAAGAGTCTTCAGATTAGCCTAACTACAGTATAAGCTACTGAGGAGGTAATGTAAGTGCAGCAATGACGGAGAGTTGTGCAGGAGTAGTATCCTGACTTAATGTTTCTAGTAGCCTTCACTTTGACGGGACTAGAGTATAAGCTACTAGGTATGTAGTCCAGCAATGACAGAGAGTTGTGCAGGAGTAGTATCCTGACTTCAGTTTCTAATAGCCTTCACTTTGACGGCACTAGGGTATGAGCTACTAGTTATGTAGTCCAGCAATGACAGAGAGTCGTGAAGGAGTAGTATCCTGACTTTAGTTTCTTATAGCCTTCACTTTGACGGCACTAGGGTATGAGCTACTAGGTATGTAGTCCAGCAATGACAGAAAGTCGTGCAGGAGTAGTATCCTGACTTAATGTTTCTAAGAGTCTTCAGATTAGCCTAACTACAGTATAAGCTACTGAGGAGGTAATGTAAGTGCAGCAATGACGGAGAGTTGTGCAGGAGTAGTATCCTGACTTAATGTTTCTAGTAGCCTTCACTTTGACGGGACTAGAGTATAAGCTACTAGGTATGTCGTCCAGCAATGACAGAGAGTTGTGCAGGAGTAGTATCCTGACTTCAGTTTCTAATAGCCTTCACTTTGACGGCACTAGGGTATGAGCTACTAGGTATGTAGTCCAGCAATGACAGAAAGTCGTGCAGGAGTAGTATCCTGACTTAATGTTTCTAGTAGCCTTCACTTTGAGGGAACTAGAGTATAAGCCACTAGTTATGTAGTCCAGCAATGACAGAGAGTCGTGAAGGAGTAGTATCCTGACTTAATGTTTCTAGTAGCCTTCACTTTGAGGGAACTAGGGTATAAGCCACTAGGTATGTAGTCCAGCAATGACAGAAAGTCGTGCAGGAGTAGTATCCTGACTTAATGTTTCTAAGAGTCTTCAGATTGGCCTAACTACAGTATAAGCTACTGAGGAGGTAATGTAAGTGCAGCAATGACGGAGAGTTGTGCAGGAGTAGTATCCTGACTTAATGTTTCTAGTAGCCTTCACTTTGACGGGACTAGAGTATACGCTACTGAGGAGGTATGTAGTCCAGCAACGACAGAGAGTAGTGCAGGAGTAGTATCCTGAATTCAGTTTTTAGTAGGCTTTAAATTGACGGGACTAGAGTATAAGCGACCAGGCATGTAAGTCCAGCAATGACAGAGAGTTGTGCAGGAGTAGTATCCTGACTTTATGTTTCTAGTAGCCTTCACTTTGACGGAACCAGAGAATAAGCTACTGACGAGATATGTAGTCCAGCAACGACAGAGAATAGTGCAGGAGTAGTATCCTGACTTTAGTCTCTAATAGCAATCACATCGGCCGAACAAGAGTATGTATAAGCTACTGAAGAGGTATTTTGTTGAGCAAAATAAAGAGAGAGTCTGTATGTGAGAGCGAGAGTGATTGTGAGAGCAAGAGACGTGAGTAAAAAGCGCTTATCAATATTATGTAGGAGACAGAACATTCTGAGATATTTTAAAATTCCCAACAGATTACAATAAGTCTTATTGGTAGGCGAAAGAAAATAGTGACTCCCTAGACGAGGACAGCCCCTCTTTTTCTGATGGGCCTGTCATCCTGTTAGGTGCCTTTCGGGGAAATGTGTTTTTGTTTTATATTTTAGAACATGAATAACATTCAGTCTTCAAGTGGTAAATATTTACTTTAAATAAACTATGTTATGAAACGCCAGGATAAATTGTATTATTATTTTAAAATATCCTTGCAATAATATATCCTCATATATTTCTGATGTTACTATTATACACCCCGAATAGAAGTGTTTTTATAATTTAATTGTATGATATTATTCGAAAATCCAATGTATTCCATGCAAATCATGGTGGATATATTAATTAATTTTGTGTTCTGCATATGAGTTTTAGCTTTATTATTGCTGCGAAGAGAGCATATCGTTAAACATATATATTGTTATTTTATGATATTAAAATTCTCAAGAGTTGCTATTCTTCGGTTAGGTAAATAAAATAAGGACTATCTCCCCCGAGGGAGGAATTCCCCTATCCCAGAATTCCCTGAAGGAATAATACGATACAAATCCAGAATAAAGAGGATTTCGCAGGGAGCTTGATATACAGAAAACCGGCTACAAAAGCGATTTGCTCTGAAACCCCGGGTCGATATCCAATTCCACTACTCTTCTCATTCGACTTGTACATCTTGTAAAAATATGAAGCTACGAGATGATGAAAGCCTGACGGAGAGGATGATGTAAACTCGCCAGGATTTAATCCTGCTCCGTGTTTTATCAGAAAAAGAAAACAGAATATGATTTGAATATTAACTTCTCGGAAAATAATATATTTTAGTAACATTTTTTTTATTCCGAAAATTAGATTAGGCTTTAAGAGCCTGCGATGGAGAGATTGTGCTCTTTTTATTGTGCTTTTTGTATTTTTCATTTCCATGGCTCCCGCAAGTATCTCCTAATGTTACAAAAATATATAAATATGAATATAATGAAATATATTCAATATCTGTATACTTACATACTAACTAATGTTAGCAAGTTTTTATATTGATGTAAAACGTTCGTCGCGCAGGAGCAGCATAACTAAGCATATACCTAACTCAGCAAGGTAAATAGTACATGTCTATATTTTTTTAATTTTTTTATATATATTTATTTAAAAATTATACAATACATAAAGTATTTTTTATAATTCTTTTGTTCACGAAATAAAGCCATGATTTATCGGTAGGGGAAAAAAAAGCCAAGTGGCCAAAAACCTATTAGTTGGGAATTTACACAGATGTTTACATTTTTTTTTTTTTTTTTTGTGTGGCTATTTACAATATTTAAATATTTACAATGTCTGTATATAAATGAAAAAAATTGTCTTGAAATTTTATATTGAATTTTTATTTCGTTCGGGGAGTACCCTGGTATGTTACGATGGACCGATTGAGATTTTATTAAAGCAAATATTCCACATTAGTTGGACATTATACCTGCCGACGTTGGTCGTAAGGCAGTAAAGGACAGTACTGCGAATATCCATAATTCATAATGCCAAGAAAGAGCTTGCATAGCCGCATCTCTTGAATTGTAACTAACGAGGTTCGTCGTAAGGCAGTAAAGGACAGTACTGCGAATATTCATAATTCATAATGCCAAGAAAGAGCTTGCATAGCCGCATCTCTTGAATTATAACTACCGAGGTTCGTCGTAAGGCAGTAAAGGACAGTACTGCGAATATTCATAATTCATAATGCCAAGAAAGAGCTTGCATAGCCGCATCTCTTGAATTATAACTACCGAGGTTCGTCGTAAGGCAGTAAAGGACAGTACTGCGAATATCCATAATTCATAATGCCAAGAAAGAGCTTGCATAGCCGCATCTCTTGAATTGTAACTAACGAGGTTCGTCGTAAGGCAGTAAAGGACAGTACTGCGAATATTCATAATTCATAATGCCAAGAAAGAGCTTGCATAGCCGCATCTCTTGAATTATAACTACCGAGGTTCGTCGTAAGGCAGTAAAGGACAGTACTGCGAATATTCATAATTCATAATGCCAAGAAAGAGCTTGCATAGCCGCATCTCTTGAATTATAACTACCGAGGTTCGTCGTAAGGCAGTAAAGGACAGTACTGCGAATATTCATAATTCACAATGCCAAGAAAGAGCTTGCATAGCCGCATCTCTTGAATTATAACTACCGAGGTTCGTCGTAAGGCAGTAAAGGACAGTACTGCGAATATTCATAATTCATAATGCCAAGAAAGAGCTTGCATAGCCGCATCTCTTGAATTATAACTACCGAGGTTCGTCGTAAGGCAGTAAAGGACAGTACTGCGAATATTCATAATTCACAATGCCAAGAAAGAGCTTGCATAGCCGCATCTCTTGAATTTAAACATTAAATTTCAACCCTAAGTTGAATACAAATGAATATGTCACCACATTTAAAAAGTGCTCCCGATCAGTTACACGCATTTACGCACCTTATTCTTTCAGCATAACTACAAAACGACTTTTGAAACCATTTTTTTTTTTTAGGTAAGAAAGCCTTCAAGTTTATGAATAACTTTTCAATTTTGAAAACTCAATATTTAAATAAGAAACACGTCGAGCAGATATTTTCTAACATGTTTAGATCATTTAAAATATATTATTTACCTTGTTTAGAGTTCAACCTAATCCTCAAAGAATAAATGAAAAGTAAAGTTTAGTCACCCAAATCAAAATATCCCAGACTAGTTTACAGTATGAGTTTTGGAGCATTCTGAAATCGTTATCTCACTTTAATGTAAAAATTCCACTCTTTTGAGAAAATAATCCAGAAAGACTTCTGGTCACATTTTGATAGGGTTTAGGTCATTCTGTCATTACAAAATATTTAATTTTTTTCCCTGTAATCTGGCCCACTGTGCGCTGGTGATATATGACAGGTAGAAAGAGATTGTTTTTACACCTACTTCCGATCTTCCTTACGGAATAAATGTTGCAAATTACCATTAACACTTTATTGAAATCGTACAATACAGTAAGAAGGGCATAATGTCATTTGGCAACTTACTGAACGTTAAAACTAGCTTATAAATATGTGGTTCAATATAAAATTGCAACAAGTTTATTTGCCAAATATTAATGGAACCAAATTATGCTAAACCATACTTGAAAAAATGAATAGTGTAACCGCTAAAATGACACTGTTCTTACGAGGCAGACTTCATGGCTTCCAATGAAATTTTAAGTTCTCTCATTGCTAAAATAATGAGAAGGTCCAACAAGACCGGCTTAAACTTCTTGGGCTCCAAGTAAAAGGGGATGTAAGTTTAACTTGTACAGCCTAAGTAGGTACACTGTAATATTTAGTGTGGGAGGTGAAGTTTCCTCTGAAAAGGAGTATTTAAAATTTTAAACCTTGTTAACGATAATATTAACATACATTATTAGGGGTATATATTTTATTTAAACACAAAAGGGCAAACTCATTTCGAAGTTTGTTTTAAAAATGGATGTGCTTTGTTATGGATAATGGCGGTGCATAACTTAAATGTCTTTTTGCGTTGTACTTACTTGCTTAAGTCAATGCGAAACTCTTGGCTAATGAGTTATGCAGCGTCAAGCCTCCTAAAAGCAGCAGATAAAGAATGCTAATGGTCAAGCTTCGGGCAGGTCAAAGAAAGAAGAAATAATAAGAAGACTGTAAAGAAATAAATAGAACCTGAAATATCTAAAACGTTTTACAAGTATTCCTTAATATTTTTATTCTGATAATCATTAAGGTGGGAATTTCGGGACGTCTCACATATAGGAACGTCCTGATACTAGTAAATACAAGTAGGTACTCGATACTTTCGATTCGATACCAAGTAGTAATAGTATCGAATTAATCTTGCGATACTAACTCGGTATCGAAACAAAACTACTTGGTATCAAATCGAATCAGACTCGAATGTATCAGACAGGCTACGTATATGGAAAATAATTTCGGGGAAATACTATCAATCTAGAACTAGGATTCAACTAAAAATAAAACGCCCAATATTTTTTCTGAACTAAGTGATCTTATTTAATTGATTTTTGAGGTTTTTATGAGACATTTTTTCCGACTAAATCCTCCAAAATACCCAGAGAAGTTACTGTTCTGGGGCAATCTTGATGCTAAAGAGTTTTTTGTTTATAATACTTAATATTAAAAGATAATTTTTGTTAATTATAATACATTACTTTTTAAATTACTTTACTTTTAATTTTTAACCTCACAAAGTTATTGTCCTTTAACATTTGCTACGTAAGTTTCATAAAAAAAAATCTAAAAGTATCAATATCATTAGGAGTATTTGTATGAGTAGTATCGAAAAAATATTTGAGAACTACTCGTATGAGTTGGTATCGATACTTTGATGGTATCGGATCATCCCTACTGGTGTGGGTATTTTATTTCCGTCCAAGTAAGTAATAAAAAAGAATGTGTTCTGGGATGAAGAATGAAGGTACATAACCCCGATATTATACGAGTACTTCGTAATATTTTTGCTTTATGTAAGTCCCCTCTTGCAACCATTTATCATGCAGATTTGGCGGGAATTCTGGATGACTGATAACACGCAGATATTAAAATATGACTCGTCTTGGTGGTGGGAAACCCGCCAGTGGGGTAGGCAAAGGCAATAACTACCTCCGAACTCTAAGCCTCAGTATAAACTTCCTGCCTTACTGCAATATTCTTCGGGTTTTCTCGCCATCGTCGAAGGCGTGCGCTTTCGTTTTAGGGAGACTTTTTGAGTAAATATTTTTCTTTCTCTCAAAAAGAGAGAGAAAAAATGAATTCTATCTTCGCTATAATTTCAAATTCTAATGTTCTTTTCATCTGAACGTTTTTAGTATATTTTGTATGCCATGCTTCAATGAGCATTTTACCAAACACTTCGGCATTGTTTTTCGGAAAGCTCACCCCTGAGGATTAGCAAAATCTAAAAACAGTTGTGGAAGGCCTTTTACGAAAAAATACTAAAAGTACTTTACATGCACATTGTTAGTTTATTGCTATACATGTTTTACGACCTTCCCATGTCTCTTAAGAAGCCTCTGATGTAAACCATTTCCAGGAACATCTTTTACAATTATTAAAAGTCCACGGTGATCTATATAGTGACAGTTTAAAATTGTTATTGATGTGACCAGAAATAGTGGTAGTTATAAGCTATTAAAGAGTTAAAGGTGTAAATAAAAAAAATAAAAAAAATGATTTTAATATGACAGTCGGGTCAATCTGACCTTGTGTCATCTATAGAAAACTGTATTTCCTACATCGAAGGGCGACGTTATTCTATTCTACTTCAATACGAACCTTAAAATTTCTCTTTTGTTCATGTAAAATTTTTTAAAAGTTGAATCGCCTAGCCGCTACAACTTATTAAATAATAAATAAATAATAAATTTATCTTCGTATGTTTTTTTGTATTTAGTGTATATTGCCTTTTTTACTCTGTCAATTGTCTGCGCCTGCATTAGAATCTTTTGTCTCAAATTTGATTTTCTGATCAATTATTTATGCTTGTTTTCTGTTGAAATACTATTATGTCAACTTTCCTCAAAGAGCCATCTTCATCTACCCCATAGACTTCTTCGTGGAATGGGAAGCCTTTTTAATGCAAATATTTGCGTAATTAAAATTACATTTTAATATTTTTTTTTTTTTTATATATAGATCTGTACTTTTTAAGGACATTATTTTGACTGGGGCTGTATAATGTATGGGTTTATAATGGAATTTATTTTATTTTAGGATATAAAGTAAGTTTTAAATTGACAATATAATATTTTCATGTCAAGTGGTTTCACTCCCTGGTTAAATTTTTTATCAGCCAATCTAATTCATTGTAGTTCTATCTAGTAGAAATACGCCATAAGTGACAGAAAAAGCGCCATTGCACGATCTTAACAATAAATCGGTGATTTTTGTATGATTTTACACCAGTCCAGGATGTTTAATCTATATCATTTCTTATTCTCATACGCATATCTTATGTCCGAGGAAATAAAGGAGCATTATATTTTCAATCACGGGGAATCCGCTAAAAGATGCTTGGGCAGAAAATAACTGAAGAATAAAAGCGAAAAATGCCATAAAAGGAAAAAAAATTACCAGAATGGCATTTTACTGCTTATGACACCTCGCTATTGTCAAAACAGGTGGTACAATTGGAGCCAATATCTGCGGTAATCTGAAGTCCTTTGACAGATCCAATCTGCGTTGGTTACCACAAATTACAGGACACCACACACCACATCATGAGTACTGTCCATTGAGGGAGGACAATTCCAATGTGGTAATCAATGCCCACATTTACTTAGATTATTGGAAATATATTCTTCGGTAAATTACAATTATTTTAATTTGTTTTTCTTTAATGTAATGATAAATGTATTTAAATATTGCTGTAGCCCTGCTAACAATTACTCGACATTGTCAGCTTCGCTAGGACCTCAAGGCTGAAACCAATTAAAGAATAAAGCAAATGTATGTAAATATTGCTGTAGCCCTGCTAACAATTACTCGACATTGTCAGCTTCGCTAGGACCTCAAGGCTGAAACCAATTAAAGAATAAAGCAAATGTATGTAAATATTGCTGTAGCCCTGCTAACAATTACTCGACATTGTCAGCTTCGCTAGGACCTCAAGGCTGAAACCAATTAAAGAATTAAGCAAATGTATGTAAATATTGCTGTAGTCCTGCTAACAATTACTCGACATTGTCAGCTTCACTAGGACCTCAAGGCTGAAACCAATTAAAGAATAAAGCAAATGTATTTAAATATTGCTGTAGCCCTGCTAACAATTACTCGACATTGTCAGCTTCGCTAGGACCTCAAGGCTGAAACCAATTAAAGAATAAAGCAAATGTATGTAAATATTGCTGTAGTCTGCTAACAATTACTCGACATTGTCAGCTTCGCTAGGACCTCAAGGCTGAAACCAATTAAAGAATAAAGCAAATGTATGTAAGTATTGCTGTAGTCTGCTAACAATTACTCGACATTGTCAGCTTCGCTACGACCTCAAGGCTGAAACCAATTAAAGAATAAAGCAAATGTATTTAAATATTGCTGTAGTCCTGCTAACAATTACTCGACATTGTCAGCTTCGCTAGGACCTCAAGGCTGAAACCAATTAAAGAATAAAGCAAATGTATGTAAATATTGCTGTAGTCTGCTAACAATTACTCGACATTGTCAGCTTCGCTAGGACCTCAAGGCTGAAACCAATTAAAGAATAAAGCAAATGTATGTAAATATTGCTGTAGTCCTGCTAACAATTACTCGACATTGTCAGCTTCGCTAGGACCTCAAGGCTGAAACCAATTAAAGAATAAAGCTAATATATGTAAATATTGCTGTAGTCCTGCTAACAATTACTCGACATTGTCAGCTTCGCTAGGACCTCAAGGCTGAAACCAATTACAGAATAAAGCAAATGTATGTAAGTATTGCTGTAGTCTGCTAACAATTACTCGACATTGTCAGCTTCGCTAGGACCTCAAGGCTGAAACCAATTAAAGAATAAAGCAAATGTATGTAAATATTGCTGTAGTCTGCTAACAATTACTCGACATTGTCAGCTTCGCTAGGACCTCAAGGCTGAAACCAATTAAAGAATAAAGCAAATGTATGTAAGTATTGCTGTAGTCTGCTAACAATTACTCGACATTGTCAGCTTCGCTACGACCTCAAGGCTGAAACCAATTAAAGAATAAAGCAAATGTATTTAAATATTGCTGTAGTCCTGCTAACAATTACTCGACATTGTCAGCTTCGCTAGGACCTCAAGGCTGAAACCAATTAAAGAATAAAGCAAATGTATGTAAATATTGCTGTAGTCTGCTAACAATTACTCGACATTGTCAGCTTCGCTAGGACCTCAAGGCTGAAACCAATTAAAGAATAAAGCAAATGTATGTAAATATTGCTGTAGTCCTGCTAACAATTACTCGACATTGTCAGCTTCGCTAGGACCTCAAGGCTGAAACCAATTAAAGAATAAAGCTAATATATGTAAATATTGCTGTAGTCCTGCTAACAATTACTCGACATTGTCAGCTTCGCTAGGACCTCAAGGCTGAAACCAATTACAGAATAAAGCAAATGTGTCAAGACATTTTACATAGAATAAAAAGAACATAAATTAAGAGAGAGATTGAGGATAAAATGCAACTTCCAAGCAGTAGGTGTAACAGAAAAATAGAAGTCATCCTCTACCCCCCCCCCCCCCCCTTAGCATATCTAGTCCCGCAAACTCACCACAAAACCAGAACGAAAAACTGTGAGATGACAACGAATATACCATAGAATTATTCTAATTCCTTACAATTACAAAGATTTTTGTATTCATTTTCATCGAATTGCCTTCTTTGGCCTATAGAACCTTCAAATGGGTATTCATTCATCATAATTGTTGAGAAAAGCAAATATAGATAAATTTCAATTAAGTTTCACAAAACGTAATTTAAAGTTGAAGAGATCGGGTCAAAATAGTGTCAAGCACCATTTTTAACAAAACTTAACTGTAGCTATTATGTGCAGGGTGTCTACTGCACGAAAAAGTCACGAAAATCACGAAAATGTCACGAAATGAAAAATAGGGCACGAAAATCACGAAAAAGTCACGAATTTGGAAACCATGTCACGAAATTTTTCACATCAAAGAGCTAAATTCAGCGAAGTTTCTAAAATTAATTTTTTCCACTAAAACTGTGTACAATCAGGTGGACTGAAAACTCGCAGGTATTAGATAGAGCTCATGCGATAATACCTGGCTTAAAGATATTAGTCCAGTATATAGAGGCTTCAAAAGGGGTCGAGCTAACATTAATTCCCCCACAAGATTGTTTTCCTAATATCCTTAGGTATGGTGTGCCAAACCAATCCAAGGAGTATGCTGAAACCAATTTTTCCAGCTCGAAAGCCGGGGGGAAACCTTTTGGCAGGCGAAAAACCGCGAAATTTCAGCACTTTTTTCCAGTTTTTCTTCATTAATTTAAAAACCGTTGATTTTGGATATAAAAAAAAAACTTCAAATAGGAACTAAAGTACATTAAATTCTGCTTGAAATGAACTGGTCTAAATTCAGCCACGTAAAATTGCCGCAATCGCTAGCCAATGATTTTGCATGAAAATTTCTGTTTTCCTCATTTTGGTTCAATAGTGACTCAACAATTTTAAAATTGGTCAAATTTATTAGTTTTTGTGCTTTTTTGATTCAGGTATTGATCAATTTGGGGGCTAACAAAACAATTGATTAATCCAAGCTGCAACTCGTTAAAAGGCTCACTATAGTTTTTCCCAAAATTGGAAAAAATTGGCTAGCGATCGCGGCAATTTTACGTGGCCGAATTTGCACTTTGAGCAGCTCATTTGGCGCAGAATTTAATGCTGTTTAATAATAATGTGATAGAAGATACTGCATCTGACGACAAGCCTCAACCTGGGCCCTTAAAAGGAATAAAAACTTAATATAATTCCATTAGCCTAACATCATTTCACTCAATAAATGTCGTGTGAGTGAATAAATGTGTATTCATGTTTTTAATTAACTATTTACTTCAAATTCAGTCATTTTCAATACAATATGCTTCTAATTTTGTTGCTTCATTGAAGAAACATAGAAGTACAGTGGTAAAAATTTCTCGGACACAGGTATATGTCTAAATGTCTTAGGGTTCCCCCCATCCCCACCACTTTCCCCTCAACATACCGCGTACACTGTTATTTGATACATTTAGAATGGAATCAGAAGTAAATTGTGGCTGATAGGAACCTAAAGTTTGCAAAATGCAATCAAATGAATATTTTACTAACTTTTTCTCATTTTGGCTCAATAGTGATTTAAAATTTTTTATATTGCTCAAATGTATACGTTTTTGTGCTTTTTGGAATCAATTATAAGTGATCTTCAAATTTTAGGTGGTTTATCAAAAGAATTGATGAATTTAAGCTGTAACTCGTTGAAAGTAGGCTTGAAAGTGTTGTTTTTTGGCTAGCGAAGAAGAATTTAATGTTCTTTACTCCCTATTTGAAGTATGCTTTTTTATCCAAAATCAACGGTTTTTATATAAATAAAGAAAAAGTGCTACATTTTTGCGATTTTTCGCCTGCCAAAAGTTCTCCCCCCGGCTTTCGAGGTGGAAGAATTTCTTTCAGCATACTCACAGCCCACCTAAATCTATTAGAAAAAATAATCTTGTGGGGGAATTAATGGGCTCAAACCCCTCTATCTATTGCTATGTGTATAGAAAATTCTATTCATGATCCTCCAGTTGGTAGGATTTCCACAGTTATGCAGAACCATGTTCGACTAACCATGTTCCGGTGGACGGATTCTGCTCGTTAACGAACATGACCTTTCAAATTAGACGAACGATCTTGTAAGAAATTTCATCAAAATCTGACCATTTTTGGGCCGGAGATAGAGCGAACAGAGAAATATATATATATATATATATATAAATTCAACAACCGTCATATTTGTTGCTAGGGGATCTGAAGCGAGAAATTTTCGTGTCGCCATTTCCGGATTGCGTAATGATGTCAACCTCATTAGCGGGTTTCCTCCTTATGGAGGGAGGGAGGATTCGCGCTAAAATTATAGATTACATTTTTTTAGCGCGGTTCCTCCCTTCCTCCTTAGAAACGAAACCCACTTATGAGGTTAACCTCATGACGCAATCCTTGCGTCTACAATTGTGTAGTAGTTTTTTGAGTTTTTCTCGGAAACGAAGCAAAAACGAGAAAAATGCCGAACGGCTTTTTTTCTTTTTTTTTTTCATCCTGCATCGATTACAGAAGTTTTGCCGTTTATGTTGGGGACACCCTGTATATGTAGATACATACGAATTTGTCCGTTCTCTCCTGCCGTTCAAAAATGGCCCGATTTTAATGAAATGCGGTTGGTTGCAGTTTCGTTGTTCAAGATCAAGAGGTGTTTAGCCGGTGTTTTATCAGCCATATAGTGTCAATCTTTAAAATAATTTAAAACTAAAGGCGGCTTTGGACTAATTTTACGAATTTTTATATGTAAAAGCTTTTTAATCCAAACTTTACCATTGCATATATTTTAAACACATTTCAATTTTATTATCTTAATTACAAAGCTAATTTAAAAAAAAATGTTTACATTAATAATTTGTTATAATTAGTTCAATTTAGAATATTTGTCTAAAAATAAATGACGTTGTTCTCAAAGTATTTTAGGTGACTGGCAGCTTGAATAAAACATAAATATTATTAGCAATTTTCATATTCATTCATATATGTTAAACTATAAAAGTGGTTGGAAATTTGAAACAAACATTTTAGAGGTATTGGAGTAATATTTCATTGCTTCTAAAAATTTCGTCTCCGGATAGGAGGTTTTTAGATTCAGAGTACATAATAGTTCGGGTCAATCCATATCAAATCATCCAGAAAAATAGTGAAATGAAACCCATGTCCTCAGAATTGCCTGAAACTTTTTTTATTTGTTGAACTGGTCATTCTAATGATATATTCCAAATTTTAGTTAGATATCTTCAATACTTTTTGAGTTATGAATTTTTAAAGTTGTCTATAGAACTTGTTTTTGATTTTACTGACGGTTTAAGTCAAAGCGACTTTAATTTACTAAAAAAATCTTTACTCTGTTAATGTTAATGATATCTCAATGGGATTTTCACCAAAATAATCACAATTATATTTTGAATATGGAAAAAATATATTTACTATCTGTTATGTTTCTGGTTGCTAAGTATATTTATTTAAAAACAAAATTTTAATTTAAAATAAATGAAAAACATAAAAATTTCAAAAATCGATAAAAATAAAAGGCGCTCCATAAAATCAAGTTCTTTTTTCATAGATACACTCTTAAATGTATAAACTATTAGATTTTAAAAGAAAAACTCTGGGATTTTGCTGTTAAGTTTCTTTTTTTTTTTTTTTTTTTTTTTTTTTTGGTGCATCTACTTTTTTTTTTAATAATTAAGGATTAATATAAGTATACTGAAGCTAAATTTATTATTACTTAGGTTAATCTTAATATTAACTTATGTTGGTACTAGAGTAAATAAACTATTGTGTAAGAGCTAGCTTGAATATAAAATGAGTTCTAAAGCATTTGATTTTAAAATTGATAAAAACGTAAACATACTATGATGTGAGACTTTAATCGTATCATAGTAAGTAATTGAAAATATAAGGCGCATCAACGATTTGGCTATTAGCGCCGGGCTATCAACGGGTTACCACCCTATTATAATGCCAACAGCACATAGTCGGTCACCCATTCAGGTACTGACCACGCCCGACGTTTAATTAGGTAATTATTAAAAAAAGGAATTTATATTATTTTATTGATTTAAGAATACTTAACAGCAAAATCCCAGAGTTTTTCTTTTAAAATCTAATAGTTTATACTTTTAAGAATGTATCCATGAAAAAAGAACTTGATTTTATTGAGCGCCTTTTATTTTTATCGATTTTTGAATTTTTTATGTTTTTCATTTATTTTAAATTAAAATTTTCTTTTTAAATAAATATACTTAGCAACCAGAAAGATAACAGATAGTAAATATATTTTTTCCATATTCAAAATATCATTGTGACCATTTTGGTGAAAATCCCATTGAGATATCATTAAAATTAACAGAGTAATGATTTTTTTAGTAAATTAAAGTCGCTTTGGCTTAAATCGTCGGTAACAGCAAAAGCAAGTTTTATAGACAACTTTAAAAATTCACAACTCAAAAAGTATTGAAGATACCTAACTAAAATTTGGAATATATCATTAGAATGACCAGTTCAACAAATAAAAAAAGTTTCAGGCAATTCTGAGGACATGGGTTTCATGGCCTGGATGATCTGATATGGACTGACCCTTCAGCGAGTGAGTGACACATTAGTACAGCGTATGTGTTACATGCTATTTTAAAGGGCATATAAAAAACTAAAAATTAAAACCATCACGTTTCTACCGTAAACAGGAGTGGAGCTATATATTTTGCCGCAGCAAAATTTTGACCACTTGTTGAAAACTTTACAAGGCCGTATTTTTGAAACCGTTTAAGACATTAAGCTGAAATTTGGTGTTTTTATTATTCTTTATGAAGGTAACCCATGTACCAAATGACATCATATGTAGAGATGGCAAGGGAAAAAATGTCATAGAAGTGTGTTGATTGAGATAAAATGACCCCAACGTCTTCTTCGTCTGAGTCTGGCATAGTAAGCTCACCCGGCTAAGCCAAGGCCTTAAAAACAAATACATACAGCACTAAATAAACATTCCACTTTTACTGCATCATAGGCGCAACTGATTTACAACTAGCCCTTTTCCAGTTCACCCGTGTGCAGACAAAAGTTTTGTTTCAGTTGCAAACTGGTTTCAGACGCAACTGGTTTGCAACGAGAATTGAGCACACTGTGTGTGCTGGGCCTTATTTGACTAAATTATGTACATTGTCAATAAATATTTAGTAATTTATTTAGAAATTTTGAATTCTGCTACCATTGTTTAATATTTTTCATAGTCATTCCAGTGTCATCGTGTCTTCACTTTTAAAATTAATGTAACTATCCTCTTTAACATATCGTCCCTGCCATGTCAAACTAACGAATAAGCAAAGCGGAGCAAATTAGGAACGAACATATTTTATCCATTGACGAAACAATGTGTTCAAAAATGGTCTTATTCGATACTTTATTTAAGACATTAAAGGCTATTCTATAAAGGGGTTAGAGTTGTGACAATTCGCGACCAGCCGTATCGTCCACAATACAAAAGCAGAGTCTCGAATCTAAAAACGAGATTTTGCATGTTCGATAGTTTGACATGGTAGAGACGATATGATGTACATTTTATACAGTTTTTTTAATTGCTTTAAATGTATGTAAAATTGTGAGTTTATAGATATCATGGTAATCCGTTTACGTTACAAATAATTTTAAGCTAAATCTTAAGGCTTTCTCTTTTTAAGTGAAATTATTTTCTTTTTAATGGGCACGAAATTTGCATTTCAAGTCATGAAAATGTCACGAAAAAGTCACGAAATTGGCTTTCACGAAAGTAGTAGACACCATGATGTGAGACTGTCAGTTGAAATGATTGGGGGAACAAATTTAAGTTGCATACAGAGCTTGTAGTCATATTTTAGTAGCATTTGCATCATAGACTGATAGTCACATAATATCAGTGTTGGGCATTATTTGAATAAATTATTATTCGAATGATCATTCGAATAAAGTTTTAGTGAATGATGGATAATTCACTGAATTATCTTATTCACACAGTACATCATGAATTATTCACAGAATTATTCGTTATTCATTATTCATCATTCGTTATTATTTATTTCTAGTTGGTCTACTGAATACTCCTACTCAAACACACACACACATATATATATATATATATATACGTATTTCTGGCTGCCAACATTATAATAAATCTATCGTTATTCACTAAAACATGTTTCTTCTGAATGATCATTCGAATGATTTGTGAATAAAACATAAACTTCATTCACAGAATAACGAATAATGAATAAAAGTAATTATTCTTCATTCATGAATGAAATAATACATTTATTCATTAATCATTATTCATCATTCTGAATAATTTTTGCCCAACACTGATAATATACAATATATAACAGCTATAGTTAAGTTTTCATAAAAATGTTGCTTGGCGCTGTTTTGCTCCGAACTGTTCAATTACACAATACACTCTGTTGTCCAAAAAAACATTATCGTACATTATCGCCATTTAAAATATCTTTGATCAAATAGGATTTCACCCATTTGTTCCCTAAAAACATTGACATATCGAGTTAAAATGGTGTTAATGATATCCATAAAATGTTTCTGTGAATGATAATAAAGTTTTAACTCTTAAGTAAACAATTTTGTTAAGTGGTTTAGAGTAAATACTATGGTGACTGCAAGTAAGCTATTTACTTTAACAAGAGTTGTGTACAATATTAAATTCAATAAGGACCTTAAGTCCTTAAGAGCCTTTCCCTGCAGCTTAAAATATAGAAGGAAGGGCGGACAGAATCCTGGAAAATCCTCATTTTTCTCCCTATTTTTAGTATATTGCCGTAGAAGGTTCAGATATTTAGGATATAATATTTATTTTTTTTAACGATGCACCACTTTGGGGTGAAAGGATATAATATTCAGAAGGTTAAAAATATATGTTGATTCTGGAAATAAGTTAGGATTCCTTTTCACAATTCATATATAGATCATTACATTTTGAATTGATAAAAACCGTTAATATTAAATATTAGAAATGCTTAGAAAAAATATCCATTAAAAAAATAATCAACTGCACATTATAGTAGTATATTTGTAGAAAACAGTTACACCTCATTGCTTCGAACCTAAAACGGATAATCCGAACTTAGAATCCGGGATCACGACACAAATATTTTATTGCGTATAAAGGGACAATTCATTTTAACATTTCAAAAATATTACCAGAATAGGGTTTATTCATTTGCGTATTAACTATATATAAATGTATATGTTTTACTTCCCTTATGGCCTTTCAGAGACGTAATCAGACTTCCCGTCCTGTCACATTTTTTTTAAAAAGACATTGAATATTCAGAATCGAACAAGGAAGCGAGCAGGAAAAGCAAAGGGAATGAATTCCTTCACACGAAAAGAAAACTCGAACCGCATAACTGCGTTTGTATGTCAACATTGATTTTATTTTTTGTATATTTTTTGGGACATATTGAAATGTATGTCCATTAATTAAGAAAGAGAAACTCATTTATGAACGTTTATTTATTTTATTCTATTGTAATGTATATGTTATTTATATGATGTACTTATGGCTTGGTATTTCTTGTATATTTTTTGGGACATATTGAAATCTATGTCCATTAATTAAGAAAGAGAAACTCATTTATGAACGTTTATTTATTTTATTCTATTGTAATGTATATGTTATTTATATCATGTACTTATGGCTTGGTATTTTTTGTATATTTTTTGGGACATATTGAAATCTATGTCCATTAATTAAGAAAGAGAAACTCATTTATGAACGTTTATTTATTTTATTCTATTGTAATGTATATGTTATTTATATCATGTACTTATGGCTTGGTATTTCTTGTATATTTTTTGGGACATATTGAAATCTATGTCCATTAATTAAGAAAGAGAAACTCATTTATGAACGTTTATTTATTTTATTCTATTGTAATGTATATGTTATTTATATCATGTACTTATCGCTTGGTATTTCTTGTATATTTTTTGGGACATATTGAAATCTATGTCCATTAATTAAGAGAGAGAAACTCATTTATGAACGTTTATTTATTTTATTCTATTGTAATGTATATGTTATTTATATCATGTACTTATGGCTTGGTATTTTTTGTATATTTTTTGGGACATATTGAAATCTATGTCCACTAATTAAGAGAGAGAAACTCATTTATGAACGTTTATTTATTTTATTCTATTGTAATGTATATGTTATTTATATCATGTACTTATGGCTTGGTATTTTTTGTATATTTTTTGGGACATATTGAAATCTATGTCCATTAATTAAGAAACAGAAACTCATTTATGAACGTTTATTTATTTTATTCTATTGTAATGTATATGTTATTTATATCATGTACTTATGGCTTGGTATTTTTTGTATATTTTTTGGGACATATTGAAATCTATGTCCATTAATTAAGAAACAGAAACTCATTTATGAACGTTTATTTATTTTATTCTATTGTAATGTATATGTTATTTATATCATGTACTTATATATATATATATATATATACGTATTTCTGGCTGCCAACATTATAATAAATCTATCGTTATTCACTAAAACATGTTTCTTCTGAATGATCATTCGAATGATTTGTGAATAAAACATAAACTTCATTCACAGAATAACGAATAATGAATAAAAGTAATTATTCTTCATTCATGAATGAAATAATACATTTATTCATTAATCATTATTCATCATTCTGAATAATTTTTGCCCAACACTGATAATATACAATATATAACAGCTATAGTTAAGTTTTCATAAAAATGTTGCTTGGCGCTGTTTTGCTCCGAACTGTTCAATTACACAATACACTCTGTTGTCCAAAAAAACATTATCGTACATTATCGCCATTTAAAATATCTTTGATCAAATAGGATTTCACCCATTTGTTCGCTAAAAACATTGACATATCGAGTTAAAATGGTGTTAATGATATCCATAAAATGTTTCTGTGAATGATAATAAAGTTTTAACTCTTAAGTAAACAATTTTGTTAAGTGGTTTAGAGTAAATACTATGGTGACTGCAAGTAAGCTATTTACTTTAACAAGAGTTGTGTACAATATTAAATTCAATAAGGACCTTAAGTCCTTAAGAGCCTTTCCCTGCAGCTTAAAATATAGAAGGAAGGGCGGACAGAATCCTGGAAAATCCTCATTTTTCTCCCTATTTTTAGTATATTGCCGTAGAAGGTTCAGATATTTAGGATATAATATTTATTTTTTTTAACGATGCACCACTTTGGGGTGAAAGGATATAATATTCAGAAGGTTAAAAATATATGTTGATTCTGGAAATAAGTTAGGATTCCTTTTCACAATTCATATATAGATCATTACATTTTGAATTGATAAAAACCGTTAATATTAAATATTAGAAATGCTTAGAAAAAATATCCATTAAAAAAATAATCAACTGCACATTATAGTAGTATATTTGTAGAAAACAGTTACACCTCATTGCTTCGAACCTAAAACGGATAATCCGAACTTAGAATCCGGGATCACGACACAAATATTTTATTGCGTATAAAGGGACAATTCATTTTAACATTTCAAAAATATTACCAGAATAGGGTTTATTCATTTGCGTATTAACTATATATAAATGTATATGTTTTACTTCCCTTATGGCCTTTCAGAGACGTAATCAGACTTCCCGTCCTGTCACATTTTTTTTAAAAAGACATTGAATATTCAGAATCGAACAAGGAAGCGAGCAGGAAAAGCAAAGGGAATGAATTCCTTCACACGAAAAGAAAACTCGAACCGCATAACTGCGTTTGTATGTCAACATTGATTTTATTTTTTGTATATTTTTTGGGACATATTGAAATGTATGTCCATTAATTAAGAAAGAGAAACTCATTTATGAACGTTTATTTATTTTATTCTATTGTAATGTATATGTTATTTATATGATGTACTTATGGCTTGGTATTTCTTGTATATTTTTTGGGACATATTGAAATCTATGTCCATTAATTAAGAAAGAGAAACTCATTTATGAACGTTTATTTATTTTATTCTATTGTAATGTATATGTTATTTATATCATGTACTTATGGCTTGGTATTTTTTGTATATTTTTTGGGACATATTGAAATCTATGTCCATTAATTAAGAAAGAGAAACTCATTTATGAACGTTTATTTATTTTATTCTATTGTAATGTATATGTTATTTATATCATGTACTTATGGCTTGGTATTTCTTGTATATTTTTTGGGACATATTGAAATCTATGTCCATTAATTAAGAAAGAGAAACTCATTTATGAACGTTTATTTATTTTATTCTATTGTAATGTATATGTTATTTATATCATGTACTTATCGCTTGGTATTTCTTGTATATTTTTTGGGACATATTGAAATCTATGTCCATTAATTAAGAGAGAGAAACTCATTTATGAACGTTTATTTATTTTATTCTATTGTAATGTATATGTTATTTATATCATGTACTTATGGCTTGGTATTTTTTGTATATTTTTTGGGACATATTGAAATCTATGTCCACTAATTAAGAGAGAGAAACTCATTTATGAACGTTTATTTATTTTATTCTATTGTAATGTATATGTTATTTATATCATGTACTTATGGCTTGGTATTTTTTGTATATTTTTTGGGACATATTGAAATCTATGTCCATTAATTAAGAAACAGAAACTCATTTATGAACGTTTATTTATTTTATTCTATTGTAATGTATATGTTATTTATATCATGTACTTATGGCTTGGTATTTTTTGTATATTTTTTGGGACATATTGAAATCTATGTCCATTAATTAAGAAACAGAAACTCATTTATGAACGTTTATTTATTTTATTCTATTGTAATGTATATGTTATTTATATCATGTACTTATGGCGTGGTATTTTTTGTATATTTTTTGGGACATATTAAAATCTATGTCCATTAATTAAGAAACAGAAACTCATTTATGAACGTTTATTTATTTTATTCTATTGTAATGTATATGTTATTTATATGATGTACTTATGGCTTGGTATTTTTTGTATATTTTTTGGGACATATTGAAATCTATGTCCATTAATTAAGAGAGAGAAACTCATTTATGAACGTTTATTTATTTTATTCTATTGTAATGTATATGTTATTTATATCATGTACCTATGGCTTGGTATTTTTTGGGACATATTGAAATCCATGTCCATTAATTAAGAAACAGAAACTCATTTATGAACGTTTATTTATTTTATTCTATTGTAATGTATATGTTATTTATATCATGTACTTATGGCTTGGTATTTTTTGGGACATATTGACATCTATGTCCATTAATTAAGAAACAGAAACTCATTTATGAACGTTTATTTATTTTATTCTATTGTAATGTATATGTTATTTATATCATGTACTTATGGCGTGGTATTTTTTGTATATTTGTTGGGACATATTAAAATCTATGTCCATTAATTAAGAAACAGAAACTCATTTATGAACGTTTATTTATTTTATTCTATTGTAATGTATATGTTATTTATATCATGTACTTATGGCTTGGTATTTTTTGTATATTTTTTGGGACATATTGAAATCTATGTCCATTAATTAAGAAACAGAAACTCATTTATGAACGTTTATTTATTTTATTCTATTGTAATGTATATGTTATTTATATCATGTACTTATGGCGTGGTATTTTTTGTATATTTTTTGGGACATATTAAAATCTATGTCCATTAATTAAGAAACAGAAACTCATTTATGAACGTTTATTTATTTTATTCTATTTTAATGTATATGTTATTTATATGATGTACTTATGGCTTGGTATTTTTTGTATATTTTTTGGGACATATTGAAATCTATGTCCATTAATTAAGAGAGAGAAACTCATTTATGAACGTTTATTTATTTTATTCTATTGTAATGTATATGTTATTTATATCATGTACCTATGGCTTGGTATTTTTTGGGACATATTGAAATCCATGTCCATTAATTAAGAAACAGAAACTCATTTATGAACGTTTATTTATTTTATTCTATTGTAATGTATATGTTATTTATATCATGTACTTATGGCTTGGTATTTTTTGGGACATATTGACATCTATGTCCATTAATTAAGAAACAGAAACTCATTTATGAACGTTTATTTATTTTATTCTATTGTAATGTATATGTTATTTATATCATGTACTTATGGCGTGGTATTTTTTGTATATTTTTTGGGACATATTAAAATCTATGTCCATTAATTAAGAAACAGAAACTCATTTATGAACGTTTATTTATTTTATTCTATTGTAATGTATATGTTATTTATATCATGTACTTATGGCGTGGTATTTTTTTTAGCAAGTTTCCTCCGAAGGAAAGTAGCTATTGAGGTTGCACTGATGACGGAATTTTTCAAAAATTTCTTTAAATCTTTATCGATCCTTCCTAGTCGACACCAAAAATGCCCCCCGTCAAAATTTATATATATATATATATATATATATATATATATATATATATATATACGAAACTTGGTATATAGCGTTCAATTAGCAAACGATTGAACGAGTTCGTAAACCAACAAAATTGGTCAAAAGGAAGGGGGGGGGGGTTAACCCCTCCCCAAAACACTAATTTGACCATGCACCCCGTAGTTTTTGATATATTTCATCGAAACTTGGTACTCTTAGTATTAATCTACAGAGAAAAATGAGTTGTAAAAATAAACTAAATCTGTTCATTAGGAGGGGGGTTTACTCCGGGCCCACATTACCAATTCGCAACTACCAGCCGTAATGTTTGTTATATTTCGACGAAACTCAGTATTCGTAGTGGTAATCTACAGGTAAATATGTGTTGTAAAAATAAACTAAATCGGAAAGGCGGGTTTAGTTTGTAATATATTTCAATAGAATAGCCCGCCAGACGTAGGTTCGCAAGGCCGCCGCAAGGAGCGCTTTCTACCACTAATGGGACTGTATCCTATTCCTGCGTCAGATCAAAAGACGAAAATATGAAGTTTTTATTTATTAAGTATTGTAGTACCATGTATAAACATTACTCTGGAAGCAAATTAATTGCAAAGTTAATAATTGAACAGTTACTCATTACAAAATTAAAAGAGAAATATTTATGTTTTTATTTTATTTATGTAGGATATTTTAAGCAAATTATTCTAGAAAGTAGTCTACACTACCCAAATTCTGAGGAAAGTGCTTAGTTATGTAGCTCCTGCGTGACGGACTTTTTATATATTTATTTATTATTAATTGTAGTTGCTCCTCCGACTGCCAGGACTGTCCTTAGCACCAACTTTGCATTATTTGTATTACATTTAATTATCGAAACTTTAAAGTCCGCTTAGATATTCTTATAGATTTTTATTACAGGTCATCTAAAGATAACCGCCTTTTTCAGCCTGGGTAGAATGGCCTGTTGTGAAGCATTTCATTTTTTCGATAGAAAAGCCACTACCACTTGAAGTATTATGTTTTCTATGCAATCACTATTTATTTTGTTTTTTATTTATTGGAAATAGTTTTAGATTCCATGGCGATTACACTCCTTAAAGTCTAAACGTACCTTTATTACCTTCATTAATCACCATAAAATTTATGTAATATATTTAAATTCTACTGTTTTTTTAAATTTTGTTTTAAATTGAGACTGTACAGTTTTGTTATTTGTAGGTAAGAGAAAACTTTGTAGGTTTACAACTCATCAAGTGAAATCCTTTTTCTCTAGCATATCGATGGCCTAGAATGAAAACCTCGTATCTCAAAAATAAAATTAATTAACTTTTATACCTAATTAGATGGATATTATTAGAAGGTTGGCTTCTTCGCCGACATAGTCCAGGACGAGTAAGTTAGAGTATCTTTGAAACTCAAGGATTGTCAAATAGAATCTTATCCGTCTAATAACGTATAAAAGTTATATACGTTTTTTTTTAGATCCGAGGTTTTCATTCTAGGCCATCGATGTGGTGTTTAAATCGTATTGTTATTTCGTGAAAGGTGTTTTATTATAAACGAAATTCTCAAATACCTCAGACAAACAAATACCCATAATAACATTTAGAAAAAATAGACAAATAAGAATACATGAATAAATTAACGTGAACTGAATTACTACCTGTTGAATTACTTCTGGTTTCAACATTTCCAAGATTTAATTCTCATTTATTTGATTTTTTTTTTTCATTCACATTAAGTTTTCAAACTTTTAATTTTCATATCATTATTTATTCTCATACTTGTCATTATGATAAATCTCATATACATATTGAATTTATATAAATAAATTCTACCCAACTTTGAAAAGAGCAAACGAATATTAGTGGGCTTTAAATCCACAAATAAATAAATTTAGACCAAAAATATAAATGTAGACCAAAAATATAAATGTAGACCAAAAATATAAATGTAGACCAAAAATATAAATGTAGACCAAAAATATAAATGTAGACCAAAAATATAAATGTAGACCAAAAATATAAATGTAGACCAAAAATATAAATGAATGTGTGACAACAGGCTTGAAAGTTTATCTTTTGACCCCAGAAATTTGAATTACCCAAAAGCAAAACAATGACTTTTACTTGTACGCCCACGCTTTTTCTTTTCTGTCGAATCTTCTCTGATTTTATTATTAGTTAGTTGATGTGTCTAGCTAGTAGTTTCTGATATTCTTTTTATTTAAAAAATAAATAAAAAAAATGTGTTAAGAATCAGTACACAACAATAAGCTGGCTGCGCGTATCATTACAATTTTACCTTAGAAATTATCTTATTTCAATCGGTAGGTTTGGTTTTTTAAACTGCTCTGTGTGTACTGTTAAATTATTATCCCCTGTGAAAATTTGTAAAGAAGATATCTTGTATTCCGAGGGCGAGCAAGACTCAAGTGGTCTATAACTAGATCCTGTTTTGAAGGGTGTCTACCCGATCCATTCGAGTGCACTATAGACTTCATCTCCATAAGTCCACACAGCTACTTGGAACTTACAGCAGGAACAATTCAGCAGCCGGAACATAGCATAGGCATTCCTACTATTTTATGAGCCATAACTTATCTAGATTAAAATGGTCATACAGTATAAGAGTTGCCCGGTAAGAAGTGGGTTTAACCCGACTTGTCCATTCTCTACTTACACACGGACACCTAATGACTAAACTAATCGTAGCAAAATGTTGACACTGCAACAAGGAGCCACTGAAACATGTTCGGCGCTAATGGTGTAGATGTAGGTGCTCGGTAAACAAAAGAAAAAAAAACTTGGACTGCTAGAGACAAAATAAAAAAAAAAAAACCACTGACCAATTATTATTGATCGACGGTAGCTATTATATGGACGATACCCAAACGCTTACACACTCCAGGTATCACAACATCTAATTTAAAAATATAGCTTATTTTATATACATTTTTTAATTTGATATATTTGTCTCTTGTTGTTTTAAATTCGGCTTTTGTCATAATGAAATTTATTAAACTGATTAATTTTGCTGTCTCAAAATTTAAGGCATAAGAGCTGACTTATCTATATAACCCTTAAAACATTTAAATCTTCTTTTTTGGGGGGGGGGGGGTGAAAAAGAAAAAAAATAATAAACTAGTCCGAATCGCAAGAACATTGTTATCAAAGAATGTTTTAATACAATGTTTACATCAAGTGCGATTTGGAAATCTTAGAATGGAACGAAGTTAACACTTTCGATTCTTTCATCGAAGTTTTATGATGGTTTTGCAAAAAATCTCGTGCTAAATAAATATTGTAGGATATTTATTATATTCAGGAATGATTACCATTCACGATGATATTAAAACTGGTGTTGAGAGCTTATGAAAAATCCAAAACTGATCTTATATATTAAGAATTTATTTTATTTTTTAAATTTATTTAAAGTACTATAAACATGACAAAAATTTAAATATCTTAGTTTTAATGGGTGTAGAATGTATTTAAACTGTTATACAATCTAACGTGACACTTACACTTAAATAAATACATACTAAGAAACAACGAAGCAGCTCAACGACTTAAAACACTTAAAAATAATTCTAAAAATTTTGAAAAATTTAAATATTTATCTAAAATAATATAAGGTCATTATATTAACGTATAATTGTATTGGATTCAAGAGGGACTATTTTTATAAAGTTTAAAATTAATTTAAATAAAATATAGATCTCCTGATCAATCTTGAATACAATTACAAAACATAGATAATCCAATGTAGGTCCGATGCTATGAGGTCAACATTTTTTCTATAAATGAAATACCATATCTTGGGCTTATTTCATTGGATATTTTTTGTAAACATTGCAAACATTTTATTTTTAACAACATTCTTAACAATTCCATAAATAAGTATTTTTATTTGAATAGTGGATTAGAATCCAAATGTATTCTTAGAATTAACATAAATAACATAAATTTTTAACCTTCTGAATATTAAATCTTAAATATCTGAAGCTTCTAAGGCAATAGAAAAAAAAAAAGGAGAAAAATGAGGATTTTCCAGGAATTTATTCACTGTTCTATATTTTAAGCTGCAGGGAAATGCTCTTAAGGACTTAAGGTCCTTATTGAATTTAATATTGCACACAGCTCTAGTTAGAGTAAATAGCTTACATGCAGTCACCGTAGTATTTACTCTAAACCACTTAACAAAATTGTTTACTAAAAATTAATAACTTTATTATTTTACAGAAATTACATTTTGTTTCTCACGTTAACAGCTTTATTAGTCGAGATGTCAATGTTGCTTGCCAACAAAAAGATAAAATCCTACGTTATTTATGAATGTTTTTATATGGCTCATTAAGATGATTTGTTGGCTCATTTTTGGACGTGAAAGTGTATCGGGTATTATCAATAATGTTTTGTGTATGATGATTGAAATGTAGCTCTCAATTTTATCCTGCTCGACAAAAATGGTGAATGATTTCTTACTATTTATGAATATCTATTAAATGGCGCTAACATCCAAATGTGAATAATGTTTGGCAGATTTTAGGAAATAGCTTTGTATTTGTAAGCAAAATTAATTAGTCTACGATAGATTTAGTGTAGCCTGAAAGTATTTCGTTCGCCTTTGGTGGTTAGTTTTATTTCTTTCTCAGTCTCTCAGTGTGTGTTTTAAATTAAGCGACGTATTGTAGTAATGAAGAATTGTTCTACTTGTCTATTGACTTACTTTATAGTGAAAAAGAATCCAATTGATTTTTGAGGGCAAACATTTTTATTCTCAAGAGGAATATCTGAAGGCACAAGAGTTGAAATAAAGATACAGAGGACGTTCAAGGATCCACTTTTTTATAATTTAAGCCACAAGAGTAGATCATTGATTTAATGCGAATGCTTGAACTTTTTTACATAAGACAATCTATATATATAAAAATCACGTGTCTGTCTGTTTGTCTGTTTTTCTGTTTGTCTGTTTGTTTGTTCCTTATACAAATCCACACCGTTTGACTGATATTGACCAAACTTCGCACATACATACGTCATGAGCCGGGAAATCTCGTAGTCTAGCTCAAAATCTTCTAGGATTCACAGTTCGGGAGTTACGCCTTCGAAAATGTCATTTATGAAAGAGTAAATTCTCCGAAATAGCCATTTTCTTCCAGTGTTGCAACTTCTTCAAAGAAGAACGGCAATATAGATGGAAATTAGCAAGCCAACAAAACTCTTTTTTTTTTTAAGTTTTACTTTCTTTTTGTTTTTGTTTTACTTTTTTTTTAAGTTATACTTATTTTTAAAGTTTTATTGTAACTTCTTTTAAACTTTTACCTATTCTCAAAATAGCCTTATATTCTCAGAATTTGGAGAAAAATCATATTTCTGTTTAAGAAGTATATATCAAGTAAGACAACACTGGGCTCTTAGATGTTATTCAGTTTTGCGACAGAATTAAGCTTGCAAATACATTTAAACGGTTTAACTTTTTAACAAATCTTTTTTGAAACATTTCGTTAAAACTTTGTTTTAAAACATTTCAGTTTTAACCTTTGTTTGTTTAATTACACATTACAATTTAAATTACATTACGTTTGCAAACGTGTGCATCAAACTTTTTTAACTTTGAACTTTTTTCAGTTTGAACATTTTTTAAGTCTACCTTTTAGCCTTTTATATCTATCTTAAAGTAATAAAAAGTAAACATATTGTATAGCATAAATTTATTTCTGTAGGACAACACTGGGCTTAGAAGCCATTTTTCTTTTGCTATAAAACATTTACGTTTTAAGCTTGAAAATTTTTTCTTTTTTTAGCCTTAGTGTTTATATCTAACATTCATACATCTAACTTTTTAAGTTTCATGAAACTTTTTTAAGTGTCTGCAAACGTGCGTTAATCAACCTTCATAAAGTTTGCAAAAGTGTCTGTATCAAACTTTTTTAAGTTTGGTGTTTTCATTTATCTTATAGCCTTAAGTAAGTCAAGTAAGTAGAACTATAAGTTTAACTTCCATTCCTTTTGTTTACTATTTTTGTTACTATTCCATTTTATTGCTTATTAAAAACTATGCCTTTAATAATTAATTTATGCCTCCGTTTTATCACATGCATTTGCTTAGTAAAAGCTTGCAAATACATTTAAACGGTTTATGTTTTTAACAAATCTTTTTCGAAACATTTCGTTAAAACTGTGTTTTAAAACATTTCAGTTTTAACCTTTGTTTGTCTATTTTCATCTTTTAGTTATGCCGTACATGGTGCTAATATAGAATATAGAAGTGTTTTATTGCTTGGAAAATTAACAAATAAGAGAATTAAAATTATGAGATGTGACAATGGTAAGGAATATTTAAATAGTATGATTTATGCTTTTACAAAGAATAAGAGTATCTAAATTAATCCATGCCCTCATATATTCACAAATTAAAGGGAACTGCTCACCAATTTTATAGAACAATTATGAATATATGTCATTGTTTACTGGCAGAATCTATTGTTGTAAAAAAGTTTTGGCCAAAAATTGTTTGTGGAGCAACTTTTTTATAGGAATAAAACATCCTATAAAATATATTTGGAAAGAAACCAGATATTTCTAAGTTACGTTTATATGGTAGTAAAGTTGTTCTTAAGAAACCAGAACAAATAACGACTTTTAAATGGGGTAAGAAGGTGAATAATTTGCATTTTAATCCGTTATAGTGAAGCTCGGGAGTTCTTTTGAATAATAAAATCATAGTCACTATGCATGTTGATGATAATGACTAGTTAATAGTTAGGTTAGTGGGAACTGATGAAAAATTTTAATGAAGAAAAGGAACCGGACTTGATTAATTTTTAGATGAAAGCCTTGGATAAATACAAATGTATAGTTTTAAACAAAATAATACTTGGGATTTAGTTGAAAATAAGAAAGTTGTAAATGCAAAATGTTGACCAGTTGGACATAGAGACTGCATTCTTAAATGGTAAAATCAATTCGTAAGTGTATATGTGAGGAGATTGGTATCAAATTTGGACAACTCCATTTTTTTCAATTGAAAAAAACTCTAACATTTGAGTCAAATGAATATATTGGAGACATGCTTACAAACTCATTGTGTAAAGAAACATTTGGGAAATTCAGAAATATGTTAAATTTGATATTTTATATTTCATGTATTGTTCATACTTCCTGCCTTAGTGTGAACATTTTTGTCGGTTATACAATTTATAATGTGAAGTGATGTACATCTTGCTGTTTGTGTGTGTAATAAATGAATATGAACTTGACATGCTTTTATGAATCTCCCACACTTTTACTACTTTTAAATCATTTCTTATCTCAACAATTTTAATTATAAAAAGGGTCAAAAGGCACATTTAATTTTAAAAAATATGGTAGTAATACCCATTATGAATAACTTCCAGAAGGAATCAATTACATTCTCTTCTAGATTTGTACCAAAAATATTTACTTTATTATCATAAATTATTCCCCCAAGCCCTCAATCTTAGAACCTTTAAAAAAATATGTTCCATTAAGGAGAAGGCAGCAATCATGGAGCTTTATATCATTTTTATTGTTTCATAACGTTTTGTCCATCGCAAGCCTAACTTAATTTCACTTTTAATATTTAAATTTATATCATTTTAATTTGCTGTCATGGAATTGTCTTTAAACCATTTCCTTCTTATTAAAATGAATTCTTTCATTTATCCCCCCCCCAGGTGAATTGAATTTTCCACGCAATTTTCTATTAATCTAAATATGCCAAGCCTCTTTATTATTGACATATTTACACCCAGCTGTCTTATTACATTTTTATATCTGCTTTCTTTTGTCTGAGATATTTATATCCTCTGACTACTCCATTATTTAAATACGCTTGCAATTTGAGCACAATTTTGTTGCAAAATAACAAAAAAAAAAGCCACGAGGACCCTAAGTGGCAGATACTATAGAGGAATCTGATTCATGACTGTACAGCACACTAGGGAGATAGTGTGGTGTACTATGCTCCAGCCGCCTGATTTTCCCCTAGGCTGCTTCGACACCTCAAGCCATTAGCACCCAGGGTATCCATTGGTAAATTTATTAAAGGCTGGGTTGGCCTAGGGACTGCCAGTGAGGCCAAATTCAACCCAAGAACGAAGACATTAGGAGAAAAAATCTCGAATTGCTCGAGATTCGATCTCAGGTGCTCCAGTTTATTAGTCCAGTGCTCTACCACTGAGCTAACCTCGACCCCTCGCCAAATCAAATTAATCCCCCATTAATTTATTGAAATTCCCAAATAGCTTTAATTCATTGTTGTCTATAGCTGCAACAAAAGTATCTAAATTTGTTTTTCTTAGATACCCCTTTTTCCTATGACAAAAGGGCTATCCTTAAAGAAGAGCGCATAAACCTTAAGATTTGAAAGAGAAGCTTTAATATAACGGAAAATGTCAATAACAAAATGTGGAAGTTTATTTGGAACAAAAAGTTTTTAATACTTTCCTTTTGGCTCAATTAACATAAATCCTGCATCAATTACTTTCTCAATCAAGGAAAAAAAACCTTAGTTACAGATTATTACATGAAAAGGTATAGAACATAACATATTAATATTATATTTAAAAAAAAAACAATACAAATAAAGAATAGTTTCAGTTATACTAGATTAAAACTTATAACTAAGTAAGTATAACCTTAATTAAATGCTTTATTTTGTTGCTATTTTTTAATATATATTTATATATGGACCACACATTATTTTCTTTAAAAAATTATACACAGGCAGTTTGGTTAGGATTTTCTTTAAAGTGGTACTACAATTACATGATTCCAGTATACTTTTTAAAATAAGGGTTAATTTATTTTCCACCCCACATTCAGTGAAAATTTGAAAAATAATTTTTTAACTGAGCTCTCAACTTATAAACTTACTTTCTCATAATTTGAACAAGTGTCATATAATCATTCATTTTAATATATAATATAAAGTAGGAGTACCATGACATGCTGGGTAACAGGTATTTAATGTGAAACATGTGTAGAATGCCACACCCGGTAACACCTATTTAATATAAAGTAGGTGTAGCATGGCACACCGGGTAACAGCTAGTTATCTATATGTTTCTTATTAGTGCGTTTTCTCCCTCCCTCCATAGGGAGGTAACCAGCTTATGAGGTTGACATCACGACGCAATCCACTAGTGCCGAATAGAAACTTTCACTTTTCAGAACGCATAGACCATAAAAATAATGATGGTTTATATTTGTATTTATGAATTTGTCTTTTAGCACGTTTGCTGTGTCAAAAATACTCGTAGATTGGATTCTAACGAAATTTGGTATATAGAAACCTTTTTTGTAGAGCATTTAGTAAGCTTTCTAATGGTATTCTTCCGTTTACCAAGATTCTCAACCTTTTTCGAGATATTAAGGAAAGTATACAAAGTTACCAAAACTTTTTATGTCTGTTAATAAAATATTTTATTCTAACCCTTCCTTAACACCAAACGTTACACAAATTTCAACATATTAGTTTTAATGAAAGTAGAACATGCAGAAAATGTTTCAACTGAATCCCATGATTCTATGTACCCAAACCAAAAACGGTTTTCAAAAACTATGTTTCCAATTTTCTCGAAAACGGTTAAAGCTATCGCCTTGAAAATGGTTTCATTCGTTCTCCTAGCCCAAGAAGCCTATAAAACGAGTGCTTACAAGCTTATGAACTCAAAAACGTAAGCTTTACGATTTTTTTTGCGCGAATTTCGCCCCAAATGCCATCTTCCAGTGGGCGGATTTTGCTGGTTAACGAACTTGACCTTTCCTTTCAAATTGGACGACGGATTTTTATACCAAATTTCATCAAAATCGGACCTTTCGTCTTCTACCTAGAGAGCGAACAGACAAATATATATATATATATATATGTATATATATATATTTATACATATATACATACATATATATATATATACATATATACATACATATATATATATATATATATATATATATATATACAAATTTGAACCACCATCATTTTCGGTCTCTAGGGGTTCTGAAACGCAAAATTTTCTAGTCTACACTTCTGGATTGCGTCATGAGATCAACCTTCCCTCTGGGGGAGGGAGGAACCGCGCTAAAATGTCGTGCTATTTTCTGTTTGACGTTTTTATAAAATGCCAAATGACACTAGGGATAATATGTTTTTGAAACGGACTAAGATGACGCAGTTCCTGCCCGTTGGATTTCTCTTATTTTTACTGTTCACATGTAATCTACAATGTAAGACAAGGTATACAAGGGGTGTAGTGTAGGGGTTCTATTCCAGGCGTGGAATACTGAAGATTACAGCCCCGCCCTTCTGACCTTTAGGGCCAAACCTAATTCTGGACCCAGTCGACCCTGTGTCAAGCCAATCCCTAATTCGGACACTGAAAGAAGTCAGGATCGAATGTCAGTAGAATATTAATACACAACCTATGTCGATGGAGTTCTTCGTATTGGGCTTTATTTAAACTTCATAAAATTACCATTTTACACACCTAAAGTTCTGTGTTTGTTTTTTTTAACTTAAATTTCGTGTCACTTGACGCGAATATCATAATAAATGATTATTGAAAAAACAGAATTATTTTACAGAGCTGATTACACAAATTTCAGAACTCCGTCTGTCTAGAAAATGATAATGGTTAATATTTATGTATGTATCAATTTATCATTAACAGATCTACGTAAAAAGTTCACAGGCAGGCAGACGCTTTAATGGTACTATAATATATTTAAAGCCAAGAGTGCTCAAGGTCAAAAAGTAAGATTAAGAGGCCTGTGTTCTTCAAACAAGTCTGTATAGTGTATAGCCACTGATTTTGCCAAATAGCTCTAGCATTTCATTTGAAGAACTTCACTATATATTTTTGACAGGATTAGAAGAAAAAAATGTATTAATTGGCATGAAAAGTGTTTTGGGAATTTCGTATATTTTCCTCAATACCTATCTCGAAAACGGTTGGGAAATTGTAGTAAGTCGATAGTAACCATTCGAAAGCTTACTAAATGTTCTAAAAGAAAGGTTCTGAAGCAATTTTTGATTAGGCGATGTCAATCAGAGAAATAAGTGCTTAAAACCTCAAGTGTATTTGTTTTGTTCTTTTGAACGGGTTTTCGTAGTTGTTTAGCTCACTTTTTAAAATCCTGTTTTTTGTTTTAAATTGTATTTATTTATAGAATTAGTATTATACTAGGAGAAGTCAAGCAAATAAGAAACATTTTGATATTTGATACTGTGAAGTATCCATTTGGCAGTGGGGTTGGCCAACCCAGCTGTAGGGTGGGATTCCAAGTGAAAGGGTACGCTGGCCCCTTGTCCATAGAAGGATTTCACGAATGGTCGAACCAAAATAATTACTGTTTCTATTTTAAATTTCCAAATGATACTAGGGATAAGAAAGGAACCGCGCTAAGATGAAGCAGTTCCTGCGAGTTGGAGTCTTTTTTTTTCTAATCAAAGGGACAGACATGCCAATATTTATCGTTCTCTAGCACTTTTGTACGAATCATGAGCGTCGTGAGTAACAAAAAAAAAAAAAAAAAATGCTTAACTAACTAAAGACACGAAAACAATCTAGAAACCCAAACAATGATATAATAGAAATAGCAAATACATATATTTTAAACGCTTTGAGATATGTGGAAGAATCCTGGCAGAAGAGTAGTTCTAATTGGACTTAGTATTTGGGGGACGTCATTAAAATAAGAATCCCCTTACGTAAATTCTGATTTAACTATTTGAAAAATTCTGCTTAAAAAGAATGTATTAAGAATTGATTTAAAAAAGGGACAGCAGCAAAGAAATAAATATATTGCTAAAAATTTAATGATTTTGTACGACACATTATTTAGCCATAGTAGCGGATAATCTGCAAAACAGGAATTTTCTCATCTCACGGCTTGTTGGGAAAATTCCTCGCTGGACCCTGGATCTTGGCCCTAATGGCCTAGATGTCGATGCGCCGTTAAAAAAATAGATAAAATAAAATAAAAAAATAAAGGAGTCATAAATATGCCACAGCAAAATTGTTCTAAAAATGTATGATTAATTTAAACACTTCATATTAAATGGTAAATTGGGTTAAACAACTAAACCTGTTTAATTATATTAGGTAAGTGACAGCTATATTTGAATTATGTTTTAACTGAAATACTGAACAGTCTAGAACAAACGGAATAAATAAATCGTTCATGAATATTCAACTTAATTATTCTATTTTAGCATTTTATTAATGCAAATTGTAGCAAAAATAGAGACAAATAAAGGTCCAAGAGAATCCATAAAGTAAAATGCATTGAAATTCCTGGAAACAGGAAGGAAGATCAAGATTTATTGCTACAATAACTGGGCGATAAGGACAGCGACGGTAAAGTATGGCGGAAGCATCCGCTCCTGCTACTCCCTTTTTACAAACATTTTACAAGATCTTTTAGGAAATATTTTGTTTTTAAGGCTATAAAAGCCATGTCGTATTTCTATATTGCACAAATTAAAATGAATACTTATTTTTCATATCTTTAGCATAAAAAAACAATTCGAATATAGTTTCAATAAGTATTTATTGATTTTATTTCGGCATCTCTGCTTCACAGGATACTTACTTTTTCATTATTGAAAAAGAAATTTTATAAACATTATTCAGATGAAATAACGTAAAAATAACAAAAATGACAGGGGAGAGATAGAAAAGCTAACACATTAAAATATATATTATTTAAAAAAACGATTAGTAGTTTTGTTAAAATGTATATAAATAAATAATAAAAAATCTAAAAAATAGAATAAAATAAATAAGCATCAACATAATGGAACGCATCCAAAAAGAACTAATAAAAATAATAATAAACGCCTAATAGTTTGACTTCGCCCGCTTACTCAGTACCAAAATACTGTGAGTTTTTTTAATGAGTCATAAGAAATTCAATAATATGGGAAGGATTATACACTTTATAATATTTTAATTTTCATTTCCATAACTCAATAAATATTATCAATTAAGTAAACATCAAAGAAAGATTAAAATAATACTTTGCAAGTTTACTGAATAATTTAAGTACAAAAAATATATAGATTATGCTTATATTAGGCTAAAGAATATTTATGTCCAATAAAAAAAATCAGTAAATTATATTTAACTTCAATAAAATACATTATAGACTTATTAAGTTTTTTGGGATGAATAAATTGTCTGGTTAAAGTCAGAAAATAGACCTTCTGTCTAGCCTTAGCTGAATAATGAAATATTTGGCTTACAAGGGGCGCATTTACATGTCAATATCATTTTCTAAACTCGATATAAAAAATAAAGCACTTTCAACCTATTTTATTTTATTTCTCGGCTCCTAAGGCGCATTGGACGGAACGCTCGGACACGTGTCGACTATTTTTCGATCTAGAATCACCAGAAAAAAAATTGGTCCAGATCGGTGACCCCATCGCTTTATACTCCCCTTGTTAGTTTTTCGGTTTCCCACACGCTCCTCGAGATTGGCCATTGAAATTCGGGACTCCCTGCATATATAAAGACAAAAAAATTTGTCATAAGACTTTTACGGTACCATGATATCAATATCCAATCAGCTACAAACTAAATGAAAAAATATAGGTATGTAAATAGTATGTCTATTTTATGTGTGTATATATATATATATATATATATATATATATATATATATATATATATATATATACATACATATTTATATATACTTATGTAGAGAGAGGAAAATAATTTAAAATCTTTTTAATATGACAGTTAGAGCCTTGAGACAAAAGAATTAACTGAAGGAACAAAAGAGAAAAAAATTAAGGAAGAATTCTTTTGACTCTTTTATCTTTTATTCTTGAAAAGTAATTAAAGAGTTGCGGCTCTCGACAAATTAAATATTGTAGACATTAATAATATCTTGTAACTAATTACGATAGAAATCCCTTTAAGTTTAAGATTTAGACAATTTTTTTTTATTTATGTTTGGTATTTATTATTTATTTATAGAGAATACTGCCTGAATAAAATATTGTAGAATGGATTTTAAGACCCCCCCCCCCCTAAAAATATAACAAACATTCTTTTTGGACCAATGCAAACGTATTATGCACAAAAAAACATGATTTTGTTTGTTTCTTTTTTTTTTTCTTGTTAAATTTAGAGATTTAAAAGATCCAGGTATTATTTTTTCTTCTTATTTGAGATAATTTAATTTGGCCAAGCTCATAAAAGACGGCACTGCTGGAGTCTGGAAGAGTTTGATGGTATCTTCGCACTAGCTTTTCCATATGAGTGAAAAATGGATCAACCTCCAATTCTCTGTGGATTTGGCTGTTCCGTAGGAGCCAAGGAGCATTGGACACTATTCGGAGTACCCAGTTTTGAAATGTTTGTAGACGTTTTAAGTGTGTGATTCTGGTAAAAAACATGCTGGCATGCGTAAGTTAGTATGGGTGTTATTGTCGATTTATATAGTAGTGTAACAGAGGTGTATTTTAAGGGAGTGTATCTAAATTATTAATAAATTTATAGCAGTCGTGTGTGAGCATTTCGTATTTTTTTGTGAATGTGATGTCGCCAAGTCATGTGTCTAAATATATTCCGAGATACCGTATACCCTGGTCTTATAAACTATATATGTATATATATATATATATATATATATATATATATATATATATGTGTGTGTTATCATTTCGTTTTATATGTTTCGAATTGCTACAAAAACTTTAAATAAATTCTAGAATATTATTTTAATTACTTAATGTTTCCGTGACTTACTTTCAAAAAATCTGTATATCTGGACTGTCTAATTTATCTATTTCCTCATTAAAGATATTAATTATGATTAGTAGTAAAAAGCAACAATAGTATACAAAATCAAATAAAATAATACATTGGTCTTACTACTACAAAAACGAACAAAGAGCATAAAGGCCTCATTGTCAAATTGACGACTTGATATGAAAAAAAAAAAAAGTCCCTTAACAGGCCACAGTGGCCCAGAGAGACAGATACTAAATAGATATCTTATGTCTTATAGATGCTTGACCATACGGCGCACTAGAGAGATAATGTGATCAGTACTACGCTCTGTCTGCCTAATTTCTCCTTTGCAGGAACCTATCGGTTTCATAGGACCAGACGCGCCGCACAGCGTGCGGAAAGTCTATACGTGCCTATAAACGTTAATTTGTGCTTTTTAGTTAAGAAAGAAGCCAAAGAATTTTCCACCCAATTTACAAGGCTCTGTTTGTCAATTTAGCTTTATATAAACTACTATTTAAGACTAAACACAATTTACTAAGAAATTATCAGATAAGTGAAATTCTTTTACCATTAAATGTAGCTAGTAAATAAACTATTCTATTGAATAATACCAAATACATACCATTTTAACGTGCCTATCGAATACAATTATATTGAATCAAGTTTAAAATCAGTATAAAATTTAGTTGAATAACACCAAATACATACCATTTTAACGTGCCTATCGAATACAATTATATTGAATCAAGTTTAAAATCAGTATAAAATTTAGTTGAATAACTCCAAATACATACCATTTTAACGTGCCTATCGAATACAATTATATTGAATCAAGTTTAAAATCAGTATAAAATTTAGTTGAATAACACCAAATACATACCATTTTAACGTGCCTATCGAATACAATTATATTGAATCAAGTTTAAAATCAGTATAAAATTTAGTTGAATAACACCAAATACATACCATTTTAACGTGCCTATCGAATACAATTATATTGAATCAAGTTTAAAATCAGTATAAAATTTAGTTGAATAACACCAAATACATACCATTTTAACGTGCCTATCGAATACAATTATATTGAATCAAGTTTAAAATCAGTATAAAATTTAGTTGAATAACACCAAATACATACCATTTTAACGTGCCTATCGAATACAATTATATTGAATCAAGTTTAAAATCAGTATAAAATTTAGTTGAATAACACCAAATACATACCATTTTAACGTGCCTATCGAATACAATTATATTGAATCAAGTTTAAAATCAGTATAAAATTTAGTTGAATAACACCAAATACATACCATTTTAACGTGCCTATCGAATACAATTATATTGAATCAAGTTTAAAATCAGTATAAAATTTAGTTGAATAACACCAAATACATACCATTTTAACGTGCCTATCGAATACAATTATATTGAATCAAGTTTAAAATCAGTATAAAATTTAGTTGAATAACACCAAATACATACCATTTTAACGTGCCTATCGAATAAAATTATATTGAATCAAGTTTAAAATCAGTATAACATTTAGTTGAATAACACCAAATACATACCATTTTAACGTGCCTATCGAATACAATTATATTGAATCAAGTTTAAAATCAGTATAACATTTAGTTGAATGGATATTCTTATGAGTTTAGTTCTTCATCCCCACTTTGATTGGTCTCCTCTAAACTTTATCTTTACAAAACAAGAGCTTCTTCATAGTCAAAGTGCGGTTCCAACCGCGCGTAGCATTAATGTTGTTTGGTGTCCAGGAAGCATTAGTGATTTTATAGTGCAGCGATGTTTCCAAGACTTATGTGTTTGAAAATTTTATATCAATGATTATGAAATTCGTGATAGGTCTTCTGCTTTAAATTACCAACGACTTAGGGCTTTGGTTGAAGTTAGAAAAAAAAAAACCATAACCATTGACTACTTTCAAATAACACCAGGAAAAAGGAATATTTGTTAAAGTCCTAAGGTGGTCTGAGTTCCTAAGGAAGCAAAGAATCCATTTAAGGGAGAATGTTTTACGATTTCTAGAGGCTATCGGAGAAAGTATATGATCATAACAGATTCACTTAGTGCTATGAGGGTGCTAGGTGAAACCCACCGCCCTATTTTGTCTAAAATATCCAATACTCTTGCCCATGAAAATAAATATATTGTTCTTTTATGGGTTCTCTCTCGTATAAATATTAGATTATATCCATTTATTAAAATTTATAAATATAATAATGATTTTTAATGCTATGTTGTTAGATTAAATGAAAAATAAGACTAGTCAGCAAATAATGCTAAAGATACCAAAGGCAGTAGGAAACAACACGATCTAGCCAAAATTATTACAAAACTGTAATCTAGATTATAAAAGCTAAAGTTAAAATCAAGAATATTTATTTATTCAATTTAAGAGCTCCGTAACTAAGACTATAAGCTCTTAAACAAACAAAAAATATTGCGGGTAATGTCATTAAATTTTCATTTTGAATGTTCGAATTAACGCGTTTTTGGAAAGATTAAAAAGGCATCTATTAAAAATATTTCTAGGGTTTGGGCATAAGCAGTTAAATATCATGACTGGATTTAACTATTTTCAGACTGGATACATTCTCAAAACTTTAGATTCTCCCAATAGTTATGCGAAAAAGAGCTTTCTGTATAACTAATTTTGACCAAATTCACATTTATGTCCAGGCAAGAAGAAAAAAACAGCACTAAGGTTAGATTGGCTGAAATCTTCTTATAGCGAAATCGCAGTGGAAAATGTAACGAACAATAAATCTATTTGTTGATTTAGAACCGCCATGTTGAAAAGTTCTGGTACAATTTAAGAGGAACGTACAGTGGACACATGATTTGAAAACTCCATTCCTCGCGCCTTCTCCATATTTTTTTTACCATTCGAGCAACGATTTGCAACTCGGACTAAATATTGCTGAACCAACAAGCATGGATCAGCTCAAACTCTTCCGACAAAATCATTTAAATATATTCATATATTCTAGAATATTGCCTGTAGTCTCTTCTCTCCACAAACCAACTTCCTTCTTGAACAACAATCGTTATGGAGGATATTGTTCGTTCTTCTGTGTTTGAGAAATTGCCCGTGATTTAAGAAATAACACTCTACATTCTTCAGTTTATTGAAGTTTTAACTTGAAAACGGTACAGTGTGCTCAATTATTGCAACTGTGTTGTTCATTTTAGAACATTCTCATTAAAGTAAATAAAACAACATTTTGATAATAATAAAATATACTAAATGGCTACGTAAATATATTAACAACAATATGTACATTGTAAATCCTTCAACAATTGTTTTGAAGATTACGGTTTTTATTTTGTCCTGTATATAGATATTTACTGTTTAAGGATTGACGTTCTAACGTGCAGCAAATTATAATTAGACGTACAGAAATTACTTTGGCTCTATTTAAAAATATATTACAATGTTGTTTGATTTTACTATTATGTATAACTTATGTATTATTTCTATAAAATAAAAATATTATGAACAAATTAATAATTAAAGATTCTCTTCATAAGCATTCTACTGAAAATTATTATTTATAAAATGCAAAAAAAAAAAAAATGTAATACCTATATCGATCAATATAAATGAATATCCGGTCCACCGGCAGACGAATAAATTCCTTTCATGTTATGTTTTTATCTATATATATAAAAAAAAGTCCGTCTCGCAGGAACTGCATCATCTTAGCGCGGTTCCGTTCATATCCCTAGTCTAATTTGGAAAGATTAAAATAGAAGCAGTTATTATTTTGGTTCCACCAGTCTTTTTTTTTTAATTAATTATTATAATGGCGTGTCAACCCTTAAGGTCACTATCGCCATTCCTGTGTGTAGTAAAGTCTTGAAAGGTCATGATTTACAATCTTACCTGGAAGGGTCTGCTAACACTAGAAACGGACCCGCTAGTGACAAGGTCTTGGAATCCTGGAAATCTATATTTCTAACAATAAATTGTTTTTGTTATTTTACTTAACCAGTTTTATTGTGAAATACATTATCCAACAATAAGCAATTAAAAAATAACAAGGAATAAAACAGACAAAAAGAACCGTTCAAATAAACGAAATCAATTAATTTAAAGTTTTAAGCACTTATTTCTCCGATTGACATCACCTAATTAAAACTTTCTTCAGAACCTTTTTTGTAGAGCATTTAGTAAGCTTTCGAATGGTAATCATCCGCTTCACAAGATTGTCAACGGTTTTCGAGATACTAACGAAAGTATACAAAGTTAACAAAATTTTTTTTGTGTGTTAATAAAATATTTTATTCTAACCCTTCCTTTACTCTAAACGTAACAAAAATTTCAACATATTAGTGTTGATGAAATTCGAACATGCAGAAAATGTTTCAACTGTATCCCATAATTCTAAGTACCAAAATCAAAGACAAACAACCCTGCCTAGGCAGGACGCTAGGTAGTTGAAAAGCTATATCTTGGAAATCCATATCTCTAACATTAAATTGTTTTCCTTATTTTTCTTAACCTGTTTTATTTTCAAATACATTAGCCAACTATAAGCAATTAAAAAATAACAAGGAATAAAAAACAGACAAAAAGAACAGTTCGAATAAGCGAAATCAATTACTTTAAAGTTTTAAGCTCTTATTTCTCCGATTTACATCGCCTAATCAAAACTTTTATTAGAACCTTTTTTTTAGAGCATTTAATAAGCTTTCTAATGGTATTCTTCCGTTTACCAAGATTCTCAACCTTTTTCGAGATATTAAGGAAAGTAAACAAAGTTACCAAAACTTTTTATGTCTGTTAATAAAATATTTTATTCTAACCCTTCCTTAACTCCAAACGTAACCAAAATTCAACATATTAGTCTTAATGAAAGTAGAACATGCAGAAAATGTTTCAACTGAATCCCATGATTCTAAGTACCTAAACCAAAAACGGTATTCAAAAACTATTTTTCCCATTTTCTAGAAAACGGTTAAAGCTATCGCCTTGAAAATGGTTTCATTCGTTTTCCTAGCCCAAGAAGCATATAAAACGTGTACTTACAAGCTTATGAACTCAAAAACGTAAGCGTTACGATTTTTTTCGCGCGAATTTCGCCCCAAACGCCATCTTCCAGTAGGCAGATTTTGCTGGTTAACGAACTTGACCTTTCAAATTAGACGAAAGATTTTTGTACCGAATTTCATCAAAATCGGACCATTCGTCTGGGAGCTACAGAGCGAACAGACAAATATATATATATATATATATATATATATATACATATACAAATTTTAACCACTATCATTTTCGGTCTCTATGGGTTCTGAAACGCAAAATTTTCTAGTCGGCACTTCCGGATTGTTTCATTGTCAACCTTATAAGCGGGGTTCCTCCCTATGGGGGAGGGAGGAACCGCGCTAAAATCATGTGTCTGTCTGTTTATTTATTTATTTGTTTGTTTGTTCCTTATACAAATCTACACCGTTTGACCGATATTGACCAAACTTGGCACATAGGTCGGTCTTGATACGAGAAATCTCCTAGGCTAGGTCAAAATAGTCAAAATTCAAAATTTGGTCAAAAGGTCAAAAGTTTTGTTCAAGAAAAATTGGCTACACTGAATCGACTACTACTGGCCTCTGTCGGCTATTAGATGAAGTCTTGTTGTGCTGGCCTCTGCCGGTATCACGACTACTACTGGCCTCTGTCGGCTGTTAGATGAAGTGCTGTTGTGCTGGCCTCTGCCGGAATTATTATGAACTAAAACAAATTCACATCGTTTGACCGATATTCGTAACTGGGTACAGGCAACTAGGTATCAAGTAGATCTTGATACGGGGAGAGTCATAGACAGAAAGTAGGTGTAGCATGGCACACTGGGTAACAGCTAGTTATTCATAAAAACAAACTCCTTTGGTTGGTTCTATTTTATATACATTGCTATAGAGATTTTTTGATATAGATGTTTGCAGTGTGGATTGTTTTTCTATAGATTAGGTACATAGGTCTATACAAGTCCTTATAATATTTCTTTTCAATATTTGTTTGTTATTAATAGGTTAAACGTCAGTCACGCAAGAGCTGCATAATAATGTATTTCACTCTGCGAAAGAATGTGATTAGGCACATTGCTGTTTGTTTATTTTATTAATATAAACTAGACAAATAGTTTTTCTCCTTTACATTTTTAATGAACAGTTGAATCATTTATTAATTTTTTTATGGACCAACTTTAATGGAGCGATTTTTTTTACAACATGTTTGTCAGTATTTCGGCACGATATCTAACAAATTTTGTTCCAAGCACGTAAAAGTAACCTAATCCTAATAATCCGACTTCGCATATTTTTACACGATATCTATCTCTTCAGATACGTTAAATTTATGCCAAACTCCACTCAATAAAACAAAAATTTCGACCTTTCGATGGAACGATTTTGCTCTTATAAAACATCCAATCATTTGTAATGGTAATGATATTTTTCGAAACAGAAAAATCATAAATTTTATCCGGGGCAATTTTTTTTTATCAAATTGGTAAAATCGATTAAGAATTGAAGAAATCTTTCACGACTGCAACCTCTGTCGGTAAATTCCTTTGGAAACTACTTCCAATGAGAACTATTAGTGAAATTATCTTACCGCTATTCAACATTGGTGTGAAATGTGGAGAGTAAAAATCAACCCGGAAAAATGTAAGCAGGTTACATTCACTCTCAACCGGAGATCATGCCCTTCTGTAGATCTCAATAACACTCCACTACCAGTATCAAACGAGGTTCGATATCTAGGATTATACCTTGACAGCCGACTGACATGGAACCCTCACACGAGACTGAAAAGACAAGAACTGAACAAAAGATACGGACTACTCAGACGGCTACTTGGACCCTCATCTAAATTATCAATACAGAACAAATTAACGATATACAAAACAATCATTCGACCAATATGGACAGACGGACTTGAACTCTGGGGATCTGGAAAACCATCCAACATCAACAGAATACAGGCATTCCAGTCAAAAGTACTCCGTAAAATTGTAAATGCCCCTTTCTACGTCTCAAACAAAACCCTTCACAATGACCTTAACATTCCATTTGTCCTTGACCTTGCTAAAACCCGTTTCCAAATGTTCCACTCCAAATTGTCCTACCATCCTAATCCTGAAGGTCTATCTTTATCGTCCCGATCCCAACCAGACAATCCTCCCAGGCGGCTCAAGAGACAGTGGCCACGAGACAATTTACTCACCTAACCGTATCATGATCATTGAAATAGATATTTAGACAGCCACGGAAGTGCCAACAATGGTTGGCTCCTTCCAAATTTGTATGGTTTTTATTTATTTATTTATTTTTTTTTTACTTTAACCGTTTTGTTCAATTTATTACATTATGTATCTGTATCAACAAACTTGATAATTGTACATATATTAATTTGTACAGATTTCAAATAAAAAAGTTAATAAAAAAAAAAATTAGTGAAATTATCCACAATTACATTAACATATACAGAAAATATTATAAAACATGCTGAAATAAACGGTTTTCAACTTACTGATACAAAACACAATGCTCGTGTAGCACTGATACCAATCACAGGGTCAGATAAGGTATTAGCATTGTCCAGTCGTAAATCAATGCAAAAATCAAGCAGAAACCAGCAATATGGCAAGATTTATGCTCTCACTAAAAACCAAATCCAATTTTCAATTTACATTTTCTCGTTTTATACCCCGCGGCTTTACTGTCAGTCCAACTTTCTGAAGTCTTTTGATAGTCCGAGAACCAGTAACCGACCGTTTCAAGAAGTGTTATTATGCACCTTGAAATTTTGCTATAATGTACCTCTTGGGTAGATAAGAAGGTATATATGTGTTGGTGCAAAATAATAATTCCGAAAAATAGAGTTTTATTCAGAAGCCAACAATTTTTAATGTAAAATTAGGACAATTTTACAATGAATAATAAATAATGCAGACACATTTATAAAACATGTAAAAAAAAAAAGTTGTTTTTATTCTAATATTAAATGAGAGTTTTATTCACGCTGCCATTTAAATAGGAACAGCTGTAAAAGATCATGTGAGCAAGAACCAATGAGAGTGCAGAGAATAACCACACAGTGTATTGCACTCTAACATAGGCAACATTTATTTTTATATCTCCTGATAATTAAACCCCACAAAAGTGTCTGCCCTTTTGTAATTAATTTTAAAAAAGTTTATTAAAGACGCTGTTTAAATCGCACCGTGAATAAAGCACTTCATTTAATATTAAAAATGAAAACTAGGTACTCTTTTTTTATTTACATTTTAAACCTCTTAAAAGTGTCTGCCTTATTTATTATTCATTGTAAAACTGCCTTAATTGGCAATTTTTTTACATTAATGATAGTTGGGTTCTATATAAAACACTATTTTTGTGCAATAAATATTATTTTGCACCTTTCCCCTATGCGCAGTACCTGGTGTTCCAAGGTATGTCCAGGAAGCACATACTTACCTTCTTATCTACTCAAGAGGTACATTATAGCAAAATTTCAAGGTGCGTAAACCACATGAAAAGTGCGTTACCAGCTCTACGACTGAGTACATTTTCATGTCGAAAAAATATATATACTCTTGAGTTGCAGATTTTATATTAGCGAATTTCCTTCCTTCCGCCGTAGGGAGAACACGCAATCCTGAATTACCGACTGGAAAATAAAGGTAAATCAGTTTTTTTTTTTAGGACGCTAGTGATTGAACTGAATAGAACTAGTGAACTAAAGTAAGAAACGAGACGAGAGAACTGATTTAGGGATGTGTAGTCCTGGAACATGTGCAGTTCGTTCAACTGAAGTAGGGTGTAAAAGATCGATAGTTCACTAAAATGAAGAGCACTGTGAAGAGTTCTTTTTCCTGAACAGTTCTTTTGAACAACACTTCCCTTGTATTAATCAAGAAATAATAATTATAAATAAAACAATATGGATTAGAAGAATAATAAATTTCTTCAAAAAATTCTCGAGTTAGGCTAACATAACTTCTTCGAATATTATAGAATTTCTGTTAAAAGGCGCTAATGGCCAAGTTGTAGATGCGCCGTAAAAAAAAAAAAAAAAAATTCTGTTAAAAGTCAGTGGAGCTCGAGATGAAAATGACCACGATGCAGCTGTTGATAGGATTGAAATTAGCGTGGGGTGGGGGAAACCAAGTAGAATAATTGTCTTACCAGCTGTTTGATCCTCTTTCAATTAATTACTCGAATCAAGGGAGCTTTGGCTTTGTATAACTGAGTACTTTCCTTCTGATTGCACACCGCTGTTAAAATGGTCTTAAATTTCATCCTTGAGAAATCTCTTCTTTGATTCTTGAAGCGTCACGAAATACGGGGATGAAAATGTTAAATAGACATTAATAGGGATTCTGTTTAATTAGGATAATCAATAAAGCTATATATATATATATATATATATATATATATATATATATATATATATATATATAATCTTGGCCGAGATAGCAATGAGAGGTAGGTCAGTTCCAAAATATGCCCTAATACCACAAATGGGGGTCTCCCGTGGTCTAATGGCTAGCGCCTTGGATTCATAAGCGGGAGATGGTGGGTTCGATTCCCAACCTCCGGCAGGAATTTTATCATCCCACGGCTCGCTGGTAAAATTCCTCGCTGCACCCTGGATATCGGCGCTAATGGCCTAGATGTAGATGCGCCGTAAAAAAAAAAAAATACCACAAATGATCATACCTGATAACTCTATCTAGCTGTCTCTCTCGCTCAACCTTTTCTCTCATCTTAGCGATGTTTTATGATATTTATGTATGTAATAGTAACGTGAGTGTAAATTATACTTTTGAAAGGAATTTCCGCTTCTCTAAAATATTTACCCGTTATCTATTCCTTTAAATTCCGTCCTTGCTAATCAGCCCCTTACAATATATATATAATGAAAGAATCATGGGCCTTAGAGGTCGTCTGTTCAGAGGTATGTCGGAGTAGGTTGGCCTATTTCAGCGATGGCCTTGTTTTAAAAATCCTTATATGACCATAAAAAATGTCGTAACTAGAAGAAAGCCTGTTCTTTTTGCCGTTTAAAGCCTATCCAACTTAACTGTAAGATCTAAAACATTCTGTGTTATTTACATTTGATTTTTTTAATTTTGATCCTAATATACATTTATTGAGAAACAAGCTTTTGTGGTTATGATTTATACCCGGCTTTCCATGCCACACCTACTTTCTGCATCTAGAAAAGCAAAAATAAATTAGAAACCAAATAAGTAATATTAAAATCGAATAACGCAAATCTGTAACTGTTCGGGTTCACACTTTTGAACTGTGGGTCATAGACAATTTTGACCTAGCCTACGACTCTCCCCGTATCAAGTCCTACTTGTGTGCCAAGTTTGATCAAAATCGGTCGAATGGTGTGGATGTGTATAACGAACAATCATAAAGACAGATACCTGGTAGACATTTTTAACCTATCCTACGAGACTTTCCGGATCAAAAGCCAGACCACATTGTTCCAAGTGTGGTCAAAATCGGTCAAACGGTGTGTATTTTTATAAGGAACAAACAGAGAAACAGACACGTCATTTTTATATATATATATATACTAGCTAATACCCAGTGTGCCATGCTACACCTACTTTCTGCCTATGACTCTCCCCTTATCAAGATTTACCTCGATTTACATGTTATACCCCTTAAAAGTGACTGCGTTATTTATTATTCATATTAAAATTGTCTTAATTTTACATTAAAGATTGTTGGCCTCTGTATAAAACTCTATTTTTGGGAAATATTTTTTTCCACCTTTCCCCTGTTCGCAGTACCTGGTGTTCCAAGGTATGTCCAGGAAACATATATTTACCTTCTTATCTACCCAAGAGGTATATTCTAGCGAAATTTGAAGGTGCATAAAACACTTATGTAACGTGCAGTTACTGGCTCTCGGACTATATATTCTTACCATTAAAAGTGCTATGAAAGAAACCCGCCCCTAATTATTCATTGTTAGAGTCTGGCTATATAACTACTTTTGCACCTAATCAAACTGTAACCGTCGGACGAGCTTTAAAGGGAAAGGCATGGCCGAGGGAAGGGGGTGTAGGGTTCTAAAGGACGGCAAAGGTTCGAAACCACCCTTTGTACTAAAGCCCTTAAATATTTACATGCACCTCGCACCAAGGTTTAGCGCCTAAATTATTCACAAGACTGCTCGGCCTACAAAGGGCTTTCTTCAATGGTGGTAACTTCGCCCCCATTCATGTTAGGCAGTGGATTGTAAAGTCCATAATTGGGCTTTTTAAGTCTTTAAAGCTCTTTTTTTTATCAATGCAATTTTACAATTAATATTCTCTGATTATTTTTTCTTTTTTTTTTAATTTACTAGCTGAATACCCGTGCTTCGGTACGAGAGGTAATTAGTTATTTTATTGCGTTAAATAATGTATTATCAAAATTATCATAATTTGGTGCAGTTTATTATAGCACGGTTCTCGACATACTATAAGTTATTCATCAATTGATTAGTAATCAAAGTTAGTTACTTTACATTGGGGCGCACCGGGCCAATGTCAAGAAACAGATAACCTAGCGATAACCGTTATCTATACGTTACCAGTAATAAGAGCTTAACCATTACAGGTTAAAAATCGTCGCCAATAATATATGTACGTTCAAATTTAAAAAAAAAAAAAAATCCAATATGTCATTTGGAAACACCCATTACATTTGCAAGCATTACCAAGAATTTTTCTGACTGGTGTTGCTGATGGGTGAGGAGGCTGTGCAAAGGTTCGGGATATTATGACCTCGGATAGCGTAAACTCTATGAGGGACAATATATCTAGTAATTCAAGGTCTGCCATCATAGTTGAAATGAACCGCAAATAAAAATAATATTATGCAATAGATACAGTACGGTAACAGCTGACCTGTTATCATCCTAGCAACGCATGCTGTTTAAGCTTGCCTGCTCTAACCAACTAAAAATTCAAACCCCTCTATAATTATTTTTGATTTGAATATCAAAAAATCCATTCTTTATACAATGCAAATTATAAAAAAGAAAGAAAGAACACTTTATTAAAAATTAAAGTGAGTCAGTCTTCGGATAAATGTTTTTATGAATTATTTTGGTTTATTTTTAGCAGTAGGATCCAGGTTTAATCTTGAAGACTAGGTGGTTTAATCCAAAGATTCGGTTACTTCTGGGGAATCGGGGGTTGTAATAATGATGCCTTTGTACACATGACTCTGCTCCTTATTGATTGTGCTATTTGCTTATGATTCTTCATTGTTTCTAACCGTAAATATGATGGTTGATAATCCCAAGGTAGTCTACCGAAATTGATTTCGGCTAAGAGCGGGAGGTTATTCACATCTAGGCCGAGTTCTTGTAAGAATTTTCTTGTCTCTTTAGGTATGGTTCCTCGAGCTCCGAGCCATAGGCCTTTAACGGTGAAATTTCCTTTTGCCGAATTGTTCTTCGAACTTTTCAGAAAAGAACGATACGAAGTTCTCGTAAATCGACCTCTTTCCTGGATCGATTGCATTAGCTTGCTCGCTGTCGTTTGTTTCGAACCTCACAGTGGGGTCAATGATATAAGAGAGTTCACTTTTTGTTTTGACTGCTACAATATCGGCAAACCTATATTAACACAACTAAATCAATAATGAAAGCTAATAATTCATTCACACTAATAATTCTTTTTTATTCTTGAAATTTTAGCAGTGTGAATCAATTTCGGTTCTTTACTAATTCCGTATATGGTTATTATTGACATATCGTCGATACAAATGCAAACTAACGAATATGAAAAAATGCATCTTTCATTGTCCATCTTTAATAATTTCTGCTGGACTTATTTACGGCAAATTCTTCAATCTGACTTCACTCTATTAAAGGGAAAGTATTCCACTATCAAAAGGTCAAATCTGCCGAATATTTGACTGTCCAAAAAAAAGTTATGAATAAATACTTTTCCACTCTCAAAAGTGGTGATTTTCATATTCGTTAGTTTGCTTTTGTATCGACGATATGTATATTCTAGAGCTAAATGACATTTATGTATTAATTGAATAAAAATACATGAATGAAAGTATAAACAATTTTATTTTATTTTTTTCTCCATTTTGCGGTGAAGGGAACCCCCCTCCCCTTTTTCCTTCCTTTTCCTAATTTGTGGAAGCCCGAGGTCGGGTTTCCACATTTTTCCTCCCCTAAATAGCTCCACCCCGTTGTTTATATTGCGTCAGGCAATATATGATCACCAAGTTGTTTTTCTCTACAGCCAAAATAAAAATTCTCTCGGAAATTCAAGTGTTCCGTTAAAAAAAAAAATAATAAATGTGTATTTTAGATAAATATAAAAACATTATTTGTTTGTTCATATATCAACCTTTTCCATTTTCATGTTTGATGAGAATGGGAAATAGTAAAATTCACTATGTTGGAATTTTATTTTTCCAATTTTTAGACATAGGGCGTAAAACTTTGCGTTTTATTATTATTATTATTATTATTTAAATATGATTACTGAGAAATTGTTACTATCAAGGCTGCAATGCACTTCCTTTATAACTCATTCGGCCCATTTTTTTTAAGCAATTGAGCGCCAACAGACATATATATATATATATATATATATATATATATATATATATAATATAGATATATATGTAGATATATGAATAAATAAATAAAAATAACCGTAAATACCGAAAACGCACACCCTAACCTTCTTAAACAGTAGAAGTCGTTGACCCCTTATATTAAACACCGTGGAAATAGTTGTGGTTTCATTATGAAACCACAACTATATTATTTTGTTTAAAATAATTATAAAGTCATATAATTACAAAATGAACATTAATAGCCTTTACATTTTATATTTGTAATATACTGATGGTTTAATTATTAATTTTTCTTAAATTATTAAAGTTTCTTTCCGGAATACTGTCTATTTAGAAGTTCAAAACTACTTAATAAACCTACAAAACCACACGTTTTTGTTTATAGATCGTAATCAATTATAAAAATTACCATATGTACAGTAAATAATTTAATCGCACAATATGCCATTATCATAACGACGGATATTCTTTCCAGATACAAGAATTCACAAAATAGCACAACACTCACTCAGTCAATTCACTCTGGTGGTAAACATAACAACCAAGGCCCTAGTTTAGTAAGTTAATTCAATTTAAGCATAATACGGAGGTAATTCTACTTTCTGATGATCCCGTTTTGGTTTTTAAAATATATATTCCTGAATAATTGGGCAACAGGACAGCTGTGTATCGTTTTAATAAAATACATTTTAATAGGGGTCATTTACGGTAAGAAATAGGTAGGCTACACGAAGATTTGAACATATTTTTAGAAAATTATTGAGTGCAACCGAAATAGTTACATTCGTTTGAAAAGTACTAAAAGAAACTTTGATCTTATTATTGACAAATATAAATTAATTCTTTTTACAAATACCATTTCTCTTAGGAGTATTGGTCTGGAGTTGCCAAGGATACCCAGCATACAGAGAAGTGGGGTTCAGTTTCCTTTCGTGTGGGTTTTTATCACAAGCTCTTTTCCACCATTTCTGCTTCTTTTTCGGAAGAGTAGCTTCATCTCTAGACTTGCCCGCATCTACCTTTAATGCATCATATTAACTCCACTCTGACACATTATATGACCAAAAATGTTTAAAAAAATGGTTGAGTCCTTCAACAATATTTCCTTCTTAATTTCAGCAGATTTTATTGTGTGTATTTTTACAATTACATTGGTTCCTAGCGTTTTAACCATTGAGAAATATCTCAAGATTTCCGAATCCTGAGAAATTCCACAGCGTGTAAGAGACAACCTTGAGGCTAAAGTTGAACTGTACAGTCCATTGAAGTAGAATGAAAACACCAATAGATTAACTGTACAGTCCAATGAAGCCAGGACTGTGCAGACTAGGTCTGACGTACGTGGACAAGAGGATATTTGCTTCACATTATAACACGACTGTGCAGTCCTGGCCTTGAGGTTGATTAACATATCGTTTGTGTGCTAGACGCGTTCAGTCCAAACCTTGAGGCCAAACTGTGCAGTCCGGCCTTGAGATTTTAACTGAACGAGTGTGGCCACTTGAACAAATTCTCCTAGGATAGTGTCAATTTGGCCTATATATTTTGACGGAAAACGCTGACGATGTATTGACGACAGACATGCCCCGTGGCTTTTTCACGAAAGCGGCTATCAGGCCATGGGGCATGCCTGGCCGTTGTCATTTAAGCTCTAGACAATGGTTCATTTTGTTTCGGTTTACTTTCTTTTTTGTTCAAACTTAATTTTCGTATAAAAATGACCCCAAAAATAAATATAATATGTAATGAAATATTTGAAATTATGCTGTTTTGGTATCTTTGTCAAAAAGTGCATGTTATAAAAGTCCACATTTTTTTTTTAGTACTTCGTGATTGCATGATCAAGTTGACTTCATAAGCAGATGATTTATCCTAACTTCGAGGTAGTAAAGACGCTAAAATCTTATAAATGAAAAAATGATAACAAAAAAATATCTATTATCTGTGAAATTATCACTCCTCATATCGTTAAGTTTTTGTCGCATGCCATTCCTAGTAATTAAATTGTAAAAGGACCGAGTCCCCAGATAAAAGATAACGCCCTCGAGGGTAGCTTGTGGAGGGGGGAGCTGTGAAATTGAAATTCGTGTTGTTGTTTAATCTCTTTAATTTATAGTCGCCGTTCGGAACGAACTTAGAACTTTAATCGTATATCCTAATGCTCAACAAATTCCTTTTTATGCTTCCTAATGAAATGGAAGGAGTCGGCGACGGGGTTTGTAGAAAGTAATTTTACATTCAAAATACAACACTTACCTAATTTCTTCAAACATTTTATACTGTTCATTTTTTTAATTTTATTTTACTCCTACTGTCTCCTCTCAAAATTTGTTTTAAACGAATCCATAGGGATCTTAAGACATGCTAGAAGAGAGTCTGTTAAATCAGGTGACAGGAACATAGTACTGACCACACTATCTCCCAAGTGTGCCATATGATCGACAATCAGGCACCTCTCAATTATTGTGAACTAGAAATGGTATAATTCCCAGCTGGAACAATTTGATTGTAATGAGGTCCGATGCTTTTTACAAAAATTAGGAAAACATACACGGTTTGGGTGATAAAGCTCTTTGAGATATGTAGGGTGTCTGACACTAGACAAAATGACCTTTGAAATAACCCAAAATCAGTGCTTTTATTATTTATTTTTTCGCATTGAGCTAATTTATCTGTTTGCAACTTTTTAATTATTATCTTAGATGTCTTCGAAGGTTCTAAATTTATTTTAGACCTTAAAATACATATTGAAATTTTGAAGGCCAAAAAAATGGGGGCTTTCTTATTTGGACGGTTCCTCCTGATTACGATACTCCGGAGATTGCACTTGTTACAGGATTAAAAGTGTCGTTTTATTTTTTTAAATAAAATATCCTATGATAAACGTTTCATCTTATTTTTTTAAATTTTATTTGATATGTTTTATATATTTGTTTTATGGCTCGCCGACATCTGGGCCATTAGCACCATTTACATTCATGGTGTAGCCTGGAATTTTCTCAACGGTCTCTTATAATTCGCCTGTTTTACTAGCATAGTAAGTTTTTGACACCTAGAATGGTGAGAAACATATAGAATTTATTTTAACAATAGGATTTGTTTAATGAATTCTTCCGCCTGATATATATTATTACTAAAAGTAGGTTAATTATGAAGTATCTTATGTAAGGCGTGTTCCCAATTTCGCAAAAAAATCTTGAAAGCGTTGCTATTCCCTTTTTGATATTTTTTTTTCAATATTCGTACGGGAGTAGATGCAATGTCCACGCATAGAAACATATATACACATGAAAGAGAACTGTAATGCATTCCGAGATGTAAATGCTCCAGCAAAACTCCACGGTTCGTGTCGAAACTTCAAAGGGCTTTAATGTTGTGATATTGCCGTCTACGCTTTTTCCTTGTTATGGATTTTTAAATTCATGATTTTTCTCTAGAATTTCTAATATTAGAATAGTTTACTCCATCATTATAGTAAGAAAAACTTGTTAATGACGTCAAACTAGGGATGTGAACGGAAATGCGATAAGATGACTCAGTTCCTACGAATAGGAGTTTTTACTTATTTTATTGTTGGTTTCTTAACAAAATACTCTTTGATCAAACTGTTTAAATAAATATATTTTCAAGTATTTCAGAAGCTTTAAGTCTGAGACCTGTAGAAGTATTGGGCATTTGAGTCAGAATGAAACAAGAATTTCCACACCGTGCTGACACAATCAATTACTCTCCTCGAATGTTTGTTTACACGTAGACACTTCCTGTTTGAACGATGCTCAAGGGTGCCTTGTGTAAGCAAGCTACAAGAGGAGCTTTTAGGCTGCCTGTGGTTGCTTAGAAAAATTTACATACATCAAATTATTTCAATGTTTTTAATACATTTTTAAACTACTTGTATCGCATTTTTCCTTGAAGCTATTCCCAGAATTTAAGAATTTTACACATGTAGATAATAAATCAAATTTTACATAGATATATGGTATAGGGGGACATGAAATAAGATGGAATTCTACATAGATACATGGTATAGCCTTAAATATTATGGAATTTTAAATAGATAGATGATAGGACTTTCAATACGTTACAGCTTTTCAGAAGAAAGAATTAAAATATTTCTATCAATAAGTCTATCAATTTTTAACAGACAAAATAGAACAGCTATATAGCACGGTAAAATAAGTAAATAAACAATAAAACAAAACAAAAAATATATCAAAAATAAATCACTCACTAGAGAATATATCAGGCTCTATATGAGCCAATAAAAATTATTATAATAATTAAAATCTAAAATGAAATCTTAAAGAAATCAAGCTCTTCAGCACCATAACAAGGAACTGATTGAATTCAAAGCGGAAGATACTCCACTTAAACACCGATATCTCCAAATGGGGTAGCTATTGGGTCATTCCATGTCAAATCAACACACTTTTTCACCTCATCCTTTCCGATTTTAATGAAAATTGGTACACCCAAAGTAGGTATTGGGACAAATAAAAATACCAAATTTCAAATTTTTATCTAAAACGGTTATCAAAATACGGCCACGTAAAGTGTCAAAATCTCGCATTTCAAAATATTTAAATAGACATAACTCCTCTCCTGTTTACGTTACAAACATGGAGAAGGTGTCATTGTTTAGGTCTTTATATGCCCTTTCAAACGACGTGACACACATGATAGGTTATGACAACATAATTTTTTTAAAATCAAAAATAAAATTTTGAATCTAAATATTTTCAAAAACGCATCTTCAAAAATTTTGAATAAATTATATACAGGGTGTCCCGTAAATGTCTAGTCATATTGAGAGGAGTGATAGAGGACCCTTAGGGGAACAAAAAATGTTCTATGACGATTTCCCGAATTCTCGCCCATAAGGGAGAAAACGTCGTTTTATTGTTTTATCTAGACAAACGTGGTTTTTAGAAACATAATCCAGTAGCTCCGTCCCAAGTGGTACTACTAGAAAGGGAGTGAAACCAATCGAAAGCTGAGTAAATTTAATATAAGACTAGTTGGGAGTAAACGTAAAAATGAATGAATGTAAGTATGTATATCTTACAAAAAGAAGGCAATTCTAAATTTCCTGACATTTTATTGATATTTCTTTCCAGCGTTACTCCTCAATGGGCAGGATCTGAGATTTCCGGGTTTCAGAAAAACTTCCTCATTTAACCAGCTTTCCATTCATGTATCACAACCCTGTGTTATTGAAGTATTTGAACGGTTTAAGTACAAAAGTTTAAAAAAAAAAACATGGATCTCTGAAAAGAAAATTATATTTTTTCTTCATTTTATTCAAAAAGCTGAAGGGAAATATTTATTTTTATAAATGTTTACATAAATATTTACTTAAAACAATAAAAAAAAATTACTTCCACGAATATAAAAAAAATTCCTAAAACAGTAAATAAATAAAATACACATTTATTTTGAATTTGTTAATTCAGGTAACTAATACTGGGTCCAGGAGGCGGCCATTAAGGAACCCCAACCATACATTAACCTCAAAAATTATTATTTTTACCTAGATCACGCATTTGAACACATTTTTACGGGCACTTATATTTAGAAAACAAATGCTTTACCTTATATTAATACTGATGGCTACGCTTGTGAAACTCACTGGGATTCTGAGCCCATGCGTTTTTGTTGTGGTAATTAAAAATTCTATCCCTCATAAATAATATGTACATAGTCCTGTAAAAATGTGTTCAAATGCGTGATATAGGTAAAAATAGTAATTTTTGAGGTTAATGTATGGTTGGGGTTCCTTAATGGCCGCCTCCTGGACCCAGTATTAGTTACCTGAATTAATAAATTCAAAATAAATGTGTATTTTATTTATTTACTGTTTTAAGATTTTTTTTTTATCCGTGGAAGTAATTTTTTTTATTCTTTTAAGTAAATATTTACTTAATATTTATGTAAACATTTATAAAAAAATATTTCCCTTCAGCTTTTTGAATAAATTGAAGAAAAAAATATAATTTTTTTTTCACAGATCCATGTTTTTTATAAAACTTTTGTTCTTAAATCGTTCAAATACTTCAATAACACAGGGTTGTGATACATGAATGGAAAGCTGGTTAAATGAGGAAGTTTTTCTGAAACCCGGAAATCTCAGATCCTGCTTATTGAGGAGTAACGCTGGAAAGAAATATCAATAAAATGTCACGAAATTTAGAATTGCCTTCTTTTGGTAAGATGTACATACTTACATTCATTCATTTTTACGTTTACTCTCAACTAGTCAGTAAATTTACTCAGCTTTCGATTGGTTTCACACCCTTTTTAGTAGTACCACCTGGGACGGAGCTACAACGATTATTCTTCTAAAAACTACGTTTGTCTCGAAAAAACAATAAAACGACGTTTTCTCCCTTATGGGCGAGAATTCGGGAAATCGTCATAGAACATTTTTTGTTCCCCTAAGGGTCCTCTATCACCCCTCACAATATGACTAGACATTTACGGGACACCCTGTATAATAGGTCATATTTTTACTAATTTGTATAGCAAATTTGGTTATGGGATGGAAATGGGTTCTCAGTCAAAATAATTTAAAACCGAAGGCGGCTTTGGACTAATTTTACGTATTTTTATATATAAAAGCTTTTTAATACATAATTATATAATTTAATCCAAACTTTACTGTTGCATATATTTTATAGACACTTAAACTTCATTATCCTATTTACAAAACTAATTTAAAAAAATATTATACCTTAATAATTTGTTGTAATAAGTTTAATTTAGAATATTTGTCTAAAATTTAATGATATATTGTACTCAAAATATTTTAATTGACTAGGAACTTAAATAAAACATAAATATCAACAGTTTACATATTTATAAATGTTAAACTATTGAAGTGGTTGAATATTTTACAGTGAAACTTGCACAAGGTCTGCAAATGTTGGAGGTACTAGGATAACGTTTCATCGCTTCTTAAAATTTCATATTCGGTTACCACGCAATTTCTCCCTTTTGGAGTTATGAGATTCACAGTACATAATAAATTAGCAAATGGGAGCTGCTACCGAAGAATATATCTAGTCTTCTTCGGTAGCTGAACGATGGAGAAGGTCCATTGGGATGAAGGAAAGAAATTTTTACTTCATCTTCGTCTTTATTTTTGTCCATTATATAACCAAGGCACTAGTTAGAGTCATAGACTATACTTATGTATTATTCACTAATGTATTATCTACTGTGAATCCCATAACTACAAAAGGAAAAAATTACGTGGAAACCGAATATAAATTTTCAACACTTGTAGACCATATCGTCGATACGGTCTATAAGTGTGTACGAAAGCAAACTAACGAATATGAAAATCACCACTTTTCAGAGTGGAAAAGTATTTATTCATAACTTTTTTTTGGACAGTCAAATATTCGGCAGATTTGACCTTTTAATAGTGGAATACTTTCCCTTTAATAGAGTGAAGTCAGATTGATGAATTTGCCGTAAATAAGTCCAGCAGAAATTATTAAAGATGGACAATGAAAGATGCATTTTTATGCATATTTTTTTTGCTTTTGTATCGACGATATGTAAGTTTCACTGTAAAATGTAGAAGTGTTAAATGTGGTGTCGTTCGAAAGGTCTTCGAAAAATAATTGATAAGTATTTTTTTTACTGGCCATATGGCTTGGGAAACCTTTCAACCAGAGATCTCGAGATTTTGCAAAAATCAAAAATGGAAAACTTCAGAGACCCAAAAGTGCCAACTTTTGGGTTTTGTGCACATGGGGACTTTTGTTCAAAAATACTTTCTCTATCAAACGAGCATAGTTTCGTTCAATTTGACCAAAAGCTATTTTCCATTAGGAAGGGCGGGGTTCTTTTAGACAAATATTCTAAATTAAACTTATTACAACAAATGATTAAGGTATAATATTTTTTAAATTAGTTTTGTAAATAAGATAATGAAGTTTAAGTGTCTATAAAATATACGCAACAGTAAAGTTTGGATTAAATTATATAATTATGTATTAAAAAGCTTTTATATATAAAAATACGTAAAATTAGTCCAAAGCCGCCTTCGGTTTTAAATTTTTTTGACTTAGAACCCATTTCCATCCCATAACCAAATTTGCTATACAAATTAGTAATAATATGACCTATTATATATACTTTTTTCAAAATTTTTGAAGATGCGTTTTTAAAAATATTTAGATTCAAAATTTTATTTTTGATTTTAAAATAAATTATGTTGGCATAACCTATCATGTGTGTCACGTCGTTTGAAAGGGCATATAAAGAGCTAAACAATGACACCTTCTCCATGTTTGTAACGTAAACAGGAGAGGAGTTATGTCTATTTAAATATTTTGAAAAAGCGAGATTTTGACACTTTACGTGGCCGTATTTTGATAACCGTTTTAGATAAAAATTATTAATTTTAGATAAAAATTATTAATTTAATTTTTAATTATTAATTTTACTTTTAGCTGTAGTTTGTTATTCACAAACTTAATTGTATAATTAGATTGATACTCACAATAATGCAATTGGATTTATAATTATGTAATATGTTAATTATTAAGGATTTATAATTATTATATAAGATTATAATTATGTATTTGAATCATTGTTATGTATTTCCATTTTATATGTTTACCTGGGCGAAGCGCTATCAATGCGGGGTGCTCATAAATAAATTATAAAAAAAAAAGATAAAAAATTGAAATTTGGTATTTTTATTTGTCCCAACACCTACTTTGGGTGTACCAATTTTCATTAAAAAGGATGAGGTCAAAAAGTGTGTTGATTTGACATGGAATCACCCTTTATTGAAAATCGCATAAGAACTGAAATGACAGAAAATTAATGAAGCTGTCGTATAGAAGCTTTAAATTTACTAAGATTTTCGAACCGTTTTCGAGATATATCCGAAAACCCCAACCTATTTTTTTTGTTCCTATTTTTCTCAAGAACCGTTAAAAATATTACCTGTCGAATTACTACGTAGAACTACTAGCATAAGTTTTTCTATTTTTTCACGCGGATTTCGCCCCAAAATAGAATGTTCCGGCAGACGGATCTACTATATATATATATATATATATATATATATATATATATATATATATATATATATAAAGGGTGATTCAGGTCTAAGTAGCCAAACTTCAGGAGGTGATTGTAGACACCATTTCCACCAAAAAAGTTCATTTAATGTATGGTCCTATTCCGAAAGGAAAAGGAGCTATGTCCAATTTTCTGTTTTTTTAACGTTGTCATGTTTTTTAATGAATAAGAAAGGATTGCTCAAAAACTATTAAACATAATTAAATTATAATTATATCATCATAAAATTGACAAAATTTCCTTTAAAAAAACAGTAATTTAATTCACTAGAACCATTATTAAAAGATACTTTCTGGACGTCCAATAACGCACTTCTGTTTTTATGGAGGAATCAGAGTTTTTTGAGAATTTTTTCCTCAGCCCCCTAACGGACTACAGATTCAATGCTTACGCGAAAACTTCTACATTTAGCAAGCATTGAATCTACGAAAATTAAGTGCAGGTTTACTGAGGGATAAATTGAATGATTGGCTCTCTTTTGTCAAAAATGTGGAATGTGGTTTTGTTACTTTCAAATATCAAATTAGAAATATCCATTTTTTATTGGCCAAACTGTGGGAATCCATTGCCTCGTCCGGAAGCAATAAAAGTAACTGAATGCATCGATTGGAAAAAAAATTTATTTGAGAGATACGTCACATTTCTTGTTTTACAATTTTTCATTGATTTATCTTTTACGAGATGTATTTGGCACCCAGTTTTGATTAGAAATTTTGAAGGGACAATTCAAAAACATTTCAGGGTGTTTGAATAATTGTAATCCAAAATTTGCACATAATTAGGAATTGTTTCAAATAAAATTTGAAATAAAACTAAAATGTGTGCAAAACATTGCGGGAGGAAAAATTTTAAACGTCAGTTTCGCCGCTACATTTTGTGGAGAGACAAAACCACATTCGCATTTAACATGTGGTACGGAATTTTGGACGAATATCTTCTTCAGCCAATCCTGATGCCCGACAAGTTCGATTCAACATATTTTTAGACCTCCTTCAACACGACCGACCTATTGCATTGGAAGACGTTCCGCTTGCACATAGATTCATTGTTCCTGATGGATTGCTGTCCTGCAAACAGCACCAGTGCTGTTAGACAGTGGATGGATCCACTGTCCAAGTTGATAAAGGTACAATTGTAATTTCGTAAAATTTCAAATATATTAGCAAATATTTTAGTTCCAACTACGTCGTGTAAAAGATAAATCAATGAAAATTTGTAAAACACAAAATGTAACATATCTCCCAAATGAAAAACTTTTCCAATAATTTCTTCCAGTTACTTTTTATTGCTTCCGGACTGGACAATGTATTCCCACAGTTTGGCCAATAAAAAAAGAATAATTTTTAATTTCTGCACACAAGGCATTTGAAAGGAACAAAACTACATTCCACATTATTTTGATAAAAGGGAGCCAATCGTTCAACCTATCCCTCAATAAACCTCCACTTCATATGCATGGATTTAATGCTTACTAAATGTAGAAGTTTTCCTGTAAGTATTGAATCTGTAGTCCGTTAAGGAGCTGAGGGAAAAAATCGCGAAAAAACTCTTGATTCATTGATAAAAACAGAAGTGCGTTATTGGACGTCCAGAAAGTATCTTTTAATAATGGGTTTAGTTAGCGTAATTTTAATTTAATTATCTTGAATAGTTTTTGAGAAATCCTTTCTTATTCATTAAAAAACATGACTACGTTAAAAAAGCAGAAAATTGGACATAGCTCTTTTACCTGTCGGAATCGGACCATACTTTAAATGAACTTTTTTGTCGGAAATGATGTCTACAATCACCTCCTGAAGTTTCTCTACTTAGACCTGAATCAACCTGAGTATATATATATATATATATATATATATATACATATACAATCTTGAACACCGTTATTCTTTTGATCTATTTGTTCCGAAACGTGAATGTAGGCACCGAAAAGTGAATGATGCCACAATGAGGTCAACCTCAGAAGCTGGTTTCTTGCTTAAAGAGGGAGGGACAAAAAGCGCGTAAAGAAGAAACCATTAAAAAACATTTAGTGGATTGTTACTAAAAGTGCAATACACATACAAAAAAAAAGTTAAAGTATTAATGTTTTATGAAATAAATAATATAATATTATATTTATGTTATTTCAATACATATAATGGATGCTTATCGAATACAGCCATAAAACCAAGACCAGAGAAAAATGTTTGAGCCTTCTATAACAAGCTTGTCGAGAGGTAATTGCACCGGACATGGCAGCATAATTAGGACAGATTGTCAAATACAAATATGTACCCGTCAAACATCATAACTAATTGTAGAACTGGTTTGGCTCTAATATCTCCACCAACAACTAGAATACAGGTTTGGTCATTATGAAATAGTTAATGAAAATTCCAATATTGATTTTGTAATATTTCATTGAAAATAACAATATCAAAAATAGCAGGACTTATGATATTGACGTTTGTCACGCAGGAGCTGCACAATAAGGGACATCCCTTAGTTTACGCCATATTACCTGAAGAAGGGACTGAAAAAAAAAAAACAAAAACAAACGAATCATTCATAAAAATTAAAAATCTGAAAGGCTATAAAATTAATCACATAAAAAAATGTTGTGTTTAGGTTTCAGAGGATTATTAACCATAAATACCATAAAATTTACAAGTGTTCGATTTTATTTTTATTTTTTGTCACAGAGAATATAAAAGATGGTGGGCTTAATAGTAAAACTGAAATGTCCAATAAAAGTTAGAACCGAATTTAAGACTCTGTGCTTGCCTTAGCGCCATAAAAAAGAAATTAAAATGTTTTAAATTCTAAACGAATTTAAAAAAAAAACGAATCAATCAATCTGTATTTGGCTTTCAATTGCCAAATTATAAACTAAAGAAAAGCCAGCCTGTAATTAGAGTTTACTTAGTAAAAACTCGTTTTTTTTTTATTATTCGTCATTTACAAACACGTTCTTTTTTATGAATATATATCCAATGTATTTTAATTGTTTTTTGACACACAGTTAGCAACTGAACTTTCTCACATAAACACTTCAAAACAAAAACTGCCTATCCATAAATACACAGCTCAGCTTCAAAGTAGTATTGTTTATACGTAGTAACAAGTATACATGACCAGAGAAATTACTAATTGATTTTTTTCCCAATGAAATAATTACATGCCCGATTACCTAGGACATATTTTTACAAATATAGGTACTACAAAACAATAATAATCACATTGTTAATGTTACATAGAAGACATCATTGTAATAAATACTAACCAGCCACGCTGTCTTTGATTAGTAAACATACGTTAGCAATGCAAAAATTATAATTAAAAGCTGAAAAAAATACATGGAACAACAAAGCACAACAAAAACATTTTGAAGGAAACATTCACCCCTCTTTGAAAAATGTACGTTAAACAAGCTTCTACTCCAGTTAGGTGAATAGGGTGAAAGTGAGTACAAATCAGTATTTGTGCTTAGCAGATTAGACTATAATTGACTCATAATAGTGATTGGAGATTCTCTAATATGAATCAATCTTCTATATCGATTCGAATCGAAGTATCGATAGGTAGGTCCGGGTGGTGTCAAAGTCATCTAGGACTTACAGTTCGGAGGTCACAGGTTCAAAACTGTGAGCCCGAAAAGTTACAGAAAAGTGAATTGTCAGAAATCGACAATTTTGAAAAATGAGATATTCACCAAGACGGACCGTATCGGAACATCATCCTATCATCTGATCATATTTTAAGTTGTTTGAAAAGTGAAGTCCAAAGCTAAATGTGCTATCCCCTCCACTTCTGCTTTCTCTTATATGTTTGCCGAGAAATGCAAGATTCCAAATTTGAGTCGCCATGTAGAAAGATTTTTTTTCTTTTTTTGCGTTATTGGGTTTAAATATTACTTATTTGGGTTCTGAATTATTTATGTAATATATATTTAATTTATAATATAAAGAAGGAGGTTCTTTTGCACGCAGGGTAACTATAATTATATAAAGTACGTGGGGGGCTATTTAATATAAAGTACGTGTAGTATGGCACGCCGGGTAACAGCTATTTAATATAAAGTACGTGTAGTATGGCACGCCGGGTAACAGCTATTTAATATAAAGTAGATGTAGTATGGCACGCCGGGTAATAGCTATTTAATGTAAAGTACGTGTAGCAATGGCACGCCGGGTAGCAGCTATTTAATATAAAGTACGTGTAGTATGGCAAGCCGGGTAGCAGCTATTTAATATAAAGTACGTGTAGTATGGCACGCCGGGTAACAGCTATTTAATATAAAGTAGATGTAGTATGGCACGCCGGGTAGTAGCTATTTAATGTAAAGTACGTGTAGTATGGCACGCCGGGTAGCAGCTATTTAATATAAAGTACGTGTAGTATGGCACGCCGGGTAACAGCTATTTAATATAAAGTACGTGTAGTATGGCACGCCGGGTAGCAGCTATTTAATATAAAGTAGGTGTAGCATGGCACGCCGGGTAACAGCTATTTAATATAAAGTAGGTGTAGCATGGCACGCCGGGTAGTAGCTATTTAATATAAAGTAGGTGTAGCATGGCACGCCGGGTAACAGCTATTTAATATAAAGTAGATGTAGCATGGTACGCCGGGTAACAGCTATTTAATATAAAGTAGGTGTAGCATGACACGCCGGGAAAACAGCTAGCATAAAATAAAACCTGTGGAAAGCACGCCTTACATTTGGTTTCTCACTTCTAAAATGAACTCCAACCTGTTTTTTATTTTTTTCTTACGACCATAAACGACTTATATTTTATTACTATTAATAAAAATGTGATTTAAATTGTTATTATGCTCAAAATTTTGGTTTTTGATTTCCAGTTAATACGACAGATTTTACGTCTTGTGTAACCTCCAGACAAGTGACGGCTTTAGGTTTAAACCTATCCTAGAGTCTGTAAACGCATTTGGATATTTTATTGAATCAAAATGTTTATTCAACATCAGGAACTACACTTTTTAATATAAATAAAGTTGTATGGTAGGTCGAACTTCAAACTCCTATAGTATTCAACCAGTAAATGTTTGTTAGTTCATGGAGTTTCCCCTTGTTCGGGAAATGAGGTATGAATGTCAATTTCACTATTAAACTCCAATTATGGCCTCCAGGACTCCAAACTATGCAAGTAATATACCCCGACACTTGAGGTTACGCTAGTCATGGTCCCCACAACTCTAGTCTATGGCAATAATGAGCTGAAGGGGGTAACTTTCTTGGAATTATAACAAATAAATAATCAATATGTTTCAATTATTTATCATTCATGTTACAAAATACTGTAAATTATTCTAAAGGTATAAAATCTCTTGATTTGATTATAGTCTAATAGTACAAATATCCTTAAAGAAACTGGCACAAGTTGCTCCCGAAAATAGTTTAAAATATTAACTTATTAAACAATTTTGGGTAGCAACTCCTGCCAGTTTCTTCAAGAATCTATTGCTCCTCCCACAACCTCACATTCAACTTGGGTAAAGAAAATATTGATAACAAGGACTATAATGGTATACAATCTTTTGATTTTATATTATAAGACTCAGGTTAATAAACCTCAAGGCAGGGTCTGCACAGTCCCGGCCTCATTGGACTGTAAAGTTAATCTATTGGTGTTTTAATTCTATTTCGGTAGATCGTACAGTTTAAATCGTGCCTCAAGGCTGCCTCATACGGGGTGAGGATTACCTTAAAATTTGGACTGCGCATTCCAAATCTTGAGATATTCCTCATCGTGTATGTGTTTGATATACTTGTAAGTCACTGAAGATATTACTTAATTTTGGTATTATCTATTGTTTAAGGAACAATTACAAAGGCACACAAAAAAAAAACAACAAAAAGTGGTATTTTCCAAAGACACCATACAAATATTCTTATGTATTTTCACACGGTGAATCCGAATCCGGAGTCCATTTCACCCCATCACGTTAGGCTTAAGAGCATTTTTTTTAAAGAAAAAATAGAGCTTCCATTGTTTTGAGGGTCGCCGAATTTGAATCCGAGGTCAGTTTCACCTCATCGGCGAAAAATCAAGCTCATTTCAAGGACAAATATTGTCTATTTTGCAGTCGAGGTTCTTTTTTTGGCAAAATAGACATATTTGTCCTTGAAATGAACTTGATTTTGCGCCGATGACAAAAAAAAACAAACCTCGGATTCGAATTCTGCGACCCTCAAAGCTGAAATGGAAGCTTTATACGAAATTTAACATTCAAATACTCTTAAACTAGACGTGATGGAGTGAAACGGACTCCGGATTCGGATTCAGCTTGTGAAAATACATAAGAATATGAGTATGGTGTCTTTGGAAAAAAACCACTTTTTTTGTGCCTATGTTATCAATAAATATTCATAATGTCATTATTCTTTTAACATAATACCTTTTCAGATAGTTCGTAACCATTATCATTCAAATTACAGAATATATGCCTGAAGAAGGACAATACGGTCAGAAACGTAGCAATAAAAATTCGATATTGATAAGTGTGAATTCCTCAATGCCCAGAAAGTTCTAAACACAGATATCGAGCTGTGTTGGATTTCTACGGGAAACAAAGCCGTGACGTAGTAAGCAATACGTTGAGCCTGTCGTAGTTTTTTATCTCACAAAAACCCCAATCAAGATTTCAATTTAGATTGGGGCGGTTTAAAACCGTCTTTTGGTACAAATCAAACGAATTACCCGAGGAGGTATTTTTGTTTATGTCCATCGCTTCCGCACATTAATGGCGTATTTATTTTTATGGAATTCTTATTGTTACTCCTATTTACAGGTTATATTCGGTAGAAATAAGTTTAATTTTGTGAAATAATACGATTTTTTTTTATCTCAATGAAAACATTATTTTTAAGTAATAATGAAATTGCAAATATTTGTGGCTTCCAATGGAGAAGATAATGATATTGTGCAATAATCTTCTCAAATATTATTTATTTCCACGCCCCTCCACATGCGAGTATGAAAAACGGTCGAATCCTCTTAATTAATTAATGTTACATCCCGATAAGCGTGATACTATTTATCATTCATAAATAATAATTTGTACGTAAAAGTAAAAAAAAATATATATATATGTGAAAAGATTAGAGACTAGAAATAAAGAATGTGTTTAAATATTCGGAACTTATACTCGCACCAGGACTCACTTTGGAAAAAAAAATTCACGTAAAAGGTGCGTTTGCTTAATTTGCATTTGAGTTTAAACAAATTATATACAACAGCGAAATAGATTTGGACTCTAAATTTAAAAAAAAATAATCTTTGCAGTCTGAGGACGTGCATTATTTTATGGAGCACAAATTTGGGGACACAAGAAGTCTAGGAGCAAGGCTCGGCTGAATAAGAACCTTTTATTTTCTTACCTTTATATCGACTTTTTAGAATTATGTATTTCTGTATGGCTGTGTGTCAATGTGATAGAGTGTATTTTTATGATGCGATAATGTATTTTTTTTAGTTATTGTAAGACAGACTTTCAAGAGCGGATGTGTCGAAAAATAAAGATATCTCGAAAAACTTGATTAAGTGTAACTTGTAGCAAATTTAAACAGCTTTTATTTGTTATAGTATGGCCATGTCGCCAGGACGCAGGGTTTCCGAGATATTAGTGAAAATCCGAAAAATGGGACCTGAACCCCCCCCCCCCCCCCCTACCGGTTAAAAGACTACGGGCGAGAACTTCTGATATGTTATGAAGTCAAAAATTGTGTTCCAAACATTTCCATCTATAACTAACTCTTCGTTCCCTGGATTGTAGTGTTTTAGCCTTTTATTAAATCTAGTTTTAATTTAATTAACGAAAACGTGATTTTATATTATATTAAAATAGGGTCTTAGGTTTTTAAGGTTCTTATTTTTTTTTAAATGTGTTGTTATTTTAACTTTTTTACATTGTACTTGTTTATAATTAAGGGTTTTGTGACACGGCATTGAAAATGTGGCTTAGTCCCTGAAAACGTTCTGCAAAAAAAAAAAAAAAAAAAAAAAAAGAAAAAGAAAAAAAAATACTACTTGAAGATTACTTGAAACGTTAATTATAGCTGATGGATTGTGGAAGGTAAATGTTGTTCCTCAGGATGAGATGATGGGGTTAGGAATCAGAGTGTAAAGGTCTACTGGGGTTTTGAGATTAATTCTCCTTGTAAATTCCAATTTAAATCTGGTTCTGGCAACTGCACGGGATTACACCGCGGTCTTTTAATGCAGTCTCTAGTCCTCAGGGATTAATCCAATCAATTTTTATTAATTTGTATTTCCTTTTTTTTTCGTATACACGCGTCCTATCAATGAGGACACATAGAACAAGAAAAGCATTGTTGAAAATGTATTTTTGATAAGAATTTAACTAGGTTTCACAATTATTCGTAAATTGGTTTTCAAAAACCCCCCCCAAAAAAAAAATATTAATAATTTTGGGAGTGTTTTTTTTTAAAGGATGGGTAACTCAAGCGGTACAACATTCATGTAAAAATTCGCAGCACACTAAAGAGTTCGTCTTCTAGTTTTATCATTCGGAGGTATTATTGCGAAAATATCTTCGGAGAAATTGAATTTACAATATTTGATTTATGAGAAGGTAGATTTAGCCAAGGTTTGGTAGTTGTAATAAAAGTAGTATTCACATATTGCATTGTGTGAATATGAAGGAAGATGGGTTGAGGATTGAATATAAATTAAGAGAAATTATGATCACGACCAAAGCCAAAATGATAAAAGTGTCATTCACTCGACGAGACGAAGTAATTTTATCCAGATTTCGGATAGGCCACTCCCGGACTTACCCGCTCATGCTTAAGCAGGCTACATACGGTCAGGCATGCCTGTCAGTTAGACCTGAACAGTCCGCCTGAAGCCCGGTCACCTTAAAGTGTATATCAGTTAAGACTGTTCAGGCAACCGGCTTTCCCGCGGACTGTTCAGGCCTAAGTGACAGGCATGCCTGACCGTGTGTAGCCTGCTTTACTGGATAGAAAAGATCGACCAACTTATAGACAATTCAATAGAACTTTAACTGTTAAACATATATGGACAGACTATAGACAACGCAGCAACTTAACAATACCTATCAACTTACATGACTTACTGACAGAAGGTAGTCCGTTCAATCAAACACTACTAAGGCATTTAAAATATACACACATTTCTTCGAACGTATAATTTATGTAATATGTACCGACAATATTTTATTCTGTTATCTTTATTGTATACATTTTTTTTTTTAATATTTTTTTGTTAAATGTATAACCAACTGCCTATCGCTTAGACAGACTTTCTGCCGTTCTAATCAGTTAATCGCCTTTCCGCGAAACTTAAATAATAAGCATAAATACATAAGAAACTACTCGAATAAAAATAAAATACATTTTCTTATAAAAAAAAAGTAGTTTTATTAAGATATCACGACTAAACCCTGGCTATATCTAACTTCGCATTCCCAACGGCCAACGATCTTTTCTGAATTTAAAGTACTTGTTTATGCGAAAATCGAAAAAGCACGTGTTTTTTAATATAAAAATACTTGAAAAAACTGTCCGTTGTCTGCTGTATCTGCTCATATGGGTTCTCCAGGCCTGGAATTTAAGTACTGAGTAAATTTATTTTTTTAGGAGGAATGAAAATCAGTAAATGATCAAGAATTGAGGCGTCTAGAATCAACAAATCACTATTTTTACGATTTTGAGATAACAGTTGATTTTACAAGGTAAAGAAAACGATATTTAAAACACAATATATTATGCTGTTTTAGCGCGGTTCCTCCCTCCCCCATAGGGAGGAACCCCGCTTATAAGGTTGATACAATGAAACAATCCGGAAGTGCCGACAAGAAAATTTCTCGTTTCAGAACCCCTAAAGACCGAAAATAACGGTGGTTCAAATTTGTATATATATATATATATATATATGTATATATTTATTTATATATATATATATATATATATATATATATATATATATATATATATATATATTTGTCTGTTCGCTCATTTCTGGCTTCCCTGATGGTCCGATTTTGATGAAATTTGGCACAAAAATCTGTCGTCCAATTTGAATAGTCAAGTTCGTTAACCAGCAAAATCCGCCCACTGGAAGATGGCGTTTGGGGCGAAAGTCGCGCAAAAAAAATCGTAACGCTTACGTTTTTGAGTTCATAAGCTTGTAAGTACTCTTTTTATAGGCGTCTTGGGCTAGGAAAACGAATAAAACCATTTTCAAGGCGATAGCTTTAACCGTTTTCGAGAAAACTGAAAAAATAATTTTTGAATGCCGTTTTTGGTTTGGGTACTTAGAATCATGCGATTCAGTTGAAACATTTACTGCATCTTCTACTTTCATTAAAACTAATATGTTGAAATTTTGGTTGCGTTTGGAGTTAAGGAAGGGTTAGAATAACATATTTTATTAACAGACATAAAAAAGTTTTGGTAACTTTGTATACTTTCCTTAATATCTCGAAAAAGGTTAAGAATCTTGGGAAACGGAAGAATACCATTGGAAAGCTTACTAAATGCTCTACAAAAAAGGTTCTAATGAAAGTTTTGATTAGGCGATGTCAATCGGAGAAATAAGTGCTTAAAACTTTAAAGTAATTGATTTCGCTTATTCGAACTGTTCTTTTTGTCTTTGATTTTGATACTTAAAATTATGGGATTCAGTTGAAACATTTTCTGCATGTTTGAATTTCATCAACACTAATATGTTAAAATTTCGGTTACGTTTGGAGCTAAGGAAGGATTAGAATAAAATATTTTATTAACAGACATGAAATGTTTTGGGAACTTCGTATACATTCCCTGATATCTCAAAGACGGTTAGGAATATTGGTAAACGGAGGGCTACCATGCGAAAGCTTACTAAATGTTCTACAAAAAAGATTCTGAAACAATTTTTGATTAGGCTATGTGAATTGGAGAAATAAGTGCTTAAACTTTGAAGTAATTGATTTCGTTTATTCGAACGGTTCTTCTTGTTTGTTTTTATTCCTTGTTGTTTTTTCATTGGTTATAGTAGGATAATGTATTTGACAATAAAACAGATTAATTAAAATAAGAAAAGCAATTCATTGTCTTAAATATATCAGGCTGTACCGTATGAAATGTCAGTTTTGGATTTGTCGATTTCCTTCAAATGTCTTGAAACTGTCGAGGCTCCTATTCCGAGTTCTTTGGCATATTCCCTAGTGTTTTAATTGCTTATAGTAGTCAAATGTATTTGTCAATAAAACAGGATACGTATAATTAGAATCAATATTTTGTTTGTTAGAATTCGAAGATGCCGTATGAATATCTAGATTACAGTACTGGTGTTGATTTCGTTCTTTAGAATTATTCTTGGCATTCCCTATTTTCATCTGTTACCCATAGTTTTTTATTGTTAGTAGGTTTTTCTTATTGATTATATAATATAAATCTATTTGGCTATAAAACAGGATACGTAAAATTAGTGACAATATTTCGGAGATTTCTGAGCGAAATACTTTTAAGATTTTCTACCACCACGAACGGCTTTTTTCCTCTATTTTTATCCACTAGATAGGCTTTATTTTGCATATTATTCTATATAAGTTTTATTCAGCAGGGGATTCTGATGAAATGTCGTGTTTTTGCTGTGGATTTTAAATACGATGTATCTAAGATTGGATAACATTAGCGAGTCTACATAGTTAAGAACCGACGACGGAGGATTACTTCTTGCTATGATTTAGTCTACATATGTATATTAAGTCCTAAATCCAAAAAATAAACTTCACAACGGTTAGATACTATGAGCGAATATGGCGGTTCAATGCCCGTAGAAGCAGAAGGTCCGCAGGAAATTTACCTGCTAAGAGTTAATCCTCAAGAGCTGTAAATATACCCCAGGTATCTGCCGACACAAATACAAAGCTTAGGCGGAGAGCACCCCAAAAACACAGATCCAAACATAGGTTATATACTAAATATTCATAAAGACTACTTAGTTGTAAACCGATTCATCAATTAGCAATCAATAGTTTTCAACAAAGGTTATATACTAAATATTGATAAAAAGTATTTAATTAGAAAAAAAAAAACAATATTCCACAAGACTTGTTTTTGGTCCATTTGTGTCTACTCCATAGACTTAATTAGGTATATTATTCTATTGTAGTTGGGCAACTAAACTTTGTTTTATTTTGTTAAATAAAGTTTTTTTTCTTGACTTGTTATTTGTCAAGACTTTTATTTGTCCTTGTGTATTAACTAGATAGGTTTTATTCGGCATATTATTCTATATAGGCTATATTAGGCAGGGTATTCTTCTCAATCTTGTGTACTTCTTCTTGATCCTTCTGTACATGGGCGTATATAAAAACAATTTCGGGGGGGGGGCTGAGACCATTTCCAGGGTATGGAATACTAAATATTTAGAGCTTGGAATAGTTTTAGGCAACTAAAACGCTATTACACGTAAAATAAAATATGTTTTATGAACTAAGTGATCTTGTTTAATTTATTTTTAAGGGTTTTACAAGAAGTTTTTATCATCAATTCAAAATTTCGGGAGGGGCTGCAGCCCCCTTAGCCCCCCCCCCTCATGTACGCCCATGCTTCTGTATCCACTAGAAAGGCTTTATTAGGCATATTTTGTATTGATTTATAGAGTTTTGCTTTAGAATGAGAGCCAGATTCTGTAATTTCCGCTTCTGTGTAAAAGTTAGCTACTGTCGGTGTCCCTGACGCCTTAATATCACTTTTATTCGAGATGTTCGAGAGGATTTTGATTATTTTCACGAGATATATAAAAAAAAAAAGTTTATTTCTTTTCTAAGCTTATCAAATGGCACTAGGGACATGAACGGAACCGCGCTAAGATGCTGCAGTTCCTGCGAGTCAGACTTTTTAATATTTTAATAATGAAGTGGAAAAGGGGTTTCAAAAAAAGACATACATGAGTGAAGTTTAAAACTACGTAAGACACTTCAAAAATAAAAATGCCTTCAAAATAGATAATATAACAAATAACCTTCTCAAATTCCAAAAAACATTCTTCTGTGATACTTAAAACTTTTATGAAAATTATAAACATGTATAAAATTAAACCTCAGACTTGTTCTGTTTTTGGTGTTTTCTGAACAATTTGGTTTCATTGGTGTGTCTTGTTTTGATTCTAGACGCCTCGATTAATAATGATAGGACCTTCATTTCGAGCAAACAACACGATTTTTAACGATTCCATCCAAAGATTTCCAAATCACACAAAATTTGTAACGAAGGACGCTAAGATGACGCAGTTCTTGTGAATCGAGCTTCATATTACATAGTTTAACTACATAGAACCATTATTTCAATTATAATTTCCTAAAAGAAACCTCAATATTTAATTTCTTTATAGTTTGCAAAAAAAACAGATCATTTGAATAAAAAGCTAGCTAATTGGAATCTCAAACAGGATTTGACATTTTCCAATAAACCATTGGATAATTTGCAAATCAGGCTGCTTTAAATCAGCAGCTATAAAATTAGCTTAATTAACAACGTTGTGGTTAAATATTTTTTTTTTAAATCATTAGCATAATAACGTAACAGCAATGAACTAATGAATCTAATTAAAACAAAATTAGTAGAAATTGTGTGCTTAATATTCAGAGGTATTTATGTATTAATATTCATAATTATTTCTCATTTTGCCCGGTGTTGCGACTATTTCCACTGTCACATAGAAATTTTTAAACTTATATATGTACACACAAATATCTTACAACAGTAAGATGATTTTCCCACATAATAAGTTAAAGTCCGTCACGCAGGAGCTGCATAACTAAGCACTTTCCTCAGAAGTTGGGTAGTGTAGACTGCTTTCCAGAACAATTTGCTTAAAATATCCTACATAAATAAAATAAAAACATGAATAGATCTCTTTTAATTTTGTAATGAGTAACTGATCAATAATTAATTTGCTTCCAGAGTTATGTTTACACATGGTACCTACTACGTAATAAATACAAAAAACCTCATATTATCGTATTTTGATCTAACGCAGGAACAGGATACAGTCCCTCTAGTGGTAGAAAGCGCTCCTTGCGGCGGCTTTGTGAGCCTACGTCTGGCGGGCTTTTCTATTGAAATATATTACAAAGTAAACCCCCCCCCCCTTTCCGATTGACCGATTCAGCTCATTTTTACAACACTTCTTTCTCATGAGTTACCCACGACATATGCCACGTTTCGTTACAATACAGCAGAAATTACGACCGGTACGAGTATATTAGTAATTTGGGTCCAGAGTAACCCCCCCCCCCTCCTAATGAACCGGTTTAGTTTACTTTTACAACACATATTTACCTGTAGATTACCACTACGAATACAGAGTTTCGTCGAAATATACCAAAAATAACGGCTGGTAGTGGCGAATTGGTATTGTGGGTCCGGCGTAAAACCCCCCTCCTAATGAACCGATTTAGTTCATTTTTATATCTCACTTTTCTCTCTATATTAACACTACGAATGCCAAGTTTCGTTGAAATATAAGAAATATTACGGCTGCCATTGTCAAATTAGTGTTTTGGGTTCGGGGTAAACCCCCCCTTCCGGTGGACCGACTTTCGTGGTTAACGAACTCGTTTAATCGTTTGCTAATTGAATGCTATATACCAAGTTTCGTGACGAAAAAACAAAAACTCTGGTCGCTATCGTGTTAACAGACACACACACACACACACACACACACACACATATATATATATATATATATATATATATATATATATATATAGATTGATAGATAGATAGATAGATAGATAGATAGATATAAATTTTAATGGTGGTAATTTTCCTTGCCTACTAGGTAGGATCGATAAAGATTTGAAGAAATTTTTCAAAAATTCCGTCATGAGTCCAACCTCAATAGCTACTTTCCTTCGGAGGAAAGTGCTAAAAAAAAACTAAAGTAAATCAATAATTTGAAATAAGATATTGAAAGGACATATTAAAAGGAATATACACCGTATTTAAAATTCAACAAAATAAAAACAAAAACAGAACAATATTAATAATGGAAGAGATGGAGAGAGAGTGAGTAAGTTTGACAAAACAGAAAAGCCCTTTATAAAAATAATAATTTTATTGATTTTAACATTGATACATAAGTGAGTACCAGTAATGTTGAGGATTTGTATACAAGTCGAGAGGTGGAAGGGAACTGAGCGAGATGCCAAAGAAACAGTTCTGTTATCCTGGGTGATAAGGATAGCTTATATGGGAGTGGGGATATGATAAGATTACTAGGAAGGGCTCTGTGCCTTTACTGCACTACTTAGAATTGTATTGACATTTTCGTACGAAAGCGTGACAGGAGCACAGTGTACGGGTTTTTAATTTTTAATTATGTCAATTTTATGTTCTGCCAGAGCTGGAGACGAGACCAAACTTTCAATTTGGGTATAGGCATAGAATGTTTTTCTCTTACTGGGCTAATATGCTGGAGGACCTGTGTTTAAACCTTTGGCGTGCACTAAATATTTTTTGTTCTAGTCTCCTCGGTCAAGGGTGTTTTTGGGCCCCAGTAGGTGGTTGAAGCCTACACTATCCCTGTATTGTGTCGTTCATAAAGTAGATACCTCTGTAGTATCTGCCCCTGTGGGCCCTCATGGCCTGTTACGGGACTAATTTGACTAGGCATAAGAACGGAAACGTGCTAAAATGACGCAGTTCCTGGGAATCGGACTTTATTATTTTATTTCTATTCATAAATTATTATTTTAGATATAAAAATGTTGATTTGAAATCCTGAAGATTTAAAATATTTCCCCTCGCCCTGCTTTCCTCTCTCTAATGCCAAAGCCCACATTTAAATGCTGGTTTATCCCTTACCCCTCGACGACCCCTAAGGAATGACTAATATAGGGCTGGCCTGGGGATATCCCGCTCAGACATCCCTAGCTATCCCTATATATATCCCCTTCCACCTAGGGGAGTTTTTCCTTTCTCTTGGAGATTTGTCTCATCCTCTCTCCAACTACCGTTCTGCCTTCCCCTTCTCCTGACCCGATCGCTCAATCCTTCTTTTACCTATATCTCTCCGTCTTGTCCTCGGCCTTTGTCTAAGTCACAATGTCTAGATACTATACATGTTCAATTGGTGAAACGCACGTGTAAAGGGGCCCTTACACTGGCAACAATTTTACTCAACATTTTTAGCACAAATATTGACCTTATTTTTGTACATAATATTGAATGATCGTGGAACCCTCACACTGCACAAAATTGTACAAAGGCCGTTATATTTGTTATTATTAATTTTTTTAAAGCAGTTCAACCAATTGGGTCAATGTCGCCTATGTGTGATTGAAAATTCATTGACGTAAAAATGTAGAATAATGTATTATATTAAAAAAAATATTTAATCATATCAATATATTTTATTAAGTAAATCTTAATATACAGGAAAAAATATGGATGAAAACAGGATATAAAATACTTAAAAGCGTATTGTAAATGCACACACACAATTGCGAAATATTTTGTCAGCCCTCTGACACTGCACTCTCATGCTAATAAGCTCCAAAATATTGATAGGTCCGCAAAAATTTTCTAAAGTTTTAGAAAACGTTTGAACGCCCCACAAAATATTGAATACTCATTTTTTTGCACTAGATTTCTCCTCACGCTCACAATATTTTTGTACAAAACCGACATCTTCAAATTTTTGTGCAAACTTTTTGTTAGTTTGAGGGCCCCTTAAGTCGCTTTGGTATCTGCTTCCAGCAATCTCCAAAAAATTCGCTTCCTGCTCATTTTGGCAATCAAAAAGTTATATTTTATGTATTTCGCCATCTATTTAAAAATCCTTCAATTCAAATAAGGCTAAGTAACGTTACAATTCGCTCGAGGGGAAGTTATTCTGTAAGTTTCCTCTCGCCTCAATGTTAGACACATTGCTCGTCAGAGGTTTAATTCTTAAAATCCTTTGACAGCCAAAAATCGTATAGACTTCTGATGAATTGTAGTTTTAAGAGAATCCGAGATTCAAGCTAGACTTTATGACTACGGAGTCCGACCTCCGGAAAACTATTCCATTGTTCAAGTTTTCCCAAACTTCACAATGCCGTCATTCACCAAGACGAACAGATATCTAAAATTCTATTTTTGCTCCAGGGAAATTATACCATGAGAACGTAGGAGGCAAAAAATACTAAAATTACAATCAAAATTATGTATCAGTTATACAAAAATCATTGTCAAACCTCATTTATAGTTACTGGCTCATGCATTTTTTCACACTGAAATTTCTGAGGTAAAAATATTATTAAAACATCATTGTATTAAATCCATAATCGATTACCTACATAAATAAATCAAAATCTAATATTATAGGAATAATATTTCTGTTAATTAATAAAACTTGTAAGTGGTGTTATTTGATTTGTGAAGTCAAAAAGCCTTGTTAAAATCTATTTTCAGTGTTCCGGTAGGAGCAGTTGGTGGTTAAAGAAATTGATCATACTTGTTAGAGCGTTTATGTGCTCAATTTCATCAATATTGGGAGGTTATTACATTTTCACAATATTGTATCCTAAATATCTGAAGCTTCTAAGGCAATATACTAAAAATAGGAAGAAAAATGAGTACTTTCCAGGATTCTATCCGCCCTTCTATATTTTAAGCTGCAGGGAAAGTCTCTTAAGGTCTTTATTGAATTTAATATTGTACACAACTCCAGTTGAAGTAAATAGCTTACTTGCAGTCACCGTAGTATTTACTCTAAACCACTTAAGAAAATTGTTTACTTAAGAGTTTCAACTTTATTATCATTCACAAGTGACATTTTATGGATATCATTAACACCATTTTAACTCGATATGTCAATGTTTTTAGCGAACAAAAGGGTGAAATCTATTTGATCATAGATATTTTAAATGGCTTAGTACGATTACGTGTAATACGGTGGGTATTACATTTATAGACGACTAAGCGTATTGTGTGATTGAAGGGGTCGGGGAAAAATAGTGCCAAGCAACATTTTTGACAATACTTAACAGTAGATGTTATATACGGAACTATCAGTCTATGAAACAAATGCTACTAAAATATGACTACAAGCTCTGTATGCTAATTAATCTTGTTGCCCCTTACCGTTTCAGCTGATAGTCCCACATAATATTCAACATATAGCAGCTAAAGTTAAGGTTTGTTAAAAATGTTGCTTGGCACTATTTTGCCCTGATCCCTTCAATTGTCATTTTGTTTTTTTGTATCTTTCTTGGAAACGAAGTAACAACGAGATTTTTCTTTCTTTTTTTTATCCTGCAACGATTCCCGAAATTTTGCTGTTGATCAAGTGGGGTATCAAATGAATCGTCTCGATGAGGAGAATCTAAATATAAAGATAAAAAAGACGAAATATTGGTATTATTGGGTACTTGACAAGTTAATGAGGGTCTAAAACATGGCCCAATACTATTATATGTATATTAACTTATGTTGAATGAATGAATGAATATAGTCTTTATTAACAGAATAGTCATAAGTAATTACATAAATAAAAGTGATTAATAAATAAATAATTTTTATACTAAACAAATAAATAATATCGTAGATCCTTTTTTTTTCTTTCCATTATTTTTTTTTTTTTTTTTTTTATGAGTGACTACTTCTGTAGGGCCTCCCAGATTTCTGGGGTAATAGTCATACTTCCCACGGGGACTAGTCCTATCGGGAAGTGGAGTCCGCTGTGCCTTCCTGTTCCTTCCATATCTCTTTCCACCTGATCCTGTCCCTGGCAGTCCTCATCCACACAGCACCAGCCTTGCTGTGCATGAAATCGGCCCATCTCTTCTTCTGCCTTCCTCTTCTTCTCTTCTGTCCATATGGGATCCACTCCGTAGCCTGCTTTGCCCACCTGTCATTGCCTTGTCGAGCAACGTGCCCCGCTCAGGTCCACTTGGTCTTCTTTGCATGGAGTAGGACATCCTTCATTCCTGTTTGTGTCCTTATATGCTCGTTTGTTACTTTCTGCATCCTTTTAACGTTGAGAATACATCTCTCAACTGAGCGCTGCCACGTTTGCAGTTTCTTTTCTTGGACTTTAGTTAGAGACCGCGTTTGGCACCCGTAAGATATGACTGGCAAGACACATTGCTCCAAGACAAGCCTCTTCCATGCCATGCTGTAATTTCCCTTCATGATAAATTTAAGTGCCCAAATCTTCTTCCACGCTTGAGAAGTTCTCCTCTGAAGCTCTTTTGCTGCACTATTATGGAAGGAAACTAGTTGGCCCAGGTATACATATTCTTCTGTAAACTCCAAAATACTCCCGTCGAGTTTTACCTCCGCTATTTCCCAGTTAGTCATTATTTTCGTTTTGGAGTAGTTTAACTTTAAGCCAACTTTCTTGCATTCGTCCAAAAGTTCACCTAACAGACTTGCTAAATCTTCTAGGTTTCCTGCTAGGAGGACAATATCATCGGCAAACTTGAGGTTGCTTAATTTTCTCCCATTTCTGGTTATAACTAACTCTTCCTGCTTGGGGCATCTTCTACAGACCATTTCCAACAGATTTGTGAAAAGAGGTGGTGATGCGTTGTCTCCCTGCGGACGCCTTTTTCCACAGAGAAAGTAGGCCCAATGACGAAATATTGGTATTATTGGGTACTTGACAAGTTAATGAGGGTCTAAAACATGGCCCAATACTATTATATGTATATTAACTTATGTTAGCAAACTGTTTTTGGGAGGGGCTTGGAACTTGGCCTCTTTTTTGTCTCGTAGTTTTTTTGGGTACCTATACATAACGTACTAATATTTCTTAAGTAACACATCTCAAAATAAAACTCAACTGAAAATGTGTCACTCTTGCCTACGTAGGTACAAGAAGAGTGAGTCAAGTTCCCTCTGGTTTGCAAGCTCTGAAGCTAGGTACATACAGTCTTGATGGTTGATAAAGATATATATATATATATATATATACTATTTCTTTCGCAGACATAAATATGTATGAATAAAACCTATTTTTGAGTTGTGTCACTTTAGAAATACTAGTGCGTTATATATATATATATATATATATATATATATATATATAGCTTGAGAATATCTTCTAAGAAAAAGTATTTTTAACGAAGACAATCCGTTAAGTCTCATCCCCAAAAGCCATTATAACTTTCGAACGAGCACCCCTGAAAAAGATGAAAGAAATAAACTAAGAAAGCAAAAGAAAAATGAGACTTTGTCAAGGAGGAGATTAAGTTGGCTCAATTGGCGAGACGGTGCTCCAAGACAGAGAGAGGATCCAGATGCTCATCCCAGTGAAAGCCCCACTTCCAAATGGCTCTGTTCTGACTTTCAACTAAATAGAATAGAGTGCTCTCCAGTGGAGAAGACCATGAACTAAATTATATTTCATGTGTATGTGCATTTTCCATTTTCCTAAATTAAATGCCCTCTGCTATGCGTAACAGGAGTTCTCAAGTCCCCCAAGAATATGGTTATCTAATTCGTATGACGTGAACGTTGGCAGTAACAGCACAGAAATTATCTTATTCATGCTTTAATTATGTGCATTATACTGTTCCTAGGGTCTGGCAATTCAAAGGCCATTTCCTTGTTACAAAAGGGTATTAATGTCCCAAAAATTTGCGCTATTCATAGGTAAACTCCGGGGGGCGAGGTTAGTGGTGGAGCGCTGGACTAATAAGCTGGAGGACTTGAGTTCAAATCCCGAGCAAGTACTAAGGAATTTTCATCTAGTGTCATCGTTCATGGGTTGGATTTGGCATTCCTAGGCCAACCCAACCTTTAATTAATTTAAGAATGGGTACCTTGGTGCTAATTACTCTAGCAATCGAAGCAGCCAAGAAGAAAATCAGGCGGCCGGAGCATTAGTTCTGACCACACTATCCCCCTAGCCGTATGGTCATGAATCAGAAACCTCTATAGTATCTGCTTCTCAGGGCCCTCGTGGCCTGTTACAGGGCTGATTTTTTTTTTTTTTTTTTTTTTTTTTTTGGTTAAGCTCTAAAATATGGTAAATAAAAAAATTTACTTAGAACTTTATTCATTTATTCAAACGTTTCGGACTACTTGTCAAACTTCAGGAATGCTACAATTGTACATTAATTATTAGATAATGCAACAATAACCTTTCATTAAAGGATCCATGGTGCAGCAAGGAATGTTCCCAACGAGCCATGGGATGAGAAAATTCCTACCGCCGGTGGGGATCGAACCCGCCATCTCCGGTTATGAATCTAAGGCGCTAGCCACTCGCCCGCGGGAGACCCCATATTATTACTATTAAAGGTAAAATTTACTGTATTTATTGATGGGGCGCAGTTATTGCGGAAATTAGGTAATTATATTAAATTCTAACGTATTAATTGTTTGAATATGCAGCTTGGTTAATGGTAATCAATATAATACTGTTTTTAAATGTTATTGTTGCATTATCTAACAATAAACGTACAATTGTAGAATTCTTGAATATGGAAAAGTAGCCCAAAACGTTGGAATATAGTTCTTAGAGAATTGTGAAGGGATATTTCTTAACCTGAGTACTGTTATTAGTTATTATACTTTACTATCTAATTAACATAAAATAATATATCTAAATGAGTGTTAATATGAAGGAGTATAAGTTATTGAATATACGAGTTAAACAAAAAAACTAAATACATTAGCCTTTAGTGAAAGGAGTCAGGTGAGCGAAAAACTGGGATGTAGGAATAACGTTGAGAGAAGAGTTAGTTCAGTATCCAGCCCTGACAGAGCATGATTGAAAGTCTGGCCCTGAGGGCTATGTTTAAAGATGAGGCCGTGCCATCAGCTTCGAGGATTTGGAGGACCTGGGATGTATAATGGCGAGGATCTTTGGTAAAGAGTGACCTGTAAATTGTTCAAACAGAATTGGTGAACACAAGGAAAGTTACGGAAGAACGGGGAAGGTTGTCACATGAGCTGTTTCTCATTTTGGCGGGAAGATGTGGGAATCTCGTATATTCCAATTTGTTTTTTGTAGGTTTTTTTTTTTTTTTAGGTTCTTCGTCATCTAGGCCATTTGGGCTGGGTCATCTAAAGGTTGCCACCCTTCCTAAACATCAATGGTGAAGCAGGGAACGTTTCCAAGGACAGTGAGGCCAAACGACTTTTCGTGTTTCAAAAAAGGCTACAGCCTCCAAATGTTAACCGATTTCAATTTATTTTTTTAAAATTAAAGGTGAAAAAATTTAGAACAACTTCCTCAGGCCAGATTTTGGTTTCTTGTTTCCCCGGTTTAATAAATTACGTGTAAATAATTCACAATCCTATACAATTGAAAATAAAATAATATTATATTTTTCATCTAACTTAATATCAGCACTGATATCGTTCAAATTAAACATTCAAAACCTGATTAGACTTGGAGAAAATCAGACTGACATCATTAAAACGTAAATTTATCTTAGTTCAACAATGTCACTGATTGAAATAATGTGATTATTGATTTATTTGAAATTAGATTTTAATTTTTTCCACGTCTAATCAGGGTTTGAATGTTTAATTTCAATGATATCAGTGCTGATATTAAGTTAGATGAAAAATGCAAAATCATTTTATGTTCTATTGAATCCAAGGCACTAGCCAGTGAATTTCCGGGATACCCTAAAATTGATCCATACACAGAGATGAACAATTATAAACTTATGTCTGAATATGTGCTGGCCACATCACAAAAGGCCAGGTTTCTTAGTACCATTGCTAAACATGTTTCTTAGTTCAGCTTCCAATGCTGCATTTATGATATGCTTATCGGTATGGTATGCAATGTTAATATCCAGGGTGTCTACTGCACGAAAAAGTCACGAAAATCACGAAATGAAAAATATTGTACGAAAATCACGAAAAAGTCACGAATTTGGAAACCATGTCACGAAATTTTTCTATTCAAAGATTTCACATCAAAGAGCTAAATTCAGCGAAGTTTCTAGAAATAATATTTTTCCACTAAAACTGTGTACAATCAGGTGGACTGAAAACTCACAGGTATTAGATAGGGCTCCAGTATATAGAGGCTTCAAAAGCTAACATTAATTCCCCCACAAGATTTTTTTTTCTAATATCCTTAGGTATGGTGTGAGTATGCTGAAACCAATTTTTCGAACTCGAAAGCTGGGGGAGAACTTTTGGCAGGCGAAAAACCGCGAAATTTTAGCACTTTTTTTTCAGTTTTTCTTCATTAATTTCAAAACCGTTGATTTTGGATAAAATAAAAACTTCAAATACAGAGTAAAGAACATTAATTTCTGCTTCAAATGAACTGGTCAAAGTCCAAATTCGGCCACGTAAAATTGCCGCAATCGCTAGAAAAAAGTGCTACATTTTCGCCTGCCAAAAGTTCTCCCCCCACCCCGGCTTTCGAGGTGAAACAATTTCTTTGAGCAAAACAAAAAAAAATCTTGTGGGGGAATTAATGTTAGCTCAAACCCCTCTATCTATTCCTATATGTATAGAAAATGCTATTCATGATCCTCCAGTTGGTAGAAATTCCACAGTTGTGCAGAACCATGTTCGAGTAACCATGTTCCGGTGGACGGATTCTGCTGGTCAACGAACTTGACCTTTCAAATTAGACGAACGATCTTGTAAGAAATTTCATCAAAATCGGACCATTTTTGGGCCGGCGGGAGAGCGAACAGAGAAATATACATATAAAAAGTTCAACAACCGTCATATTCGTGATCAAGGGGATCTGAAACGTGAAATTTTCGTGCCTCCATTTCCGGATTGTTTAATGATGACAACCCCATAAGCGGGTTTCCTCCATAGAAAGGAAACCCGCTTATGAGGTTAACCCCTTGACGCAATCCAAGTGCCAACACGAAAATTTCATGTTTCAGATCCCATTTATCACGAATATAATGGTGGTTCAAATTTATATGTTTATGTATGTGTGTATATATATATACACATACATATACATTCATGCATGTATAAAGGGTGTTCCGATTTTAAATGGCAAAACTTCAGGAGCTTGTAGAGGACCAAAAAACTAAGGCAAAAAGCCCTTTAGAGATTTGAGCAATGCACAAATAGGTACCAACAATTCTGTTGTAGTTTTTTGAGTTTTTCTAGGAAACGAATCAAAATCGAGAAAAATGCCGAACGACTTTTTTTCTTTCTTTTTTCATCCTGCATCGATTGCCGAAGTTTTGCCGTTTATGTTGGGGACACACTGTATATGTATATGTATATACACATACATGCGAATTTCTCTGTTCGCTCTCCTGCCGTTTATAAATGGTCCGGTTTTGATGAAATGCGGTTGGTTGCAGTTTCGTTGTTCGAGACCAAGTGGTGTTTACCCAGCCATATAGTGTCAATCTTTAAAATAATTTAATACTGAAGGCGGCTGTGGACTAATTTTACGTATTTTTATATATAAAAGCTTTTTAATACATAATTATAAAATTAAATCCAAACTTTACCATCGCATATATTTTAAACACATTTCAATTTTATTATCTTAATTACAAAGCTTATTTAAAAAAATTGTTTACATTAATAATTTGTTGTAATTAGTTCAATTTATTTATTTATTGATAAGGCTTCGCAACTTTGGCTAATCGCCTGAATATTTCACAGTACATAATACTTCAGCGAGTGACACATAAGTACAGCGTATGTGTCACATGCTATTTTAAAGGGCATATAAAAAACTAAAAATTGACACCATCATGTTTCTACCGTAAACAGGAGTGGAGCTATATATTTTGCCGCAGCAAAATTTTGACCACTTGTTGAAAACTTTACATGGCCGTATTTTTGAAGCCGTTTTAGACATTAAGCTGAAATTTGGTGTTTTTCTTATTCTTTATGAAGTTAACCCATGTACCAAATGACATCATATGTAGAGATGGCAAGGAAAAAATGTCATAGAAGTGTGTTGATTGAGACAAAATGACCCCAACGTCTTCTTCGTCTGACTAGTAAACTCACACGGCTAAGCCAAGGCCTTAAAAACTAACAAATACAGCACTTAATAAACATTCCACTTTTACTGCGTCATAGGCGCAACTGATTTACAACTAGCCCTTTGCCGGGACCCCCGCGTGCGGACAGAAGTTTTGTTTCAGTTGCAAACTGGTTTCAGACGCAACTGGTTTGCAACGGGAGTTACAGAACAGTCGCACGGTGTGTGCTGGGCCTTAATTGACTAGATTATGTACATTGTCAATAAATATTTAGTTAGTAATTTATTTAGAAATTTCTAATTCTGCTACCATTATTTAATATTTTTGAGTAGTCATTCTAGAGTCATCGTGTCTTCACTTTTAAAATTAACGTAACTATCCTCTTTAACATATCGTCCCTGCCATGTCAAGCTAACGAATATGCAAATCGGAGCAAAATAGGAACGAACATATTTTATTCATTGACGAAATAATATATTCAAAAATGGTCTTATTCCATACTTTATTTAAGACATTAAAGGCTATTTATTCTATACAGCGGTTAGAGTTGTCACAATTCGCGACAAGCCATATCGCCCGCAATCCAAGAGCAAAGTCCCGAATCTAAAAACGAGATTTTGCATATTCGATAGTTTGACATGGCAGGAACCATATGATGTACATTTTATACAGTTTTCTTAGTTGCTTTAAATGTATATAAAATTGTGAGTTTATAGATATCGAGGTAATCCGTTTAAGTTACAAATACTTTTAAGCTAAAACTTAAGGCTTTCTCTTTTTAAGTGAATTTATTTTCTTTTTAATGGGCACGAAATTTGCATTTCAAGTCATGAAAATGTCACGAAAAAGTCACGAAATTGGCTTTCAGGAAAGTAGTAGACACCATGATATCTCTTAACCCTCCGTTAGTGGCGCCCACCTGAAAGGTGCATAATTTTTTTAATTTTCCTATCACGGTTGGCAACCGTGTTTTGGCGGGCTGTCCGCTTTAGTATCTTCCGGATTTCCGTTTTTCCACCGGCCAGTCGCATTCACGCCTTTTTGTGAGCTCATCATTGTCAGTGACTGCCCTTATCACCTCTCAGGTGCCGCGCCACAACTCACGTAAGTTTTACAGATATGAGATATTTACACTTTTCGTTCTCTATCTTACTAAGCTGTCATCTATGAGTATGTGGGTGAGTTTGTTCGATCGTAGAATAAATGAGAGGAGTAAAAATTGGTCTTCAACTGCTAGATAATTGTGCTTTATATTCATATTTTATATACATATCTTATATTTTATTGACATATTTCATATTCATATTTTATATATTTAGACATGTTTCATGTCTATAGGATAACCTGGTATTTAACATATGTTATATATTTTAACATAAAGTGTATTACGATTCCACTAACAGTACCTAGTAATACTGTAGTCATGAAACATGATCCTTTTTTTTAAAAGAATCAGAAATTTGGCACTTATACCAATAACAGGAGAGTGTTTTTAAGTATGACCGGTTTTAGACGTAAAGATGGATTGATTATTCAATTTCATATTTTATATTAATATTTTATTTCATATCGAACATGATATGATTTTATTTAAACGAAACGATGGTTTCTTATGTCCCCCGCAAAAACAAAAGTGTTGTTTTATTATCAAGTCTGCAGTTTTCTACTATTTCCCTCAATTATCAATGTAATCACGTTGCTGAGGCACATTTTCCCGTGCGAAATAGGGTTTGCACCTGTGAGGTGTAGCGCCACTATGGATGTTCCAAAAAGGGGCGCCACTAATGGAAGGTTATGAGATTAAGATAAATTAATCTGCAGTAATCGCCCCTGAACTTGTAAAGTAAGACATATACTGCTTACGGTATTTGACAGAGTTCCAAATTGTCGGCGGCCATGATCGATGAGGGGGGGGGTCCTGCCCCCTGACCCTTTCCCTTTGACCTACCTCACTATCTGCGGTGCCAAACCTCCCAACCACTGATCCATTTGCTGTCGGCTATATTTACCGAAGGGATTATTTCTGCCGTTTGCTTTAAACCACGTTTAAATTTTGACGATCCATTCCTGAATTCACGGGAAAATAATATCAGTCGAAGTTTATTATTATTAATTATTCACTCGAAGTTTATTTATTCAATGACCTATTAAATATTTTTAAAAAATCCATTAGTAAGCCTTGAAAACAGATTAAAGGCAGAATAATTTATTAAAATGTATGGACTGTACAGAATACTTTTTGACAAATTTTTCTAAAACAGAAAATGCGTACTCTTACAATACGTATTCATAGTGTAAGGGGCCATTTACCAAGGTTACAAGTTAAAGGGATAGATAAGAACATATTTTATAGATGCGGAATTCCATGTCAAAGCTTTTAATTTTCAATAAGGTTAACTACAAAAAAGATAAAACATCACTAGCGTGTGAAATAAGTTTGCTTAAGAGAGCTAGGTAGAGTGACAATTTGGCTGACATACCTTCACTCAGGGAAGGCCGTTTAACTGAGCCAAATATTCAGGAACTGATGAGAGTACTCACCACAAGTAAGCCGGCCCTTATAAACCGTTCCCCCCAATCCTACTCTAGCTCGTGGCTCGATCTCATAGGAAAACATAGGAAAGGTCGGAAACTCCAATTCCAGACCAGCGAAAGCTACTCCACATCGCTTGTCGAGATTACGTTCTGCCGTTCAGGGCAAGGGGCATGTGAAGAACACAGTCTGCAGAGCCATTGTTCCTACATGTCCATGTTCTTTCTTAAAAAAACATCTATGAAAAACTCAATCCCTTTGTAATAGGCTGTTCAGTTAAATCATTTAGTTCATTTTCGCGTGCCTGAACCTCTAGGTAGAAAATGTTTTCGGTGGTTCCGTCCTTTGAAAATTCTCATTTCAATGAACAGCACGCTACGAAAAACTGATTACGTTTCTTTAGGATCCGGGAAGACTATGGGTGGTCTGGAAAGGAACGTAGTTGTTAATAATTACCTATTCCTAGGCAATGATAAAGCTAAAAACCATCTAAACTGGAGCGAAATCTCCCCAGTGATATGGTTATATCCAGAATAGACAATTTTCCCCTTCGGATTGCACATCTATCTGAACAGGTGAGTAAGATGAGAGACGATGTATTTCCATCTTTCGGGAAAAAAAATCATCACCACTGATGGTAATCGAGCACACAGTCCTAGGCGAGGAATGGTAGCGCCTTAACGTTCTTTTAGTATTTGCTTTGATTCATTTAACTGATCATCTGAAACCTCTAGAGTAGACGAAAAAGTAAATATGCCCTGGCAGCCGTATTTTTCTTTTCTTTCAGTGACAACCTGATGCTTTATAAATATTGTTTATAAACTTTTTTTAACATTGGTACAGATTGATTTCATTCTCCAGCACCTTACAAAATATAAATGTGTAGGAACTCATGTAATATCAATTTTGATAAAGTTACTGTAAACACATAATCTATATCTCCGAACAATGCTAAATGTTGCAATTTTATTTTTAAAAAATGATTTCTTTAATTTTTATTTCCCTTTCAACATTAAATTGATGTGGCTTGAATTATTTTACATCAGGTAGTTAAAGAGCAAATTTATGAGCTGTAGACTTTTTAATATAATTCAATATATACAAGTTGTTTGCTCTGTACATTAATTATGAAATGTTTACTATATAAATAATTTACTTTTCAGATTTGAACAACATCGGGAACGTTCCTCGGAATTTTAAAAAAGGTATGTTCTTTTTTTTTATAACTAATGATTTATTTTTGTTTATTTATTCTATGCGTTTTAGATGTTAAAAAAAAACACACAAAAAAAACACGATAAGCTATGTCTTTTAAGAAACCTTGAATGTGTTTTGTGAGGAGATTTCATATGAAAAAAAATATTCATTAAAATTTAATGTATTAATATAATACAAATTATTAGAGAAAAAAATAACTTTTGGTTAACTTTAAGCCATAATAACTAAGCCCTTATTCATGGGATAAGAATTTAGATTTATTAACCAGACTCTGAGATCTTCATATAAGATCATATAATCCTGTACTTCGTAAATATTTTAAGACGCCAGGACATAGATGATTTGTCTATTTACTGGCTACCTTCAGCAAGACATTCGCACATATTGTTTGAGATGTTCAAGTCATTCTGTCTTATGCAGACTGTGAGTATATGTTTTATTATCAATTCTCTGTTACAAATTTCACAATTTTTTTCATGTCTTGTCATTACTTACTTACTTGTGACTAAGCCTTGATGGCCAACCCGAAGTCGAGTTGATATTACCTCGTCCTTTCTATTGGCTCGATAATTTGATGATTTATTTTAGGCATATGGACTAAATGGACTATTAGCATCAATTGGTCATTTTTATTATACACGAATATCCTTGTATTTGATAATTTGTTGCTGGCAAAATGTGAGCTGTTGTGAAATTACTGAAATCCTACTACCCCAAAAATAAAACTTCTGATATATTGGTAATTTGATCACTACAGCACATTTGTGAGAATATAGCATCTTTATCTCTCAAGCATAATTTGTTCTCATTTTTTCAGTAGTTTGTAATCATTTTTTTCAGTAAGTACAAAAATATTACTATGAAGGATGAAATTAATATTCGTGTCGGAACCTATTAAGATAACTACAAACATTAAGGTATAGTAATAAACTTCCTCTGTTACAGAAATGACTATAAAACAATAATAAAAATGAACTTTTACTACTAATACTCCGGCGTAATTTAATCAGACCTCTACAGACTATAAAAAGATAGTCTTCAATATATGTTTATAGCATTACTAAAAATATTCTTTCATAATCTTCCTATCTCCATATATTTAAAAAAGATAATATGATTCAGGATAAGATAGAACTTTTCAAATATAATCCTGCTGCACTTGTTTTCTTCGTTTTTCGGGGATGTTAAAAAAATATTAGTTTCTAACTTCTTTTGACAAACTGTAGATTGAAGGCCGTTCCTTTCAATCTTCTTTTGTGACCCCATTGTATTTTTGTCAAGCTAAAATGATAAGAAATAATTATCTCGTATATTACAACAGGAATTTCTCAAAATAAGAAATGAATTTCCTCAAGCTACTCACATTTTCACTGACGGTTCTAAGGACAACGATGGAGTTGGTGGTGCAACACACTCCAACACCACGAACAATATGTTCGCCCTCAGTAAAATGTGTAGCATCTTCACTGCCGAACTGTTGGCCATAACAAAGGCTTTAAGTACAACAACTAACTCCAACTATAAAGTAATTTTTACGGATTCTTTGTCTGCACTTCTTGCTCTGAGGAATCCATTCTCAAACCATCCACTGATCACACTCACTCATGAAACCATAGGAGAACTTTACAGAAATAGTGAAACAGTTCTTTTCGTATGGGTACCCGGTCACTGCGGAACAAAAGAGAATGAGGTGGCCGATGCCTTAGCGAAAAGAGCTGTAATCGAAGGCATTCCCTATCATAGAGTTCCAAAGAACGATATCATTAATTACCTAAAGGAAATAGTCTGGCAAAACTGGCAATCTACATGGCAAATAATAGAAAACAACAAATTAAGAGAAATAAAATTAACAGTTAAAGCTTGGAAGACCCCACCCAGCATCAATAGAAAACATGAAGTTGCCTTAAGTCGATTGCGGATTGGGCATACAAGATTAACTCATTCATTCCTTTTTTCTAAAGAACCTCCCCCAATCTGTGAATCATGCAACGTTCAAGTAACAGTGAAACATCTACTTACAGAATGCCGAATATATCAGTCAATTAGAGAAGAGCTAATGTTATCAGACATCATGGATGAAATACTTGGACATGATGCTGATAACGTTAGAAAGGTATTAAACTTTATAGACAAAACGGAATTAATAAATAAAATCTAAAGACATAAGATTAATTAATTAAGCTGGATAGACTGTGTGTGTGTGTGTGTGCTGTCTGTGTTAGAGAATATGTGAGTGAGGATTGTGAGTGCATATGTCTGTGTGTGTGCCCGCTTGTGTGTGAGTGCGTTGTCCTGTGTATAGAAACGCAAATAAATATTACGCATGGAAAATATACTGCAAGTAATATAAGTAAGCAAAAAATGCCAGGATCAATGATAAATAATGACAATGATAAGTAATTCAATAAAAACTAAAAGCTGACTCAATAAATTATTATTCAAAAGAAATGAGGAAAAATTTCACCACCAAATATAATGAAAGTTTCATTCAATGGTGTTCATGACCCTAAGGTTGACACGCCTTAAAAAAAGAAAAAAAAAAAAAAAAAATCGTGAATCACCAACGAAGAGTGATTGATATGCCTCGTCTTAATGTTTACGCACGAGCTTAACGACTAATAGCTTATATTAAAAGTCAACTTAAAATAACGTGTATCTCCAAATGGTACAATACCTGCGAAAACAAATTAAGAGGAATCAAGTTTTAGCCTGTACCTGAGGACCTCGAATATAGTAGAAAATACGAGAGCAGAGGTAGTCCTTGCTCGGTCAGGATAAGCCACACAAGATTTACTCATTCCTATCTTAGGTCGACGACTGAAGCACTGGAGTGGCTTGTTTGTGGTGTCATAACTTCAAACAAATATATCTTCACTGAAAACGGTTTCAACGAACAAAAGATTACATCACCGTTAATTCGAGGAAATATATGGATGACAATCCAACAAAGATTAAAGAATTTAATTGATTTTTTAAAATTCGCGAAACTCCTGAATAAACTGTAATATATTAATTTTAATACTTAAAAATAAAATAATATAACATTATGATGAAAATTAAAGAAAATAATATTTTACTATAGTGGATTTATAAAATAAAAATTCTTCTTCTTTCTCTATCTCCTTTGTGCCCTTAAGCGTGGAGTGGATTAGTCTCGACCCATCTATTGATAGTTGTCTATCTTTTTTTCTTTTTTTTTGGGGGGGGGGAGGCTTTCAACCACTTAGGGTCATGACAGCCAAAGTGAGAAATCTGGGTTACTCTAATAAATTAGTGAGACATTGCGATTGATACAATATTATAATGAAAGTCTGTTATTTTTTTAGAAATTCATTGGGATAAGTGATATAAATATTATAGTGAAAATCTGATTGGCAAGAGCGAGAGGGAGAGAGAGGGCGCCGGGACACCGATGGCTCAGCCAGACCTCATCTTTCTAAAGAGCGGGCATGATCCCTGTGACATTAGGCTCGGAGCTGAGGATCTGCAGTCCAGATCCTCTCGAACCTTATAGTAGGGGGCCCAACCCAGTCACCAGAGGCTCAGGCCCCTCCAACCACCGCCCGCTCCAGCCAATCAGAAGAGGGAATACATTAAATGGGGGGGGGGGGGGGAAGTTGTCTATCTTGGGCCATTCTTTTGGTTTTTGGCACAGAACTGCTCTTACCTCACAGTACTTTGGCTTTTATATGTATGCCTTGGCCTGCCTACTGGTCGCTTACCGTAAGCAGATAACGGCCACTGAGATGAGGTATCTTAGGAGAGTAGGAGGCAAAACTAGGCGGGACTGCGTGAGAAACGAAAGTATCCGAGACAACCTAGTAGGGGTGAGGCCAGTAAAAGATACTCTCCAGGAACGCCAGCTAAGGTGGTTCAGTCATGTCAGCCATGGTGGTTCAGACGAATGTTAATTAGAGTATGTGTAAAATAACTTTTTAAAAATACTTCTTCGGAAAATAATGAAAATTAAAGTATTTTTTTTTAACGGCAACATTTGGCAATCCACTGGTTACCACTCTTTCTATAAATTTATTGTGCTGCACAGACCTTTTTCAACTGGTCCTGCAATGCGGGAAATCCTTGATTCAAGCGGGACTAGAACCCCCATAATCCTGCATGAAAATCCAAGGCGCTAGCCACTAGTCCACGGGGAGACCCTAAAATAGTTAAATATAATAAGTTTAATACATTTATTCTTAAAATATCCGTTAGTTTAGAGCACATCCCTCAGACTGGTGGGGTAAAATGGCCTCCCTGCTAAACAATGTTTTTCATTCCCCACCCCCTCCGAATACCGATGGAGATTGAAGCTGGGTTGTGGGCATAGAAGGAAAAAGATCCCTATAGCAATTTCCGAGATTCGGCCCCATTGGGGGGGGGGAGAGTGTGGATAAACAGCTGATTGATAGAGTAATCCCCGTCAGGACGGGGAGGGGTTTGGAAGAATTTAATGAAATTGGAAAAGAGACGAAGCGGACTATAGAGAATTAGCTGGTATATCAGGTGTAAAATTCTATTTTCCACACCTTCGCTATTTTAAAGGGTTTAACATGGCAGAATTTTCTTTCCATGGTTTGATTTTTTTTTTTTAATTAATTTAATTTTCTTTTGCTTTGAAAGTTCGATATGAAATAAATTCTTGGAAGAGCTAATTTTGTTGAGAGCTTGTAAAGTTGTGGTATTTAGTACTGAGGACACCTGTAATCAAAAGTTTTAATTAGAAACCGTTTTAGGGTTCTAAGAAGAGGGAAATTGAAATCGAATTTGGGGGGAATAATAAAAAAAAAAAAAAAAAAAAAAAAAAAAAAAAAACAGTACTTTTTGATTTCATGAGTTATATTGTGTTCCGACCATATTAAAAAAAAACAAAAAAAACAAAAAAAAAAAAACAGTAACATTAATCATTAAGAGTGGCGGTTGTCACTGAAACTCATTCAAATTAAAAATAACTATGGGAATCATCTATTAGGAACAAGCGAATCGATTCAGTGGTTGAAGAAATTCACCTGGAATATTTTTTTTTTTGTTTTTATGTCAGAGGCTTATTTTCTATTTGCACTATTTAATTATTGAAACTTTTATTACATTTTGCGGTTCCAATGGAGACATTCAGTAATAAACAACGTTTTCAATTCAATTCATTAGCAATGTACTAGCAGCGCGTTTATGAAGGATAGGCAAGGTCCCCACCAGATTTGTCTGCAATTCTCGCTGCTAGACCACTTGAGCTCAACCGGTCAATGCCAATGCAATTAAACTGAAAATCATTAGAAAGATAGCCGATTATATTAACTGAGAGTAAATTACATACCAACAAAATTACTACTGAAAAGTGGACCTCTAGCTATAGTGAAAGCATACTAGAAGAAATAATACTGACTCGAAGCAGAATTGGTCATACAGTCTAACGTATGAATATATTGACAGGACTTAACAAACCACATTGCGGCACATGCAACACAGACTTACGTAAAACACCGAGTTACAGAACGCAAAAGACGACACTAAATAAATATTCTGAATAAATAAATTGCTAAAACTTAACAGCAAGAGTGTAAACATGATATCCACTTACAAAAAATTATACAATTTTCATTTAAAGGGAACTTCCAAATAACCATTAAAAACAGGGCATTCGGTTAGGAAAAAAAGGTCAGATCTTCAAGCAAAAATCTATATCAGACGTTTCAACTGCACTTTGGCAGCCTATATTAGCACTAAAAGATGCCCAGAGGAGGTGACCATGGTTAAGTGTTGCTCTTAACCACACTGCTGACACATAGACATATTGCTCACACTGAACTGTGGCCAACTGGATATCATCTTGGTCCAATGTATTTTTGTGCTTGAATCTGACTTTTAGCACTTTCCTCCGAAGGAAAGTAGCTATTGAGGTTGGACTCATGACGGAATTTTTGGAAAATTTCTTCAAATCTTTATCGATCCTACCTAGTAGACACTGAAAATGACCACCGTTAAAATGTATATATATATATGATTTTTCTGGAGAAAATTGTCTTTATTTTCATAAATTTATTTTTTTAGGAAGGAGTGCTATCCTTTATATTTCATATTAATTTATTCGTTTTACCTCTTGCCTTTAGAATTAATGGAAATTTTCTTAGTAAAGTTAAATAAAATTGAATGGCAATTAAACTATAACGAGAACTTTAAAATTTAAAAAAAAAATACACCATAAAACATCAAAATGATAACACATATTTCATTTAAATTCTTAATTATAATGATTACTCGACTTAACAATCCGACTTATAGGAACTGCGTCATCAACTTTGTTTCCATATTGTTCTTATCAGTAGCATTTAGAAATCTTGAGTATTTTTTTGCCCATTTTTTTTTTTTTTAAACCTTTATTGATAATTACAACAATATGCTGTACATATTTCCAGTAATTTTGCTGGTTATTGAACAATAGCTTTGTGAATGATTTGGGAATATGTACACTTACATAACCCACTAGATTAATAAATTTTGAGCATTGTAGATGGCATCTTATAACACGTTGTCTCTAGGCCACCGCCGCTTCAATCTTCTATGAGGATTTTGTGGATTATGGAAGGAGGATAGAGAGTTTATCAAAGGATTCGGATCACCAGGGAGATTGGAATGAAACTTCTGATAGACTGATTTGGCCACGTATTGGATAAAGGGGATATTGAAATCATTATGCAGGGTTAGGTTCGAGACATAGCAAGGAGCATTGGATATTTTTCGAAGGATTGTGGACTGCATTGTTTGTATTCTGTAGGAATTGGAAGGTTCAGTGGAACCCCATAGTTCAAGTCCATAAGTCCATAATGGTCGGAGTATGGTATTGTATATAAGTCGTTTGTTAGTCAATGAAAGTGTCGAGCGTTTGTCCGGTAAGCGTGATAAAAGTCTAAAACGTCTGTTTAGTTCCTGTCTTTTCTGTGTTATGTTTTTGCCCATTTAAAAACATTTTCTCCATCTAAGCACTCTTGGATATTATTTTTGATTAGTTAAGGAAGAATTCTACCCCGTACTAAAAAAGTCACAATGTAGTATAACCACTTAAGTCAAAACATTGGCTGTTTCTGTTCTATGATTTCAAAATGGCGCTAGGGAAAAGAACGGAGTCGGCATTTTTCTTTTTACTACTAATCTGAAACATATACTTTGACTCTTTGGTCTCTCTCTCTCTCTCTCTCTCTCTCTCTCTCTCTCTATATATATATATATATATATATATATATATATATATAAAGAACGAAACTAAAGTGCAATTACAAAAACTCTTACTGTTATATTATATCCAAGGGCAATTATCCTTAGCTGATGGAGTCAATTTTCCTATTAGGACTTCAGAGGAAAAGGGGGAGCTTGGGAATCCGAACCCCTAATTTTAAGAGGACGGAGTTTAGGATAACTCGCATCTGTAAACACGTATAACTTTTAATTGGTGAATTATGAGGAGGCTGGGGTCCCTTATCATCCCTGTAGCTGGGTGGACGCCTTTGATAAGGTAACAACTTTCAGCTAGACCTCTGGGTCGGTGAAGACTTCACTTCCGGGCATAACAACAGTCAGATGAAATGCAAAAACTGAGTGCTATTTTCAATCAAGTGTAAAAGACAGACGGTCAATGTCAAAAATTCTATAAACAAAATTAAAAATGAATAAATAAAATAAATTAATAACTAACGAAGGAACAGGATACAGTCACTCTAGTGGTAGAAAGCGCTCCTTGCGGCGGCTTTGTGAACCTATGTCTGGCGGGCTTTTCTATTGAAATATATTACAAATTAAACCCCCGCTTTCCGATTGACCGATTCAGCTCATTTTTACAACACTTCTTTCTCATGAGATACCCATGACGTATATCGCGTTTCGTTACAATACAGCATAAATTACGACCGGTATGAGTATATTAGGAATTTGGGTACGGAGTAAACCCCCCCTTCTAATGAACCGAAAGATATATATATATATATATATATGTCTGTTAACACGATAGCGGCCAGAGTTTTTGTTTTTTCGTCACGAAACTTGGTATATAGCATTCAATTAGCAAACGATTGAACGAGTTCGTTAACCAGCAAAGACGGTCCACCGGAATGGGGGGTTTACCCCGAACCCAAAACACTAATTTGACTATGTCAGCCGTAATATTTGTTATATTTTAACGAAACTTGGTATTCGTAGTGGTAATATAGAGAGAAAAGTGAGATATAAAAATGAACTAAATCGGTTCATTAGAAGGGGGGGTTTACTTCAGACCCACAATACCAATTCGCCACTACCTGCCGTGATTTTTGGTCTATTTCGACGAAACTCGGTATTCGTAGTGGTAATCCACAGGTAAATATGTGTTGTAAAAATAAACTAAATCGGTTCATTAGGAGGGGGGGGGGGGGGTTTACTCCGGACCCACAATACTAATTCGCCACTACCAGCCGTGATTTTTGGTATATTTCGACGAAACTCGGTATTCGTAGTGGTAATCTACAGGTAATTATGTGTTGTAAAAATAAACTAAATCGGTACATTAGAAGGGGGGGTTTACTCCGTACCCAAATTCCTAATATTTTCATACCGGTCGTAATTTCTGCTGTATTGTAACGAAACGCGGTATACGTCGTGGGTATCTCATGAGAAAGAAGTGTTGTAAGAATGAGCTGAATCGGTCAATCGGAAAGAGGGGGTTTAATTTGTAATATATTTCAATAGAAAAGCCCGCCAGACGTAGGTTCACAAAGCCGCCGCAAGGAGCGCTTTCTACCACTAGAGTGACTGTATCCTGTTCCTTCGTTAGTTATTAATTTATTTTATTTATTCATTTTTAATTTTGTTTATAGAATTTTTGACATTGACCGTCTGTCTTTTACACTTGATTAAAAGTAGCACTCAGTTTTTGCATTTCATCTGACTGTTGTTATGCCCGGAAGTGAAGTCTTCACCGACCCAGAGGTCTAGCTGAAAGTTGTTACCTTATCAAAGGCGTCCACCCAGCTACAGGGATGATAAGGGACCCCAGCCTCCTCATAATTCACCAATTAAAAGTTATACGTGTTTACAGATGCGAGTTATCCTAAACTCCGTCCTCTTAAAATTAGGGGTTCGGATTCCCAAGCTCCCCCTTTTCCTCTGGAGTCCTAATAGGAAAATTGACTCCATCAGCTAAGGATAATTGCCCTTGGATATAATATAACAGTAAGAGTTTTTGTAATTGCACTTTAGTTTCGTTCTTTATATATATATATATATATATATATATATATATATATATATATATATATATATATATTTATATATATATATATAGAGAGAGAGAGAGAGAGACCAAAGAGTCAAAGTATATGTTTCAGATTAGTAGTAAAAAGAAAAATGCCGACTCCGTTCTTTTCCCTAGCGCCATTTTGAAATCATAGAACAGAAACAGCCAATGTTTTGACTTAAGTGGTTATACTACATTGTGACTTTTTTAGTACGGGGTAGAATTCTTCCTTAACTAATCAAAAATAATATCCAAGAGTGCTTAGATGGAGAAAATGTTTTTAAATGGGCAAAAACATAACACAGAAAAGACAGGAACTAAACAGACGTTTTAGACTTTTATCACGCTTACTGGACAAACGCTCGAAACTTTCATTGACTAACAAACGACTTATATACAATACCATACTCCGACCATTATGGACTTATGGACTTGAACTATGGGGTTCCACTAAACCTTCCAATTCCTACAGAATACAAACAATGCAGTCCACAATCCTTCGAAAAATATCCAATGCTCCTTGCTATGTCTCGAACCTAACCCTGCATAATGATTTCAATATCCCCTTTATCCAATCCGTGGCCAAATCAGTCTATCAGAAGTTTCATTCCAATCTCCCTGGTGATCCGAATCCTTTGATAAACTCTCTATCCTCCTTCCATAATCCACAAAATCCTCATAGAAGATTGAAGCGGCGGTGGCCTAGAGACAACGTGTTATAAGATGCCATCTACAATGCTCAAAATTTATTAATCTAGTGGGTTATGTAATTGTACATATTCCCATATCATTCAAAAAGCTATTGTTCAATAACCAGCAAAATTACTGGAAATATGTACAGCATATTGTTGTAATTATCAATAAAGGTTTAAAAAAAAAAATGGGCAAAAAAATACTCAAGATTTCTAAATGTTACTGATAAGAACAATATGGAAACAAAGTTGATGACGCAGTTCCTATAAGTCGGATTGTTAAGTCGAGTAATCATTATAATTAAGAATTTAAATGAAATATGTGTTATCATTTTGATGTTTTATGGTGTATTTTTTTTTAAATTTTAAAGTTCTCGTTATAGTTTAATTGCCATTCAATTTTATTTAACTTTACTAAGAAAATTTCCATTAATTCTAAAGGCAAGAGGTAAAACGAATAAATTAATATGAAATATAAAGGATAGCACTCCTTCCTAAAAAAATAAATTTATGAAAATAAAGACAATTTTCTCCAGAAAAATCATATATAGAAATGAACTTTAAAATAAAAAATATTCAAGAAATAAACATATTCGGTATATTTTCTTGATTGGAAATCTTATAGTCAATATTTGAAGGGATCGAATTTCGTAAAGAAATCTAGAGTTAATCGACTTGATACAATTTCCATTGAAATCATTGACCAATACGGAATGAAAGCCTGGTTCATTGATGCCTTATTGAGCAGAAGATTGCACCCACTCCCACTCGAAGGCAATTTTCCACGGATTTTCTTTCCAAACAATAAAGACCGAGAGAAGACGGTTAACTAAGAATGGGTAATAATTGGGGAAGGATTTCGGCAAAATTGGGATCATTTGTGAAATTAAGAGGGAAAGAATATTCACTCTTTCTCTCTGCATATATATTACTTTTGTTTATTTTACTTGTGTTTACGAGCAATAAACTACAATGTTATCATGTTTTTTTTTTTTTTTTTTTTTTTTTTTTTTTTTTTTTTTTTTTTTTTTTTTTTTTTGGTGTTTTAAGGCAGTTCAACCACTAGGGTCATGGATGCCTATGTATATGCGCGCAATTGAAAATTAATTGACGTAAAGATGTAAAAGAGTATATTATTTGAATCATATATTTAGATTAATCATATACTTAATATTTAATCAATCATTTAATTAGTCAATGAATATATTTTTATTTTAGGGGGAAAAAAACTGTTAAATAGTCAGAATAAAATAAGATAATAAAGGGAAAAAATTCTTAAAAATGTGGTGTAAATGTAAACACGTGGGATGACACACTCACAAACACTCATACATACACACACACACACACACATGCACGCGCGCACATACATTCCCACACACACGCGCGCGTAAGTGTATTTTCTAGATCTACTTCTCCTTATAGATTTAATTGTTATTTATATTTTTGTGATCAGATCTGAAGCCCTGAGGAATCTCAATGTTCTCTGGCACAATTCATGGTCGTCTCCAAGTATATCAAAGAGAGTACCATGAATGTCCAGTTGATTTCGAATCTCTTCGTATGCTCTACAGTCCGTGAAAATATGTTTAATTATTAGATCTTCACCACATACTGTACATTCAGGCCTTTCTTCCCGCTTGAATAAATAAGAATGGGTGAGATTAGTATGACCAATTCGCACTCTCGACTGAACCACCTCATCCCGCCTGCTGCCTTGGGATGAGGTTTTCCATGCCGAGGTAGTGGATTTTATCTCTCTTAATTTGTTGTCTCTTTTTCTATTCCATTCATATTGCCACATTGAGTGAATATAATATTTTAAATGTGCAACAGCATCCGACTGTAGGATGTGCGAGTAAGGAATGCCATCTTTAACTGCTTTTTTTGCTGCTAAATCCGCTTTATCGCTGCCGCTTATGTTATAGTGGCTCGGAATCCAGCAGAAAGTGACGTGTCGATTTCTTTTGTAATGAAAATCTATTCCCTCAATAAGGTCTGAAATGATCGCATTGCAGGAATAGAAGTTTTGTATTGAAAGGAGAGAAGACAGAGAGTCTGTGTATATCACTAGGTTATTAGTATTATGATTTAAACTATTTACTGATTTGCTTAATGCAAGTAGCTCTGCTGTATAAATGGAACTAAGATTTGGTAGAGATAGCATCTGTATTCTGGCATTATCCACCATCGCACATCCTACGCCATCATGAGTTTTGGAACCATCTGTGTATATCTCTGTTGCTCCAAGATACTTCAATCTGATTCTTTTGAATTCAGCCTGAAATATCGTAGGAGCGGTATCTCTTTTGATGTATCTAGTAAGTGAGAGATCGATTTTAGGAGCGTGAAGAGTCCAAGGTTCGAGATTTGGAAATGCCAGTTGATGAAGTTTGCGTAGATCGAAATCCACATTGGACAGCAATCTTATGGATCTATGTATAAATTGGTTGCTGTTAGCAAGGTTGTTATCATTAAAATATATGTTTCTGAAATTGCGGTTTAAAGGGTGATACGGAGATGTAATTATTTTTACGAAGTAAGATAAGGCCAGATAATCCCTTCGATACTGCAAAGGGGGCTCACCGGCATCTACCAATATACTATCTACGGGGCTCGTCCGAAAAGCACCCGTTGCTATTCTCAGACCAGAATTATGAATACTGTCTATTATTTTTAAGGTTCTGGCACTGGCCGATCCATAAGCTACACATCCATAGTCCAATTTCGATCTAATCAAACTTCTATAAAGCATTATCATACTCTTACGATCGGCTCCCCATTTAGTTTTGTTTTTTGTTAAATATCATTTTAGTAAATCAATTAGGTATTTTTTCTCTCTCTAATAACCTGTAAATGTATTGCACACTCGTTTAGAGTTATAGTTTCTTTTTCAAGAAATTTGATTGAGACTTGTGGGAATAAGTTTAAATAGGAAACATATATAATAGGTTAAACAGTAAATATGCAATAAGAATATTTATTGTGCGTCATATTTTCTCCAGGGCGGTACGGCCTAAGAATTCCATGGTTGTGTCCTTTTAAACTTGAAGATTCCAAATTAATATAATACTCTTAGTATTTAAATGTCGAACAAATATTTAAAAGCGATATGCGTCTCGTATCGCACCAATGGAAAAATACATGTGGTTCACTTGTGTTACAATTTTCTACAATGATCGCCCCGCAGCCAACGTGTTAAGTATCTCAAAATGATGTTTTCGAATGATTTCGAGAGATGATACAGTAGGTTAATAGGTCTGTAATGGTCTGATGTATGACACGTCTTTAGTGTTTTAGGTAATGGTGCATTGATTCTGTGTTTCCAGTGTTCAAAAATGTGTCTGAGGTGTGAGCATGCGCTGTTTATTTGTCGGAGACAATCAAGTCCTTTTTACGGCAACTGTTTGAGTAAAACGAATTGTTTCGTATCGTTTTCAACTGATTTGGTGAGACGTACAAGTAACTGCTAAGCTTTAGATGGTCAATCCCAGGTCGACCCAATACAATCTCTTTCCTTCCATTGGCTCTATCTAGATGGCCAATCTTTGAAGCTTTTATAGAATGTAGTTTTTTGTCCGTTTGACTCGTCTAAGAGCTTAAAAAATATTTATTTGTAAGCCTGCTAAATGGCATTCATGATACTGATCTTCCTAGTAATAAGACGCATTGTGCCCGAGCGTTACGAGGTACCGCCGGGTGGCAAACGAATCATCCCTCCAGTGCCCGAGCGGTTCCCACCCAGAGCCATTAGCCAGTTTTTCCTTGATTTATTTTTTATTCTAAGAACAATTTTAAATTACAAATTTTCTTTCGGGCAGTGATAACCACAATGTTTTTCCCTTAAAAAAAGAAGCAAACAACGTATTTACCTTATGTAATTTCCTCCTTCTTTTTTTTTTTTTTTTATTCTTTTTTTTTTGCGGGATGGGGATGGACTGTGAGGATTTGGGAGGGACTTTTTTCGTCGGTGTGTCGTGCAATGAAAGAATGTCGTTTCTAAATATTAAAGGATTTCTTCATTATGCCAGTATCAATCATTACCTACCACAGAAGTCTCTTGCAGCACGATAATTTTTTTTTTCTGCAGCTAAAATATGAGGAGCTCTCAACTGCTGGACAAGTCACGGTACGTGGGTCCTTTCTTTCTGACTTGTACAAAAGCCAACAGTACAGTTTCCAGCTGAAGAAGTCAACGGAAGAGAAAGGGTTATAGCATCGTTATCATTATAATTCGCCTGAACCGATTTTCTGGAGTAATATAGTTCCTCGTTTACAAGGAAATGAATTCTCCCAAGATAGACTATAATGGAACTCCTGTTCCACTCGGAATTCTGTCAATCAAAGCGAGAATTCTTCCACCTCCATTTTACTTAGTTATTTCTACATCCTATTTTCTCCTGACTTTTATTTCCTCCTACCTCAAGCCACTTGCCTCGGTGTAATAGTCTCCTTTTTTATAAGAGCATCTTCTAAATAAGGATTGACTCCCTTCTCGGGCGGGATGTAATTTTTTTTTCGCTCCGCAATCTTCTTTTTGTCTTTTCCCCCTTTCCTTCGTTTAATCCAAGTTTTTCTGACGTTAAAGACCTACGCCGACCCTATTTTTTTGCGTTTACTGTCATTTATAATAAGAGTCGGTATGGAGAAATAAGTCGTTAAATAAGGCTGTCATGCAGAAGTTGTGTAAAATAAGCAAACTCCTTAAAAAATTGTGCTATTTTGGCTGAGAAAAAATTACTTGTTTCGTGTAATTAACAATGCCAAAAAATAGCAATGTATTCGTTAACATATTTAAATTGTTTCAAGGCATAGAATTTCTTTGTTTTATTTTAAATTTGATCTGTGTTGTGTGTGAAGAGTTTTAGGAATGTACACTAATTATCAAGATAAGTTACATTTTTAAATACTGACAAAAATTCTGAATTACCGGACTAGCATCTCCAATCTTCCTCACCTCCTTCAAATTCCCTCAGCCTTATCCTGATGGCCTTGAAAAGTTACCCCTGGCAGGCTAAAGAACTTCCCCAACCAAAAACTTCTTTAACTTTACAACAGTGTTATCAGTTCGGCTTTCCTCCAAGTATAACTTCCCAAGAGCTAAGTTCATTACTTCAGAGGTGCCGCTGTAGCTTCTTATCCTTTACGGGAGACGGGATTTATCAAATTGCCGAGGTGAAGAAAGTTGACAACGCAGGGGTTGTAACCTTGTCAAGAAATTCGCTGGGTCTCCACTTTGTTCAACATTTAATATGTTGATTGAAAGTGTGAACGGGTTATGTGACATTCTGGCATTTTAACGGCATTAGAGTCGTCTTGAGAAGCCTCATAAGCATACGGAGTTCATATGTATGAGTGTTAAATGTATATGTTATTAATCTAGGGAGCTCTTGTTACATTTTTATGTTGTAGACACGCATTGGATTACGGTTCCCAGACCGTTTTTAGGCCTCGGCAGCCTTTAATTATTTTATCAATGAGCAATCGTAAATCATAAAATCAGTGAGCCAGAACATAATACTCACTATACTGCCGCCATGGTTTCCCGTCTGGTCAAGAAACATAGTATCTTCTTTCTGGCCTGTTATGGGACCGATTGCTTATTTTTTAGGCGGAATATGGGGAACCCGGCATGATTTGAAAGAAAAGATTATGTTATTATTTGTTAGGTATAATTATAAAAGTATCGTTGGGCGAAAATTATACGTTGGAGCAAATCTGAATGGACTCAGTATTTATACTTTATTTTTGGACAACTGTGCGGACTGTTGAACCGCAAATCATATTTTAGTACTGAATTCTAACTGATGTTTTTTTTTAAATCACTACTGTAACCCATTTTACGTCCGGATCAGAACTCTGGAGAACTGCGAAAACATAGAACATCAGACGCATGTAAAAATTCGAATCCAAAGTCCTTAGAACAATAGTCTATGCACCGTTCTACGTTTCGAACCTCAGCCTCCAAAAATGCCTCAATAGTCCCACTCGTTGAAGATGTTATGTTATCCAGATTCCAAAGTTCCACACTAAACATTCCGCACATCAAAATCATTAAGTCCTCTACCTACCGAGCGTCACTCGCCCACTCTCTTCACCAAGGCGACTCAGAGGACAGTGGTTCAGACATTTGCTGCAGTAACCAAGTGAACTACCATTGGCTTTCTCTTTCTTCAAGTGCGTCAATGTCTGTGGCTCACCGATCTCTCTTCGACTACAGCCACTGGTCGGATCAGGAGGAAGCTTGTGCAGGTCCCTTTCAACGTGATCTGGCCGTAATTCTGACGTTAATCGAGGATGAAGTAGGGAGGACTGGAGCATAGAACCTTCATATTGTATCATATTACCAGATGTATTCATATACAGGATGTAATAACCAATAAAGACATAAATTATATAAAATAACAGAAAAACATTTGAATAGAATGTGTTTCAAAAATAAGTTGAGTTCTTCATTCATTACGCGCCTCATTTGGTTATTCATTATATATAATGTTTTAAGCTTGTGGCGTCAAGAAAGAATTTTAGGAGTGTTGGCATGGAAATGTCTTAAGGCTGGATTTTAGCTAAAAATCGGGCGACGGAAAAGTAATTATAAAATTTGGCAGACAGCCAAGTTGATCTCATGAAAAAATATATTACATATTATATATCTTTTTTGTGATTCTCTGTGTTTGTTTTTTAGCTGAAGATGGCTATCGAAGAAAAAATTTCACTGAAAATTTGCCGTTTTTTTCTCCTGGTGGAATCCCACCTTCACCTCGATTGCTATTTTCATTTCATTATGAGACTACGTATCGTTATTCCACATGAGTGTAAAAATTAATTTATGTTATTGCTCATATGTAATAAATGAACAATTTGATCACATAATCAGTTTTTGTTCTATCCCTAAAGACGCTTTCGTGATCAAATTATTTCCCAATAAGGTAAACTACTATGTCCTGATGATGGCTCCAGTGTCTTTTGGCCTCAAATGATAATTTTGTTTATGAGGAAGATAAATTTTGTCGTGTATGAAATAACAGTGAAAAAGAAAAAATACTTTATTAAATTGTTGACTGTAATAAAGTGAAGCTTCCGTAAAGGGCTTAGGAAAAACTATGTTAATACAAATAAATAAAAAATAATCAAAAATTCCCCGCAGGGTTGAATGTTGGCTGACATCCATGTCACGTTGTAGACCAATTAACCTTGATGGGTTCTATTAATGTTATGAGACAGCATTGACATGTTTACGTTGTGCCTTTTTAACTGACGGAGTATTTACTCCATATTTTTACCGTATATTTTCATTTTCCTCTTTAGACGGTATTTAAAAGTGCTTGAGACATAGCCTAACATTTTATTAATTACATTACTACTTATTTCTTTTTGACGCGTTACCTCTCTCTTTACATCAGCTTATGAAATTTACCTCATTACGCAATCCGTGAATAATATATTTCACATTTCAGAACCCAACTATGGTAAAAGCCCGCAAAAAATAGACGTCCAAGGACACGTTTTGTACGAAGTCGAGCTTGGGGTATATTTTCAAAGCCATACCTATAACCGTTGCCGAGGAAATAGGAAAAACTAGATTTGTCTTTGGATTTTTGGAAATATATTCTTAAATATCTTGAATCGGTTGGGTATAACACATACATTTTAAAGGGGTCACGAGGATTGTCGGTCTGAACAGCAACTCCAATACAGTTTTCCGTAATGTTATAAATATGTATGTAAGTCTTAATATTTTTTTCTAAAATAACCAATTCGCAAAAAAGGAAGTCCAACTGTATACCAATTAAATAGCAACTAAAATTGCAAGAAATACTTCGAGCCATATATAATAGCTTATAGGCTGCGAAGGTTTCTTATCCAATGTTATTAGAGGAGTTATTGCCATCTGAAGAAGTAGACCAAGAGAGTGACATTGTCTGCATTCTTGGCAACATCCCTTTCAAGCAAGAAGTTATTTGGCAGGCAGCTCTAGCTATACCGCTCTCTAGAGGACAAGTACTGAAGTTTCCTATCTTGGTCTCAGAGATTTACCAGCCCTCAAGGCAAAATACTTCTTTGTTCAGAAATTACAATTCGATAGGATATAATTTCTTCAAGGATGTATTTAGTTATTAAATATTTGTATACACAAATCCAAAAACACTCCAAACTTCTCCATTTTTTTTTTTTTTTGGGAAATTATTTTTGATTCAAGTTATTGTACGATTATTTCTTCTTTTAAAAAGTGGTATTGATAAGTTAGTCTTCATTTTTAGCATGATTTTTCATACGAATCTCATCCCTACTAAGAATAACTTAATTATTTTTGAAAACGCCTTTTTATGATCATCATGTCCCAACTATTTCATATTTATTTATTTACTAGCTGTTACCCGGCGTGCCATGCTACACCTACTTTCTGCTTATAGAAAAGCCTAAATAAATTAGAAACCAAATAAGTATTATTAAAATCAAATAACACGAATCTGTAACTGTTTCGAACCCGTGATCTCCCAACTGGGAGTCCTAGACGACTTTGACCTAACCTATAACACCCCCCCCCCCCGTATCAAGACATGCATGTATGCCAAGTTTGGTAAAAATCGGTCTAACAGTGTGGATTTTTATTTAAAAAAAAAAAAAAAAAAAAAAAAAAGCACATACATACAGCAGCTGGTAGACGTTTTTGACCTGGCCTATGACACTCCCCTGATCAAGACCAACCTGTGTGCCCAGTTTGATCAAAATCTGTCAAACGGTGTGGGTTTGTATAAAGAACAAACATACAGACAGACAGATGGTAGCCGTTTTGACCTAGCCTATGGCAATCGCCGTATCAAGACCTACCATTATTCCAAGTTTGGCCAAAATCGGACGAACGGTGTGGATTTGTATAAGGGACGAACATACAGACAGACAGCTGGTAGACGTTTTTGACTTAGCCTACGACACTCCTCAGATTAAGATCCACATGTGTACCGAGTTTAGTCAAAATCGGACGAACGGTGTGGATTTGTATAAGGGACAAACATACATACAGACAGCTGGTAGACGTTTTTGACTTAGCCTACGACACTACTCCGCAGATTAAGATCCACATATGTACCGAGTTTGGTCAAAATCGGTCAAACGGTGTGGATTTGTATAAGGGACAAACATACAGACAGACAGCTGGTAGACGTTTTTGACTTAGCCTACGACACTCCTCAGATTAAGATCCACGGTGTGGATTTGTGTAAGGGACGAACATACAGACAGACAGCTGGTAGATTTTTTTGACCTAGCCTAGGAGATTTCTCGTACCAAGACCTACCATTATTCCAAGTTTGGTCAAAATCGGTCAAACGGTGTGGATTTGTATAAGGAACAAACAAACAGAAAAACAGACAGACACGTGATTTTTATATATATAGATTTATTTCATCTCCTTACATAAACGTTGTAAAATTTTCAATCCGCTAGAAGAATAATAATAAAGTAAGTGTTAATTTCACATTAAACCCTCTTATTTCATCATTTATAAATGTAAAACCACCTTATGTTTATACTTACACATAATTTAAAAAAATATTTTACGCTAAAACCAGAGGCTGCTGGTTAGTACACACAGTAGTCTAGGCCTTGCTTTGGTATTTATTATTTTTATTTATAATTTCTTATATATTTTCAATAAAAAAGAACATCTAATTAAAAACTAAGGAAAACATAGACGTTTAAGGGAAACAAACCTCGCCCTATCCAATTTTAACATCGCTAACTTTTCAGAACTGAGATTGCTCTATCGAAAATTACATGGGAATCATTTTTATATGGAACTAGCTGTTACCCGGCGTGCCATGCTGCACCTACTTCTTGCATATAGAAAAGCCTAAATAAATTAGAAACCAAATAAGTATTATTAAAATCTAATAACACGAATCTGTAACTGTTATGACCTAACCTATAACACCCCCCGTATCAAGACATACATGTATACCAAGTTTCGTAAAAAATTGGTCTAACGGTGTGGATTTGTATAAGGGACAAACATACAGACAGACAGCTGGTAGATTTTTTTTGACCTAGCCTACGGCACTCCCCAGATTAAGATCTACCTGTGTACCGAGTTTAGTCAAAATCGGACGAACGGTGTGGATTTTTATAAGGGACAAACATACATACAGACAGCTATAAGACGTTTTTGACTTAGCCTACGACACTCCCCAGATTAAGATCTACATGTGTACCGAGTTTAGTCAAAATCGGACGAACGGTGTGGATTTGTATAAGAAACAAACATACGGAAAGACAGCTGGTAGACGTTTTTGACTTAGCCTACGACACCCCCCAGATTAAGATCTACATGTCTACCGAGTTTAGTCAAAATCGGACGAACGGTGTGGATTTGTATAAGGGACAAACATACAGACAGACAGCTGGTAGATTTTTTTGACCTAGCCTAGGAGATTTCTCGTATCAAGACCTACCATTATTCCAAGTTTAGTCAAAATCGGTCAAACGGTGTAGATTTGTATAAGGAACAAACAAACAGACAAACAGAAAAACAGACAGACACGTGATTTTTATATATATATATATATATATATATATATATAGATTTATTAAACATTTGAATGGTTACAGGATTTTCCTGCCTTTTTCGAGATATTTAAGAAAATATACGAAGTTTTCAAAACTAATTACGACTGTTTATTATATTTGTTTAATAGATCTTCAACTTTAGTTGATTGATTTGCTCATTTTGCGGCATTATATATTTGGTGGCTATCACTTATTCTCCTACTCAGATACACACTGCGGTATGATAGAAAACCGATTATGATGCAAGATAAAACCTATGAGTTTATCCTTGAAATATGTAACTCCTTAAAAACATAACTAAACAAATAAGAAATTCCGACTTACCAGAATATGCTAAAAAAGTCTTCAGCAATGATATGAAAATTACAAATATTACTAGAGACTTAATTGTTGTTTATTTTATCGTAGCTATAAATCGTTCATGTAGTCGAGTTTGGCAAGGGATAATCACGCCCTCCTCTCATTATCTTGATGATGAACCAACAAACAGCGACTTTAGTCCAACTGAAGTGCCTAGATTGGTCTATTTACTTGGTAGATGTTGAAGTCAATTATAGCAGATCGTAAAGACCTAGTGACAGCCAAGACAATGGACGGGTAGTCATTACAATCCTAGACTCAAGAGACTGATAAATCTAACCGAGTAACTGAAAGAATACTTTAAACAGTTCAGAAACCAGAAGCTACTCTGCAATGCTCAGATCTCGAATTATTTCTAGGAAGCTATCGCAAACCCCGCTGGATTATTCAACTAAAATTGGGCTAACTTCCAAAGGCAGGGAAAATAGCGGCAAAAAATGTACAAGGAAAAAAATTAACTGGCTATCGCCCAAGAAGCCTTTTACGCACTCTCTGCGAGCTGATCAAAGAAACTCTAGATAAAAGAATGTGTGCGCATCTCGAAGACCAAGTACCGGAATAAAAATTGATTTTTTTTCCTAAAAATGTAGACAAAAAAAAATACTTAATAATTTATAATTTTCGAATTAACGAATAAATGTTATGAAATAATTTTTATAAAAACATTTTCTCTATAAAAAGTCTAGTTTAATTTTAACATTTTAAACTAAAAAAGTCCGTCTCGCAGGACTGCATCATCTTAGCGAGGTTCCGTTCATATCCCTAGTCTAATTTGGAAAGATTAAAATAGAAGCAGTTATTATTTTGGTTCCACCAGTCTTTTTTTTTAAATTAATTATTATAATGGCGTGTCAACCCTTAAGGTCACTAACGCCATTCCTGTGAGTAGTAAAGTCTTGAAAGGTCATGATTTACAATCTTACCTGGAAGGGTCCGCTACACTAGAAACAGACCGGCTAGTGACAAGGTCTTGGAATCTTGCAAATCTATAGTTCTAACAATAAATTGTTTTTGTTATTTTACTTAACAAGTTTTATTGTCAAATACATTATCCAACAAATACAAAAAAAATAACAAGAAATAAAACAGACAAAAAGAACCATTGGAATAAACGAAATCAATTAATTTAAAGCTTTAAGCAGTTTTTTCTCCGATTGACATCGCCTAATTAAAACTTTCTTCAGAACCTTTTTTGTAGAGCATTTAGTAAGCTTCCGAATGGTAATCTTCCGCTTCACAAGATTGTCAACGGTTTTCGAGATACTAACGAAATTATACAAAGTTACTAAAACTTTTTTTGTCTGTTAATAAAATATTTTATTCTAACCCTTCCTTTACTCTAAACGTAACAAAAATTTCAACATATTAGTATTGATGAAACTCAAACATGCAGAAAATGTTTCAACTGTATCCCATTATTCTAAGTACCAAAATCAAAGACAAAGAACCCTCCCTAGGAAGGACGCTAGGCAGTTGAAAAGCTATATATATTGGAAATCCATATCTCTAACATTAAATTGTTTTTCTTATTTTTCTTAACCTGTTTTATTTTCAAATACATTATCCAACAATAAGCAATTAAAAAATAACAAGGAATAAAAAACAGACAAAAAGAAGAGTTCGAATAAGCGAAATCAATTACTTTAAAGTTTTAAGCTCTTATTTCTCCGATTGACATCGCCTATTAGAAACTTTTATTAGAACCTTTTTTTAAGAACATTTAATAAGCTTTCTAATGGTATTCTTCCGTATACCAAGATTTTCAACCTTTTTCGAGATATTAAGGAAAGTAAACAAAGTTACTAAAACTTTTTATGTCTGTTAATAAAATATTTTATTCTATCCCTTCCTTAACTCCAAACGTAACCAAAATTTCAACATAATAGTTTTGATGAAAGTAGAACATGCAGAAAATGTTTCAACTGAATCCCATGATTCTAAGTACCCAAACCAAAAACGGTATTCAAAAAATATTTTTTCAATTTTCTCGAAAACGGTTTAAGCTATCGCTTTGAAAATGGTTTCATTCGTTTTCCTAGCCCAGGAATCATATAAAACGAGTACTTAGAAGCTTATGAACTCAAAAACGTAAGCGTTACGATTTTTTTTGCGCGAATTTCGCCCCAAACGCCATCTTCCAGTAGGCGGATTTTGCTGGTTAACGAACTTGACCTTTCAAATTGGACGAAGGATTTTTGTACCAAATTTCATCAAAATCGGACTATTCGTCTTCTATCTAGAGAGCGAACAGACAAATATATATATATATATATATATATATATATATATATATATATATATATAAATAAATATATATATATATATATACAAATTTGAACCACCGTTATTTTCGGTCTCTAGGGGTTCTGAAACGCGAAATTTTCTAGTCGGCACTTCCGGATTGTTTCATTGTATCAACCCTATAAGCGGGGTTCCTCCCTATGGGGGAGGAAGGAACCGCGCTAAAAAGAAAAAGATTTTGCAATATAAGAGTTAAAACATGAATATATTTTTTAATGCATTTTGGGGAATAATGATATGCAGTTCATTAATTTAATAATTGAATTTTAATTAATTACTTATCATGAGAGCTACCATAAATCTCTATTATCCTCAGAATAAATAAATACTTGATTTAAAACCTTTTGTTTATTAGAATTTATTTGTTTCTATTCTTTCATTTGAAGTGGATCAATGTTTCTATTCATTACGGTACTAATATTATTTTGATTTTAAATAATGTTTAAAAGCTAAAATACGAGTAATAAACAAATTTGTATTAAAACTTTTTCTAAATATAAATTTGGAATAACAATATTCAAATAATTTTTATTATTAAGTTTTTGAAATTTTTTTTTTCAATGATAAAAATGAAAATCATTTGAAAAAAATATTAATAGTTATTTTCGGTCCATATCGAAGGCTGTATTGCTATCCTTTTTCACCTATTCGGCTCCAGATGCTACAAGGCCGATGATCACAATTCATGATTTCAAACTTTTTTTGAACAACAGTTAACAGCGTGGTTGTTTTTTTTACTGAGAATCGGACTACGTTCGGGAGAGAGGATTGTTGTATAAACTAAATAATACCATTACTAGTCGATGTCCTCTTCTGCGTATTCATCTATTTGTATTGTATATTTCATTAAGAAAGACGAATGGTTCCTTATTGCTGGTTAATCCCTGACGCTAGAGTTTACATCACAAATTTCCCAACGAGCCACAATAAGGGGCATTCATTCACTATTTTAATTTTGTCTAGAGCCGAAAAGATATAGCCAACAAGCAGTATGCATAATTTTCCAAAGGCAAAGTCGACCCATCCATAAAAAATAATTTATTGACATCAGCTGAAGGTTTTCCATTATTATATTTACCAATCCACTTGTTTGTATTTGTCTGTAATTTGCTTTAGCCTGTACTTATCATTTTCTAAGTAGTGTAAAGTATATTATAAGACTGTCCCAGTACAATTTTGGAATAGTGTTAACATTTTGGCGCAATTCTTTAAAAGGTATTGTCCTTTCTCACGAAGAAAATTTGTACTGACATATGTACAAAAATTATACTTCAATATTTATTTTATGAGTAAATTGTTAAGGGCCGAATGGATAATTTAGTAAACTGCTAGATCTTGATATTTCTCCCATTGTTTTACAATTTTCTAAGAAGAAATATTTGTTAAAGCCCTGTTCTGAAAAATGTTGAAATTGGAGTTATTCATTGTGTTAACTATTAGTTGACCAATCTGAGTGGTAGCTGACCTGACCACATTTTTTTTTTTTTTTTTTTTTTTTTTTTTTTTTTTTTTTTTTTTTTTTTTTTTTTTTTTTTTAATTTAAATATGTTTATTGAATAAAAGACAACGATTACAATTACACGTGTGTACTTCTATACCACACAAACACTCTATTTCTAGGATTAACACACTGCAGTGAAAATAAAGTCTATCAATTATTTGTAAGGGAAAAATGTCACAAAAACCCTGACTTATACTACTAACTACTAAGATACATCATATAATGATAATATAAAATTAACGATAACTAAAATAATTAATGATAAATAATACTTAATTACAATGATAATGATAATAATTATTTGAAGATATATTACACTGATAAGTAATAGGAGAGGTAATAATAATAGATAATAATAGTAATAATATTAATAATAATTAATAATTACTAGACATAAAACTAATTGAGCAAACTAAATTCATTAAAGACTGATATGAGATAATAGGAGCAGAGATCAGGCAGTATACTAGATATTATACCACCTAGAGCTTACATATTTACTTTTCAGTAGTCCTGTTCATAAGGATGTGGTTAGTAAAACAATAAACTTAAATACAATAGGAAAAAAAAAAAAAAAAAAAAAAAAAAAAAACAATAATGCTTGCTTGCCGCCTCAGTGGTCTATATATCTTATTTAATTAACATTTTAACATTAACATTCTCCATACTAATGGTGTCTTTCAGGATAGTTTTGCTGATCCGAAATAGGACCTCTTCTTTCAGTTTGAATCTCTTCGCAAAGTCCCGGATGTATTGCGTTATGGTTCCTCGAGCTCCAAACAGAAGTCCTATTACTTCTCATTTTTGAATATCATATTTCTCTTGGAAATAAGGGATGCAGTCGTCATAGATCAGTTTTTTTTTGTTTATCGACTGCTTTAGGTTGGCCCTAAATAGCCTTGCATAAACATATACAATTAAATTTACAATAAATTACATGAATAAAACTAATTATACTCTTTAAACTGCTTCCGGAAATAATAATTCTAAAATTACGTAAAAAGATTTACAGAAATAATAATCGAAAACAATAAACTTAAATACAATAGGAAAAAGGAACGCTTTTAAAGAGGAATTAATAAACGAACGTTCAAAACTTAATGAAATTTCGTGCCAAAATAATTTTGTATCAAAACCTATAAATATTGAGAAAATTGCTTCTGAGTTTATCTGATTTTTTTGGTTTACTATTCTGAAGTTATGAAATTTCTATCAGATATATTTGAGAAGAGGTAGATATTGCTCCGTCGTCCGCTTATTTCGAATTCCATTCTACATCCATATGCCGACCTGGCGGAACTCAGGAATAAAATAAATAAATATCTTTATAGTGCTATTTTTTTAGTATTCCCATTTTTTTCTAATATATTTAAAATTATTTTAGTTATTTTTGTTAATAACTAACTCCTTTATTTTTTACATCAGTGTTACTCAGCAATGATTAAAAATCATTTCCCGCCAAAATATAATTTTCCGCCTTAATTTTCTGCGAAAATAAACATCCGGAAACGTTACTCATGACGACACTTCCGTTTTACTCTTGCATCGCTCGTGACGCAAAATGTGGAGACCCCCAGCGATAATATATATATATTTATATATATATATATATATATATATATATATATATATATATATATATATATATACAAATACAAATACAAACCTCAAAGCTATAAAGTATTATATAAGAATTATATATGTCTGTTCTTCTGTCACAAGTCTAGCAGGCCTGTCAGCTGTCGTACCAATTCCTTACGGGAGTCCCTCAAGGATCAGTTCTCGGTCCCATACTTTTCATTATATTCATAAATTATATAAACTATTTCAAAATTAAATGTAAAAAAATCCCTTTTTGCTGATGGTAAGGCATATATGGATGGTTCAGAGCACAACTAGACCGAGTCTATTTTTGACATTTTATGTTGTAATGGGATTGAAGAATATTACTAAAATGTCTCTTTTCAGTGCTACAGGAGACTACGTCCTAACTTCACTTATTATATATATATATATATATATATATATATATATATGTATATATATATATATATATATACAAATACAAATACAAACCTCAAAGCTATAAAGTAATTTTCAAGTTTTAATGGTTATCAAGACACGTTAGGAAACATGTCGGAAGCTGACAAACTAATCTGAGGAGTTTAGGCGAAAGTATTTCGGAAACCATTTCCCGAGAACCGTGTGAGGAAATTCGCTCGTATCCAATTTCCGACGATTAATTGGGAAAATTCCCTCGGGTTTGATGTTCGAAGGCTAATTTCGCTTTTCGTCATCTAGGATTCGGCTTTCAAGGCCAAGTGGATAACTTGGCCTGATGGATGAGTTGATAGATTTCTGGAACCGGCCGCATTCGTTTCAGGATCAAATTTGATATTCATGTTACAAGAATGATTCGTGGTACCAGAAGACTGTACAAATTACAGGATGTTGCCTTGACGTCTCGTGTTACCTTAAGGCAAAAAGTCTGGGCAATAACTTAACCGACTCTAAAAGATAATAATTAAAAAAAAAAAAAAAAAAAAAGAAAGAAAAAAAAAGCTGTTCCTAACAGCAGAATTCAGTTGCATTTTTTTTGTTTTTTTCAGCTTTGTCATTATGTATGTGTTCCATTTTATGGCCTTTAAGTAGCAAAACGTTTCTGTGATTGTTGATCGTATTTTCACGTGAGACTACGGCTTTGGTCAAACTGGGTGCCAGTTAGAGCGATTTATCGCGCTAAGGACAATAGCGATGAAAACAAGTAAATTTCTTATTTCCGCAAGTGTTCGTATTGTTGTGTTGATATGGTTCGTGTAAATCAGTTTTAAGTCCAAATTTACTCCAAGATACTTCACATTCTTCGACCGTGGGATTGAATTTCCAAAAATATTTACTTCAGAGTATACTTTAGGTCTTAGTCAACCTCAGTTTTTTGACTATTCAACCTTATTTTCCACTTATTACAATATTTTGCACATTTTTCCAGTGTTGCGGTAAGATGGCAGGCTACCCGAAAGCTAGTGATTGTATGGAGGGTTCAGAGCACAACTGAAGCAAGTCGACGTTATACAGTTCTCAGAAAATGAGTAGGTATTATTCGTTTTAATTGCAGAGACGTTTTATAAATCCTATTGACCAGAATAAGTCTAAAAAAGATTTGAACTTAAACACATTATTATTATTATTTCTGTATAGCCTTGTTCATAAAATAGTTATAACATGGACTTGGCTTACTTATGATCTGAAAACAAATTAGAATGACTTCCAGATGTGTATTAAGAACTGATACAAGTGGAAAAATTATGAAGTTAGGACGTAGTCTCCTGTAGCACTGAAAAGAGACATTTTAGTAATATTCTTCAATCCCATTACAACATAAAATGTCAAAAATAGACTCGGTCTAGTTGTGCTCTGAACCATCCATATATGCCTTACCATCAGCAAAAAGGGATTTTTTTACATTTAATTTTGAAATAGTTTATATAATTTATGAATATAATGAAAAGTATGGGACCGAGAACTGATCCTTGAGGGACTCCCGTAAGGAATTGGTACGACAGCTGACAGGCATGCTAGACTTGTGACAGAAGAACAGACATACCAACATTTTGAACTATTTCACAAAGATGTTACTCGACATACTTGCAGAACCATACTCGCCAAATGGCGACTTGATTGGCATACTGTGACTGTCAATAAACTAAGGACTATTAAACGACTATTACAGACTGGACATCTTCGTACAGGAGCTCACGCCGAGAAGAAGTAGTCCTTGCGAGACTAAGAATCGGCCATACACGCATTACCCACGAGTACCTGATGACAAAAACGGACAAACCCAAATGCACGACTTGTAACACAGATCTTACTGTAAATCATATTCTAACAGACTGTCGGTTACGGCATAACTTGGACATTCCTCATGACCTGACAGACATACTTTCTGAAGGCAGCCATTATATTAACACAATATTGACATATTTAAAAAACACTAACATGTACGACAAAATATAATACATAACCATAAGAATCCATTTCACCTTTTTTGCAATAATAATGAAATCTAATTCACTCTATTCATTAAATAAACACCTCATTCATTCTAATTTTATATAATTATTTTTCTTTATACATATTTCTATTTAATTTTTGTTTCGTTTACTATTTATACCTTGTACATACTTATCATTACTATACATCATTGTCTGTAGCAACTACTGTTTTGGAGTGACATCGTTAGGTTCAACACCTGCATCAGCTTAATACAGGGAATTAAATGCTCTTCGCTTTAGATGCGGAGCATCATCATAAATAAATAAAAGGATTTGGTAGATTTTAGATTTTTGGTCAAATATTTCCCCAATCTGTGAAAAAATAGTTTTCTTTCCCTTATATGTGCATATACCTTTTGAATTTCTTCTGAAAACATTTTTTAAGATATAAATGAGACAGATTTGTGAGGACGGCGAAAAGGAGATAAGAATAGAGAATTCTGCAACCCCTAGAGCAGTTGTAGGAAATATGTTATTGTCCCATATCCCCGTCTTATTGTTGTGCTATCCTCAATACGACCGTGTCATATGGCCGTCTTCATGGAGAAGCGCCTCCAGACGGTTATCACAATTTATCAGGATTGAAACGACAGCCATTCAGAGAACTGATCGAATGCCATTGTCGTTTTCTTTACGGCTTGTTTAGATATACCGAGAAGCTGGGAGGTACATCTTGCTAGGAATTGATAGTCAAAAGTGCTTTTCCTTACAACTTGGTGTTTTCCTTGAATTGAGAGAATTTTAACGTCAGAATTTTTTGACAGAACTGAGGAGTATTCTGTCTCTATTTAGTATTGATTAGGATTAGTGTAAAAAGGGGATAACTTTAAAAAAACATCAACCTGTGTACATCCGCCACTTATACAAAATTATGAATTGTTTTATATGAATGAAAAATATTGGTAAGGAAATAACATTGTAATGAAATAATTATTGTAATCATTCTGAAATAACATTTAATAAAATATGAAATTATAATAAATAGACTTCCATTGCTAGTTGTTTTTATGGATAAGTTCTTCGATGCTGCCAACTCAGTAGCAAAATGGTCCTTCTAAATGTATTGGTATTTATATATATATATATATATATATATATATATATATATATATATATATATATATATATATATATGGCTGGTGATTGTTCCCGTAAGTTTTAAAAAAAAAAAAAAAAAAACTTTTAATTTATTTTTGTTCGTATTGGACTATGTTATTAGATGACTACTATCTATGCATAAGAAAAGTTTGTCTATGAAGAGGGGCCATGTTTGCCGGAAACTAGTCGAAATTAATAAAATTGTTTAAATACGTAAGTTTTGAAGCTATTTTGTGACCTACAAGGCCTTTATTAAAAGAAGAGGATATATATATATATATATATATATATATATATATATATATATATATATATATGTATATATATATATATATATATATATATATATATATATATATATCCCTTCTCAAGAATCAGTATCTTTGGTTCTTGAGGCCGTTAGCGGAACTGATTTTTTTTATTTTATTTTTTTGAAGGATTAGTGGAAAAAAGAATAATTTGAAAGGGAAAATTAAGTTGTTCCTGGTTAAGTGTACTTACACAAGTATTAATCAAGAAAAATTGAAGATGATTGAAATCTTGCCATTTAATTCATTTATTTGAATACATAAAAAATCAAAACCTTTTTCAAACTAGCAAGAATTCCAAAACTTTGATAGGTTAATTAGTATATTCGCTTTAGTTTTAAATTCACATTTCACGATGGCCGTCGGCAAGAAGTGCATAACTATTTACGCAAACTATTTGCACAAAATGGTCGCATGCCCCATTTTCTTGTTTTTCTTGCCTCTTAACTAACTTACAGGAAGCTATTTTCAATTAAACTTTATTAATTGAATTTAATTTTCTTCTTCAACCATCTAAATGTGAAATTCAGTTTCTTGCTGAAGTGTTTTCATCCTTAATATAAGTGGTGTTATCAGAGATCAGGGTGTACTCTGATTATTTAGACAGATTTCTGTGACCTAGCTTTAAGGATTTATTTTAAAATATTATTTGCACATGTGTTTGAAGATTGGTATTTAATTTCAAGAGTACTCTATATAATTTACACTTTAAATTAAGAACTGTTAATTTTAATGATGAGAAATTCAAGAAATTAATTCTTTAATAATATGTTTTGTATTACAATGTAAATGTGATCTAATAAATAATACAAAAGGAAAAACTCCAGCAGGAAGAAAGAAAGAAGAAAATGTCGGAAAATATATATAATTCATTGCAGTAATCACAAAGGTCTCGCGAGTTTAAGAAAAAACCTTGTAACGAATGAAAAATTGTATTCACCTTCCTGGCATAGCTTTTCTTCTACAGCTTTATATTTTTGTAATCAGCTTATTTGTCATATTTTCATCGAGGGATATACTGCCTTATCGTATCCACCTGATTTATATGGGGTTACAGGATGACCTTTATTGTTTATTGCAACAAGCAGACCTATATCGCAATCCTAGATGATCATAAGCAAAATATCCTTAGAAGGTGGAAATTGTCAGGGTTCGGTCCTTGTGTTTTAATAAAACTACATTTATTATGTGAAAATGAATTTTATTGTGTGCTGAATTTTCGCCTTGAAATTCCAGCCTTAATTAGTACTGTAAAAAGTAGGGCAATCTTTTGATATATATATATATATATTTAAATTCAAGGAAAGCATCAGAGTACTATACTTAGGCAATAAGGTAATGTTGCGTTTGTTGTTGCGTATCTTACGTTCACGATGAAAATAACATTCTTACTATACAATTGCATACAACTTGCAAAAGTCAGACTCGTTAGAAATGCGTCATCATAGCGCCGCGATTCCGGTATTATCCCTGGTGACATTTCTAAAAGGAATTGAAGCCGTTATTAATTTGTTTGAATCTTTAGTAAAAAAAAATAAAGTCCGAGAACCAAGATTGCAGGCACCACAAAGGGAAACTGACAGGATTCTTAGCGGAAATGACTCCTTCTGACTCTCTTAAAGTTCGCGCTACGAATTCAAGGCAAATATGTTTCTTATTTTCTTACTTTTTTTACTAATATACTCATTTTACTGTTATATTTAAATAAAAAACAACAAAAAAGTAACCAATTATACACTACAGTAAACAGAGACAAAAAAAGATTCGACCCTTAACTAAGGGATGGAAGGGTATTTTAATCCTTTTCAGGTTATTTTTGTCATCTATAGATTCTGAAACGAGAAATTTTGAGCAAATTTTAACTTCATTAATAACTAGCCGAATACCCGTGCTTCGGCACGGCAGATAAGTAGTTATTTTATTGCGTTAGATAATGTATCAGCCAAATTAACGCTACTACATAATTTTTTGCAGTTTATTATGGCACGGTTCCCGTTATACTATATGTTATACATCAATTGTTAAGTAATCAAAGTATAATGTTTCTTGACACTGGGGCGCTCCGGCCATTGCCAAGAAACAGATAACCTAGAGATAACCCGTTATCCAGCATGGGCGTATATAATCCGGTTACCAGCAAGGGCGTATATAAGCGGGAGGGGTATGGAGCCCCCCCCCGTCCGACATTTTGATTTTTTGGTAAAAAGGTGTCTTAAACCCCTTAAAAAAAGTTAAATAAGATCACTTAGTTCATAAAAAATATTAAATTTAAGTTGTAACAGCGTTTTATTTGCCTAAAACTATTCGAAGTTCTAAACTGTTAGTATTCCATACCCCGGAAAAAATCCCAGCCCACCCCCCCGAAATTTTCCTAGCCCCCTCCAGAAATTATTTCCGATATACGCCCATGGTTACCAGTAACAGCAGTGTAACCTATACAGATAACCAGATTTCGTGTGACCAAATTTCGTTGTCAATAATAAATGTATGGTAAAATTTATGTTTCCCATACGTCATTTGGAAACACCCATTATATTTGCGAGCATTACCAAGAAGTGTAGTGACTGGGGATGCTGATGGGTGAGGAGGCTGTGCAAGGGCAAGGGTTCGGTATATTATTACCTCGGATGAACCGTCACCAGGCACAGCGAATACTATGAGGGACAAGTTGAAATGAACCGCAATTAAAATGGTGATTTTTTCTCTCATAGCGTAAACTCTATGAGGGACAGTTTATTTCTAGTAATTCAAAGTCTGCCACCATAGTTGAAATTAACCTCAATTAAAAATAATACTATATAGTAGATACAGTACGGTAACAGCTGTTCTGTTATCGTCCTAGCAACGCATGCTACCTAGGCTTTGCCTGCTCTAACCAACTAAAACTTTAATCCCCTCTAAAAATACTTAAAAATTCGAATATCAAAAAATCCTTTCTTAGTGAGTGCCTACGTTATATAGGGACTGTCCATGCAAAATTTCAAAATTTTCTGTCGAGCGGTTTGGGCTGGGGGATGATAGATCAGTGAGTGAGTGAGTGAGTCAGTGAGTGGTATTTGACAAATATACATATAGTAGATAAAAATTTCCAAATTTATTTGTTACGAATATAAAGAAAACACATGTTGTCAAACGTTGAAATAACATATGTTTTGTGTATTAAAATACATAATTAAGAACAAGGGTCTCGACCGTATAATAGTATGTTTTAGCACTTTCCTCCGAAGGAATGCAGCTATTGAGGTTGCACTCATGACGGAATTTTTGAAAAATTTCTTCAAATCTTTATCGATCCTACCTAGTAGACACCGAAAATGACCCCTGTTAAAATTTATATATATATATATATATATATATATATATATATATAATATATATATATATGTCTGTTAACACGATAGCGGCCAGAGTTTTTGTTTTTCTTCACGAAACGTGGTATATAGCGTTCAATTAGCAAACGATTGAACGAGTTCGTTAACCACCAAAATCGGTCCGCCGGGAGGGGGGGTTTACCCCGGACCCAAAACACCAATTTGACCATGCCAGCCGTAGTTTTTGTTGTAAAAATAAACTAAATCGGTCCATTATGAGGGGGGGGGGGATTTACTCCGGACCCACATTACCAAATTACCATTACCAGCCGTAATTTTTGTTTAATTTCAACAAAACTCGGTATTCGTGGTGGTAATCAACAGAGAAAAATGGGTTGTAAAAATAAATTAAATCGGGTTATTTGGAGTGGGGGGGGGGGTGTACTCCGGACCTAAAGTACTATTATACTCATATCGGACGTAATTTCTGCTGTATAGTAACGAAACGCGGTATACGTCGAGGGTAACTCATGAGAAAGATGTGTTGTAAAAATGAAGTAAATCGGTCTATTGGAAAAGAGGGTTTACTTTAAACTCTGTTTCATTGTAATTATCCCGCCAGACGTAGGTTCCCAAAGCCGCCGCGAGGAGCGCTATCTCCCACTAGGGTGACTGTATCCTGTTCCTGCGTCAGATCAGAAGACGGAAAATGAAGTTTTTGTGTATTTATTAAGTAGTACAGTATCATATATTAACATAACTCTGGAAGCAAATTATTTACAAAATGAATAATTGAACAGTTCTCATAAGAAATGTGAATGAGCACAACTATTCACGTTTTATTTTACTTATATAGGTTATTTACAGCAAATTATTCAGTAATGTTATCTACACCACAAAAATTCTGAGGAAAGTGCTCAGTTATGCAGCTCCTGCGTGACGGACTTTTGTGTTTACATTTCATTCTCTTGTTTCAATCATTAATATGTTTGTAATGCATGATTGTATATTTTTAATATTTATTAGTCTTTAGGGGCGAGGTTAGCTGAGTGGTAGAGCACTGGACTTGTATGCTGGAGGACCTGAGTTCAAATCCCGGGCAGGCACTAAGGATTTTTTTCTTCTAGTGTCTTCGTTCGTGGGTTGAATTCGGCCTCCCTAACCGTCCGTAGGCCAACCCAGCCTTTAATTAATTTAATAATGAGTACTTTGGTGCTAATGACTCTAGCAGTTGAAGCAGCAAGGGGAAAATTAGGCGGCCGAAGCATAGTACTGACCACACTATCTGCATAGTGTGCCGTATGCTCATGAATTAGATACATCTATAGTACCTGCCCCTCAGGGCCCTCGAGGCCTGTTACGGGTCTGATTTTATTTTTATTTATTGTTCTTTAATGATATAAATAACAAATTCCTTGTTAATATTTTATTGATTGTTAAAATATTCTAAAATTTATGTCTGAAAAATATAATTGATGTTGAATAGGAAGGACGTTATTTAAACTTCTTTTTAATAATTGTGTTATTGAAATATTCTCAATTTGCTTCAGTGATAGAGCTTTGTTCAGTAGTAGCATTATTGCAACTTATAAATGGTGTGTTCAGAGCACAACTAGACCATTTTCCCCCCCTTTTCTCCACATTACAGTAACCCTGCGATGTGGGAATTTATTTTCTACATGTGCCATTTTAAAAATACTACATGTATGTTCTATATTTAAGTAATATGAGAATATTAGTTATGAAAAACTTAACAATTTATAATTAAAGTAATTAAAGGTAAGACAATAAAATTAGCAGAAATAAGACTAAAAGTATAATAATACTAAGAACTAATAAAATGTATAAAATTTTGCAGAAATAAATGATAGATAATGTATATGAATATAAAAGAAATCCAAATATAAATGATATAAAATATAAATATAAAAATAAAATTAAACGTATACAATAATGTAAATAAATACAGCTTATTTTTTAAAGTCCGTCATAATCTATTGTACCAATGAATGTATCAAATTCACCAAAGTGTTTGAGAAGAATCTCCCTTTTAGAAACCGGCCAGTTTCCTCCTTTTAATATTATAGACTTCATGAATTAGATTCTTTCCTTGTCAAGTAGTCTGCAGTCAAAGATTAAATGGTCGTAAGTCTGTTCAGTACGAGAGTCACATTTGCAGTTTTTGTCTTGAATGATTTTAAATCTGTGTAAGTAACTTTTTGTTGGTCCGTGACCAGTTAGTATTTGGGTGAGTTTATAATTAAGTCTTGGTATTTTCTGCACGTCCTTAGTACGTATGTAATCGTATAGGTGTCGTCCTTTGGTTGTCTGTGTCCAACGTTATACAGTTTTCAGAAAATGAGTATTATGCGTTTTAATTGCAGACACGTTGTACAAATCCTATTGACCAGTATAAGTCTTAAAAAGATTTGAAATTCAACACTGAAATTATTTCTGCATAGCCTTGTTCATAAAATAGTTATAACTTGGATGGACGGGGTCTCCCGTGGTCTAGTGGCTAGCGCGCTAGATTCATAAGCGGGAGATGGCGGGTTCGATCCCCACCGGCGCCAGAAATTTCCTCATTTCAGGGCTCGCTGAGAAAATTCCTGGCTGCGCCCTGGACGTCGGCGCCAATGGCCAAGATTTATATCGATACGCCGTAAAAAAAAAAAAAAAAAAAAAAAAAAAAAAAAAAAAAAAAAAAAAAAAAAAAAAAAAAAAAAACTTGGATGGACGGATGGATTGGGTGTTTAAGGGCAGAAACGAGTCGTGTATATGTCGTGAAAGGGTTTGTAATTTTGTGTTTAGGACAGTGCTGCGCTTCCAATTCAGCCTTTATGACAATGAACTGTTATTTTGATAATTGGTATTCTATTTTGTTTTTGTTATTTTGCTACTGTCATTGTTTTCTACTAACACCAATGTTACTTCCTAATACAACTATTTGTACTAAAACTAATACATACTAATATACAGTATAGCAATATTAATACAAATAATAGACTACATAACAATATTAATATTTACTTATTTATTTTTTTTACCCTCTTGTATAATTTTTTTTTTTTAAGTTTTATTTTTTGATTTCCTCTACGTATATTTTTATTTGTTATTTTTTTTAATACATATATATTTCTTTTTATATATATATATACATTTTTTATATGTATATATCTATTTTTTTTTTACTTTTTTATGCTTAATTTTTTATATATCCATAATTTTTTTTTTTTTACTTATACACTAACTAACTAAGACAAACTAAATAACTAATACAACTACTTTTACTAAAACTAATACTAGTTTTTTTTCTGTGCATCTGCGGCCATTAGCACACATCCAATTCAATCTATTAGAATTGTTTCATATTATGACTAATACTAGTGTAAGCAATATTAATACTAATACTATAATACATAACAAAATTTATAGTGATACCAAGACCAATACTAAACTTGGTTATAACTTGGACTTGGCTTAGAGATGTCTTAGAGGTGTGTAGCAAGAACTGCTACAAGTGGCAAAATAATGAAGTCAGGGCCTAGTCTCCTGTAGCACTACAAAGAGCCATTTTAGTAATACTCTTCAATCCCATAACAACATATAATGTCAAAAATGGACTTGGTCTAGTTGTGCTCTGAGCCCTCCAAATGTAAATAATTAAACCGGAGTTACAAATAATTATTGTTCTATCGATCCATCAATAACAGCTTGCAACTTGAAGCAATTTCTCAGCCTTCTCTAGAAATGTATCTTCACGGCCTGAGGCGTCTTAGAATGCAATCTGTCTCTGAAAAACATGATCTTTCACTGCTCGAAGGTATCCGTGGAATTCCGCTAGTAAGGTCAACAAGTAAGGGAGCAGGGGTATTACTCAGAGTGACTTATGGTACTGCCAAGCCTAGATCGGTAGGGGCAGAACCGTATAACTCAGAAGCATCTAGGACCAACGGCTTTATCAACCCTATCTTCTCTCTCATAAAGTATTGATAAAGTAATCTATTGGTAAATAATAAAATACTACGGATTCCTTGTAAAACAATATCCAAAGGAATAGTAAATTAGTATTGTTATAAGGAGACATCATTGTACTCAGAACAAATAAAATGTACATCTGTTGCATTTGTCACAAATACAGGACTATACTTCTACAGTTACAAAGATACAGGACTATACTTCTACAGTTACAAAAATACAGGACTATACTTCTACAGTTACAAAAATACAGGACTATACTTCTACAGTTACAAAAATACAGGACTATACTTCTACAGTTACAAAGATACAGGACTATACTTCTACAGTTACAAAAATACAGGACTATACTTCTACAGTTACAAAAATACAGGACTATACTTCTACAGTTACAAAAATACAGGACTATACTTCTACAGTTACAAAAATACAGGACTATACTTCTGCAGTTACAAAAATACAGGACTATACTTCTACAGTTACAAAAATACAGGACTATACTTCTACAGTTACAAAAATACAGGACTATACTTCTACAGTTACAAAAATACAGGACTATTCTTCTACAGTTACAAAAATACAGGACTACACTTCTACAGTTACAAAGATACAGGACTATACTTCTACAGTTACAAAAATACAGGACTATACTTCTACAGTTACAAAAATACAGGACTATACTTCTACAGTTACAAAAATACAGGACTATACTTCTACAGTTACAAAAATACAGGACTATACTTCTACAGTTACAAAAATACAGGACTGTACTTCTACATTTACAAAAATACAGGACTATACTTCTACAGTTACAAAAATATAGGACTATACTTCTACAGTTACAAAAATACAGGACTATACTTCTACAGTTACAAAAATACCGAACTATACTTCTACAGTTACAAAGATAAACTAAGGAATTGTCACAAAGCCTTGTTTGATTAATAAGGATTTTCTCTGAAGAAGGAGTGTGTATTTCCTCCCAGTACAATTGAGTTTCATTTCAGAGAAGAACTTTCTGGGTTTTATGTACCATAAAACTAATTTGAATTTAATGAAAGTGCCCTTTGGGAGTTGATTTAAGGACAACATTTACTTAGGCTGAGGAGTAATTATTTCTAATTGCGTTTTATTACGTAATAAATTACAGTAATATGTAAACTGATTGAGTGATATTCAAACATTATAATTAGTATGGGGCATAATTAAACATAATTATTGGAATTATTAAATATGCATCATATTTCTATGAAATTGAAATATAATAAAATCAAGTGAGCTAAAGGCCTCAGCAGCCGATGCACAAAAAATAAATAGAATCAAGTTTTCTGGGGCATGGTTTTGGTATTCAAATAAGCCCGCTATTCTCCTTATGTAAAATTTGTGCCTTTGATTCCCGCCATCAAACTCAGCGAAAGCAAACTATGGAGTTTAAATAAATTAGGATTAAAATAAAAGATGGAAAATTCAATATAATATTAACTGTTCTTTATCGATATAAAAGAATGTTTCGGCTTGACATCCGGGAGTCACGGCTGTCACGAGAAGAAAGAGAAGATAAAGCCTACACAGCTCTTTGGGGTCTTTGTTTCACTACTATCTCTCCGAACCAAGCCGGTAAATGTAACAAAAAAATGCCTAAATTGAAAGAAAATGATATTAAAACAATGGCAGATTATGAAGGTGTAAAGAAACAAGTATTTAGATAATTTTATAGTGGAACATAATTTTGTATTTCCAAAATATTTAGTAAAACAATAATTAACTTATTATTTCTAGTCTATTAGATACATTGAAATCGCCCGTATAAAAATAGCACTGGACCACGGGTAGATTTATTTCCTGAGTAATTTATTAACCCTGGAATCACAATGTGGGTTCACCCGCGACCCCTGAGTTGTGAAAATATTTGTTATTTCCTACACACTTCATTTGTTAAACATGCCCGATCCTGTACCTTCCTGTCCTGTCAAGATGATCATAATAGAGAGTCAGGCTTTTCTCATTCCTATCCCTGTGAACGTGTATAAAGCCTTTGGGTCACGGGCGACCCCACGTTGTGGTTTATGTAATGTTTTTATTTATCGTATGTAGTATGTCTAACGACAAATTATTTTTCAATGAAGATGAAATTGACAATGAGTTACTTTGGCAAATTGTAGAAGAGAAAATAAGAGAGTTTGGAGACGTTTTTGATAGTGAAGACAGTGAAATTTGTGAAGTATGTGATACGAGTGACAAAGAGGATGGTCATAGATACGATGTGGTGTTTTTGATTGTAAAAAAAGACAGAAAAGCTGTAACACATTGTGCATAGTGTAGTAAGAGTCCGTAATCTGAACATAGGCAAAGTATATCTGAAAATTGTATAAATGAATAACAATATTTTTATTTTTTTGATCATTATAATGTGCCTAGATTCAAGTCACTATATTTTTCCCCCTTTTTTTTTTTTTTTTTTTTTTTTTTTTTTTTTTTTTTTTTTTTTTTTTTTTTTTTTTTTTATATTGGGTGCATCGACTACTAAGGCCATGAGCACCGAGTTTTATAGTTTCATTTTTAACATATGATAAAACCATTTTAATTCAATGATATACTAATGCTAAGACTACTATATACAAATTGTGTTAGTTCCTTTTAACATATTTTGGAACTAACTTTAAATTTAAATCTAAGCCTAAAGTGACTTTGTACATATTTACAATACTACACACACAATCACACAACACACACGCGCACACACACACACACACACACACAATAAATACTGTCACACTGTACATTTAAACACACAGTAAACACACTCGTACAATAAATACTATCATGCATGCAAAATAAATAAGTTAATATATACAGTTTTAAAATATGTAATCAATACTTAAGCTATTACTTATATCATATTGTAAAGTTTCAGGTCTTTCAGATATGCTATTATTTTTTTCACAGCCTCTCTTTTCGATAACAAGTCCTTAAGGGAATTTGTGAGGCGATGTCGCTCCCTTGCATCTTGGAATGCTGGGCAGTCCACTAGGATATGCCTAACATCGAGAATGCAGTCACAGTGCTCGCATTGAGGCCGCCTTCGCCCCACCAGATGGTGCCCATGCGTGAGGCGGGTATGGCCGATCCGCAATCGTGTCATCACCACGTCCTCACGCCTGCACACACCGGCAGTAATACTATCGGTCGTAACAGCATCCTCGATGTCCTTTAGGAATGTATCTCTGTTACTAAATTCTTCTTGCCACTTTTTCTTAATGAGGTTTCTCAAGAACAATTTCTGGTCTTCGAGATGAAGTGGTGAGGCAGAATCAGCTGCTGTAGAAGAGGCCCGCCTCGCCAGCTCATCAGCTTTTTCGTTTCCTTCAATATTTGTATGTCCAGGGACCCAGAGAAATGTTACTGTCCTTCCTTCGGAGGCAAGATTGCTTAATAATATTAATAGCTCCAACAATAGTGAATCTCTGGTAAATTTATTTTTTATTGCGGCAAGAGCACTATGTGAATCAGTACACAGTAGGATATTTTTTTTCTTAATATATACACATTTTATACACATCTGTGAAAATAACAATGTGTTCTGCATACTGCTGTAGCCTTTCAAGGAACATCTTTCTATATATCGAAGGAGCAGTATCCTTTTTCCCCAGCCGAGTCAGTGAGAGATCTATTTGAGGGTCTGGGAGCATCCAAGGACTTACGATTGGTGTTCGAATATCCATTGGATGTGCCCAGGCTTCATCGTATGCACACAAGGTGTAAGACAGAGTCACTAGATTTCTCCTATGCTCGTGCGGCAAATGTCCCGCCTCCACATAGATAGAATCCAACGGACTCGTGCGAAAAGCTCCGATCGCAGATCGCAGCCCTGCATTATACATCCCATCGAGCTGCCTGAGCCACGACCTGCGAGCGGACCCATATATAGCACACCCATAATCGATTCTGGACCTGATTAGAGCATCGAATATTTTCAACAGAATAGATTTATCCGCACCCCACTGCAATCTTGACAGAATTTTTAAAACTTTCAGAGAGGATTCACACCGTTGAATAACATAATTGATGTGGTCTTTCCATCTTAGCTTTTTGTCCATTATTAGACCTAAAAATTTATGTTTATCTTCGAAGTTTACCTCACAACCACCCAGCTTTAGTTGTGGATGGTTGTGGGGTCTCCGAAGCCTGCAGAAGTGTAAACCCACAGTTTTCTCCAAGGAAAACGTGAACCCACGTCTTATCGCAGTAGCGTATACTATGTCGACTGCTTCCTGCAGTCTGTGGTCCTCGACAATTTCGGCTGGGTGGGTCTCAAAGAGTGCTAAGTCATCTGCGTAGAGAGATCTGCCAATTTCTGGGTTTATGTGGTCAGCTAAGCCATTGATTGCGACAAGAAACAGGGTGACGCTGAGGATCGATCCTTGCGGGACTCCAGTTTCTTGTATTTTGATGGAGGACAAGGCGTTGCCAATTCGTATACTGAAGGTTCTTCCCGAAAGGAAACTCCTCAGAAAGAGAAGCAATCTGCCCTTGAGCCCCCAATTACATAAACGTCGGAGGATATCAAATCTCCATGCCCTGTCGTACGCCTGTTTCATGTCGAAAAAAATGGCTGTTAAATGCTGACGAGAGAAGAATGCATTCTGGATATTATGCTCTAGCAGTGCCAGCTGGTCTTGAGTGGAGAAACCTTGTCTGAATCCTGCTTGGTATTTTGATAGGAGATTACGTTTCTCCAGTTCATGAATTATCCGGTAATTTACCATAGACTCCAGGAGCTTTCCCATACAACACAGAAGTTAGATGGGTCTATAGCTCCCTGGGTCCATGGGATCTTTACCGGGTTTCAAGACTGGGATTACAATTGCTTCCTTCCAAGCAGCGGGGAACACTCCATTGGTCCAGAGCCGATTATATAATTCAAGCATCTTACTTTTTCCATCATCTGGTAGGTTTTAGAACAGTTCATAGGGCATTCCGTCGCACCCAGAAGATTTCTTCTGAGACGCAGCCTGGAGGGCCCTGTTCAGTTCATCCATTTTAAATATAGAATTATAGTCTTGAGAGATGTCGTCTGCCGCTCCGAAGTCTAGAGGAACAGCCTCTTCATTGGATTTAATAATGCGGAAGTCCTCTGAATAAAGCTCCAGGCCAAAAGCCGAGGAGAAGTAATCAGCAAATACATTAGCGACAGCTTGTGCGTCGCTAATGTAATTGCCCGCGCTAAACAGGATAGGGGTTTGGTTTTTCGTAGTCCTTCCCCCAATCGCCCTTATTTTACTCCATACTTCGGACGGCGAAGCATCTCTCGTTATAGTATTGACGTAGGAAGCCCATGACTCCCTTTTCTTCTTAATTTTTATGCGACGCTCAACTGCTCTAGCTTTCTTAAATGCTATCAAATTTACTTCGGAGGGGTGTCTTTTAAAGCGATTAAAAGCTTTCTTTTTTGTTTTATTGGCCTCCCAACATTCCTCATCCCACCAAGGTACCGGATTTATCCCTGGGCGAGATGAGGAAATAGGGATAGCCCTCCGTGCTGCATTGTTAATGGATTTTGATAGCATGAGGAGCGCCTTTTCAGCTGTGTCTGCTGGTTCGGGAGCAATAAACGATTCTTTGAATTTATCCCAGTTAGCCTTTTTAATATTCCATTTCATAGGGCTTCTATATTCGCTGTATCTGCCGGCTAGGGTTAATAGAATTGGAAAATGATCTGATCGATGCAGATCGCTCAGAGTATTCCATGGTAAGTTTCTTATGACAGAGGTGCTCGTTACGGTTAGGTCTATTGCATCCAATGATCCTGAGGATTCAGAAAAATGTGTTGGAGACCCATCATTAAGAACCAGGATGCCCATCTCCTCAAGCATCTCATAAAGCAGACGACCTTGAGGTGTGGACCGCCTGGATCCCCAAGCCACATGATGCGTATTAAAATCTCCAAGGATGATTACGGGTGGTGGTAATTGTTCTATCATATTTTTAAGGTCTCTAACCTCATAACCTTTGCCATCCGGGAGATACAACGAACATATAGTTGCGTGTACCGGGACCTTCAGCCGGACAGCGACTGCTTGTAGAGGGGTCACTAGTGTCACAGCCTGAGCACCAAGGCTCTCTAAGGTGTACAGAGCCACACCTCCATGGCTTCGCCCACCTGGCAAGACCATGGGCTCCCTGTGTACACAGTTGTATCCTCCTAAAGGCCTGGCAGAACCCGCAGAAAATTTAGTTTCCTGAAGGGCCAGGACCGATGGAGTGTACGTTTTTAATAAATAGCGTAGTTCGTCGCTGTGCTCTGAAAATCCCCGTATATTCCATTGTAGGAATTTATTTAAATTAGGCATGGAAATATGCTTTTGTTAGGTCATTGCTCCGAGTCAGCAGACTTTTTCTTTGGCCCTCGTTTTCTACCCTTGGGCCTACCTTTCTTCTTTTTACTTTTTCCAGGCTTGGCATCATCCACACTCTCATCCCCCGTATCTTCGACGCCATCAGCGTCGGAGATCGAGGGAATGAGCATCGGCCCACTCACGCCTTTTTCCTTAAGTTTTGGGGGAATTTGACTTCCCATTGCATTGTTTTCATCCACCGAAGTAGATGAAGTAGAAGGGGGGTTAAAGAGGGATGGAGGAGGAGGTAGATTGAGGGGGGAAGGGGGTAGGGGTATGATGGAGAGAGGGACGGGAGAAGGAGAGGTTTTTTCCCCCCTTTTAAACCAATTTTACACATCATAGTATTTTTTTTTTTTTTTTTTTTTTATTCTAGCAGTCATAAAGACAAAATATTATAGGAGAAAACGTTATGTTTAATGTTGATATTCAAAGGACAAATATTCGAATAAACTTATGTCTAAATTTGTGGTATTTTGATGTTTGTTTTCCCACTCCTCAATTTTACAATTAAATACGATTATTGATATAAATTGGCTATAAATTGTTATATTATACATGGTAGTCATATTAAAATACTATTTCAGAAACCTAACACCAAATTTGTTGTGACATTGGTAACAGCTTTATCACGTTGTGATTCCAGGGTTAAATTAATCCAGCTTTTCTAGATCTTATTCTTTTTTTTTTTATTGATTGTGCGGAATCCCTTTAGTACGGCTTCTCATTTTGAAAAATAATTATTTCATTGAACCCTCCAGGAGTCGTACTGGCGCACGGAGTCTTGTAAGAAATTGCCACCACGCCTACTGTGACGAGTGGTGCTCTACCCTTTCACGCATTCCTCAGTTCTAGCTTGTAAACCGTTAGAACAGTTTGCCGGCGCACACGGTGCTCCGCGCGACCAATGCTAGAATCTTGCATTTCAGCTTATGAATGAACATTTTCAGTCGGACGCGACCACTGGAAGGTTAACCAGGTGAAAGATTTTCCGTTCATTTCGTAAAAGCTTGCAGAATGTAATTGATACACCATCTTTATGTATATTCCAATAAATATTTGACAACTGTTTCCCGATAAACAAATTTGACAACAGCATTATTTATGTCACATTAATTTCTATAGGTGTTGCTTGGGTCCCTTTTGTTCGAAGCTTCACGGGTGTAGGTGACAGAGAGAACGATGCAGGCGCGATTGCTCCCAGTTCCACCTCAATAGCACAATATCACCTGATAGGGGCTATGAATGTTGCCACAATCAGCGTATTGATAAAATGGATTCTGCATACGACGAGTCTGGTTTGCACCTTTCATGAGATGCATTCTAATATTAAATTTATTCCTTTATACTTTAAGGGTGCGTTTACATCTGATAGTTATTGCAGGATATTTTTGTCAGACAGAAATTGTAACTAATGTAAACTGCAAACAATTTATGTCTGAGATATATATTTCTATCACGAGCAATAAGGGTGCGTTTACATCTGATAGTTAATGCAGGATATTTATGTCAGACAGAAATTGTAACTAATGTAAACTGCAAACAATTTATGTCTGAGATATATATTTCTATCACGAGCAATAAGGGTGCGTTTACATCTGATAGTTATTGCAGGATATTTATGTCAGACAGAAATTGTAACTAATGTAAACTGCAAACAATTTATGTCTGAGATATATATTTCTATCACGAGCAATAAGGGTGCGTTTACATCTGATAGTTATTGCAGGATATTTATGTCAGACAGAAATTGTAACTAATGTAAACTGCAAATAATTTATGTCTGAGATATATATTTCTATCACGAGCAATAAGGGTGCTTTTACATCTGATAGTTATTGCAGGATATTTATGTCAGACAGAAATTGTAACTAATGTAAACTGCAAACAATTTATGTCTGAGATATATATTTCTATCGCGAGCAATAAGGGTGCGTTTACATCTGATAGTTATTGCAGGATATTTATGTCAGACAGAAATTGTAACTAATGTAAACTGCAAACAATTTATGTCTGAGATATATATTTCTATCGCGAGCAATAAGGGTGCGTTTACATCAGACACTTCTCGCAGGAAATATATTTCAGGTATCGGATATAATAATTATGAGACTTTCATGACACCTGAGATATATTTCCTGCGAGAAGTCTCTGATGTAAACGCACCCTAAGTGTGTTCCGTCCCTTTGTATAGGAAGTAAACACGTTTACATTACGAAGCCAGTATCGACAAAACAGAAGGAAAATATCGAATATTTATGGTACATAGGTTTTCCTGTAAAACAATGTTTGTTATTCGTATATATTTTAATAAATACATAATTATATTTACACTAGACGCTATAAAATGTATCATGCCTAAATAAAACAATAATAAAATAAAAGAGGACCCATTTAGGACGTAAACCACCTGATCGCAAGAATTCGCAAATCATTTGTAGAAATGAGAGCTAACCATGATGAGATTGCAAGGACTACATCAGCGGTGTGACCAGGTGTCGTCACTGTATTTTGCAAGGAGTCCAGTTGTAAGAACGTTTATAATTTTCGATAAATTTTGTTTTATTCAACTTTAATTAAGACTTACTATAGGTTCATTTCATGTCAAAACGCCCAGTGCTATGTGCCGTCATGTCTCAGATATTTTTCAAATTTTTTTCATGAATAGAGATGTATGAGGTAATCTCAAATTATTTTTTTCAGATTGTTTAATCAAAAATTGAACCAGGGGGAATTTTTTGAAATTCTTGTTTTTTGCATGATTTTGGATACTGCCTTTCTGATAACAGTTTTGAAAAACATTTGTGTTTTACTTTTTTTTTTTCAAAAAATCCGGCTGTTCTTGGTATTAAATGAAAGCTTATGGTTTTCTCTATCAAAATAAGCTATAATAGTGATACTATAGGCAATAGTGTCATGCCACTAATCGCGCAAAGTTATTTTTTATACTTTTTCATTAGGTAGGTTCAGTAATATACTCGGTTGGTGATTTTGAAATACTTTTTTTTTGTCTAGTTTCACTTTCTAGAATATTGTTATCAACTTGCCATCCACCCTGTATAGCTCTTTAACAAAAATTCACAAAATAATGACAAGTATGTTTCCAACTGAAGAACGCTCTGAATAGCCAACCACTAAGCCACCATAAAAAAAAAAAACCTGTCCATGTAAAGGACACACTACTGCAACCTTATCCAAACAATGCTCCTGAGACAACTTACTAAGACTGTCCTGCACTTCCTAATGGGTCGGACGTAAGGAGGGTTCGTGCTTGAAATTTCAATAGATTCCAGCCAAGGCTTAACAACATCTACAATTTTGCATTTATATGAGCAGCCAGAGAGCAGACGATTTTCCTTGGGCGTGGATTAGCATACGACCCCCTTTACAGGGGGATCCCAATTTCCTTCACATGCACTCAGATCGATTTTGGCTCTCCAATTTAAGCCTGCTTCAAGATTATCTCGCTTATATACATATATATATATATATATATATATATATATATATATATATATATATATATATATATATATATAGAGGAAGGTGTTGTACCTCTGACCTTTGACCACCGAGGCTGTGGCGGCATGTAGCAACATTTTATAAATTTTGGTGTAATTAGTGTTTAGCTCCTTCCCTAGAGAGCTTCTGTAACCTACTTTCGATTATTCAAGTCAAAGAGGATTCTTGCAAAAAATACTTATCCATTTCTATCATAAAAATGTAAGTTATTTATTGATGACGTTTTGCCTCATAATATTTTTTTTTTATTATGTCTATTTAGATGGAAATCATTTGACAAAGTAGCTATTACAATAAGAAACATGGTGTAGCTTCTGAAATTGATTTATCTTAACCCTAAAAGTTTTAGCATACTTTTTAATTTTCACTACCAGGGTGTTGTACCTCTGACCAAGACTAGTTGTTGTTCCTTTGACCAGGTCAAAGGTACAACACACCTGAGTATTTTTTTTTATAATTCAACTTTTATATTCTTCTGCTACAAATTTAAAAAAAAAAAAATTAATATTACTATTATATATTTAGTCGCAGAGATCTGTGGTATTAAATGTCCAATGTTTATGGTCCAATATTTCTAAAACTAGTAGAGCTGCACTCAGAAAAACATATTTATAAATTCTCGTGTTTTATTTACCTTCTGTCTGATATTGATTAAATTGATTGCATAGGGACATTTCTCAATAATTACAATTTCGATGGAAAAAATACTATGTATGAAGTATTAATATATGTATTATCACCGATAGAATAGAATTTTCGCAACTACTGAAATGAAAAAAATTACTTATATTTTATTCAGCGGAAAATCAATAAAAAAAAAAATATAATAAAAAATTGAAAATATTAATTCTGCTCTTTTATTTCTTGCACTACATGTTTTACACCACGCTTTTTCTTTTTGATTTTCTTAATTATTCTTTTGATTGTCGTTTTTTAAATTGATTTTAGCAGTAATATTAATTTGCCAATAAAACAGGATGCGCGAAATGAGATACAATTTTTAGTTGTTTGTCATAGATCTTTTAATGTTTCACAAAATACTCACTACCTTTATTTCAGGTTTTTAAATTGTCGAAAAATCGAAACGATATTAAACACAATACATTTGAATTAAAAAAAAAAAAATCTAATGTACTCAAGGTTTCAAAAACATTATAGGGGTTGAAAATCGGTCAATATGAATAGCTTTAAAAAGGTTTAAAACAAAGGTTTAAAACTTAGTAACAACGGAATTAAAAATCTAAAGCGTCAAATTAAGCCTTTTTTCGAGAACTCTGCTTTCAATCTGTAAACTTTTTTTAAAGCCTAAGTGCCGGTTTTTGTTCCTTTTTTTTGTACCAAATATGTAAAGCATTTCGAAGTAAAATTTTAATTTGTTCACTCTTAACCAAATTTCAAAATTATCATTCAAAATCTATGAAACCTATATAAATTTAGTGGTTTGTTTTATTATGTAATCATCATTTTGTTTCGGGAATATGATAAGATCCTAAATGAATTTTGAGGGGCCAAAAAAATTATTTAAACAAATTTCTATTGGTTACCAATTTTTCAAATTTATTTTTTTGCTATTTTAAGAAGGAGCGAATAACGTTAACGTTTCTAAATATGAAACTATTACAAATCATTTGACATAATAGGAAGGCCTCTGGCGTGAATATTTTTGGAGTTATGGACGAAGGAAGTACAAAATGAAACGTATATTTTTATATGTAATTAAATTCTCCTGGGTTTCTTTTTAATTTACACACACCTAAATTATTGTTTTTTTTTTTTTTAAATTTTTCCAAAGATATAACCACAAAAATGAAGGTGCCCCTCTCAACATCCAACTTTAAACAGATATACACTGGACTGAAATTGGAATTTAAAAACGGTTGCCTCCATGTTCAGGAAATAGTTCTTTTATTCAAATCTTCAATTAGAAATTGCTAATCCAAGCATAATGCCCTTGCTTCAAAAGTAAAACGGCAGATTGTTCCATTATTTTCCAAGAATTATTCAGCATTAGAAAAAGTGAACTTTAAAAAAAAAAAAAAGTTCTTGAAATAATGGAAATTGGACTAATGACAAAATGATGCTGCATTTCCATAGGACCAGGGCGCAAACTTTTTTCTTTAGTTCTAGCATTTGCATACTGCCCCACGTGCAGAATCTCTCAGCAAAGCGGAAACTGAATTTATACTACTTTTTTGAACATATATATATATATATATATATATATATATATATATATATGTGTGTGTGTGTGTGTGTGTGTAATATCCTAAATCACCCCCTGAGCAAAGGTCGGGTACCCCAGGCAGTTTAGGGAAAAGAGACTTTTCCCTAGCTAAAAAGAGAAGTATCCCTAGCTTCTAAATAATGAGCTTGCACGGATTTAGTTTAAATATTTGGGCGATGAACACTTTCTAGCAAATTGACCTATTTTAGAGCAATTAAAACACAGATACTTCTTTTACTTATAACTACAGCCCGGAAGTTAGGCAAAATGCCTTTTTTATCTGAATGGATACATTGAAGAATCAGATAGAAATAAATATGTTTTCGTGCATTTAGGAAGTGTAGCGACAATTTTTATTTTGCCTTTTTTGCCTATTTTGGCTTCCGTTGCCTATTTTTACCTTTTTTGCTAGTTATGCATTTTTTTCTGCGATTTAAGCATTTCAAAAAGGACATATTGAATTTCCGTTCATCGAAGACAAAAAAAGGTTCCTCAAATTACAAATTGCCGTCACAAATATCTATTCGAAAGCTTATTTTCCCAACCCATGGATTTAACCTCTGTATTTAACATAACCTTCCTTAGTAGAAGGAATGCACAAGCATAATGAATAAGAGAGAGGATGAGAGAAGTACTTCTCCTTCCTCACACCCCTTTAGCTGTGACAATGCGTAATTACCTGGTATTCCGGACTTCTAAATGACAAGATAATGCAGAGGAAGTTTTGCCATGATGAAAACATTTTTTTCTGAGAAGGTCTATAACAGTTGATACTTTGAAAAAGCATCTTGTTGTTGCTTGTAACAAGGGAAGTAATTCCCTTGAGAGTAAGTACACTAATTCTGTGATAAATCTATTTATATATATATATATATATATATATATATATATATATATATATATATATTATATATATATAAATCACGTTTCTGACTGTTTGTCCGTTTGTTCCAGTTTTGCAAACTTGGAATACTTGTAGGTCTTGATCCGGGAAGTCTCGTTGACTAAGTCAAAAACGTCTACCAGCTGTCTGTCTGTATGTTTGTTCCTTACACAAATCCACACAGTTTGATCGACTTTGACCAAACTTGGGGCACAAGTAGATCTTAATCCGAGAAGTGTCGTAGGCTAAGTCAAAAACGGCTACCAGCTGACTGTCTGTATGATTGTTCCTAATATAGGGTTGGCAAATAAGTCCTTTCGGTTTTTTAAGTTGAAAAAAAAACTATTGTATATTTTGAACATAATTTTTATTTTAATCTACAATGTAATGTCCATTATTTTCTATTACTTTACCCCATCTCTCCATCAGCTGAATAATCCCATGCTCATAGAATGTCTGTGGTTTATTAACGAAAAAATGATCAAGGTGCTCCCTGACACCCTGTTCGTTTTCAAACCGTTTTCCACCTAAGGAATTTTGTAGAGACCGGAATAAGTGGTAGTCACTAGGAGCAAGGTCCGGTGAATAGGGAGGGTGGGGCAAAAGATCCCATCCAAGGGCTAACAATTTGTTGCGGGTGACTAACGAAGTGTGGGGCCTGGCATTATCATGATGGAAGACGACACCCTTTCGATTTGCCAGTTCTGTGCGTTTTCGTCGAATATTCATTCAATTTTGTTAATTGTGAGCAGTATAGAGTGGAATCGATTGATTTACCTTGTGGCAGCAGGTCAAAAAAAATCACACCCTTGAAATCCCACCATACAGAAAGCATTATCTTCTTTGGGTGCAATCCCGCTTTAGATGTGGTTCCAGGTGGTTCGTTGCTAGGTCTCCAAGTTTTTTTTTCGCACCACATTATCGTAGACAATCCACTTTTCATCCCCTGTCACAAGTCTTTTAAGAAATGGATCGTTTTCTTGACGTTTTCGCAGGGAATCGTAAATGGAAATGCGTTTTGCCAAGTTGGCTTCGGTCAGAGAGTGGGGGACCCAAACATCCAGCCTAGAAACGTAGCCGAGCTTCCGCAAATTATTTTCTACGCTTGCATATGATATATCTAGGGCCTCAGCAATGTCTCGCACTGATTGGGAAGGATTTTGATCGACTATAGCCTTAACATCAATGCTTTCAATTTCTTGTGGACGACCAGGTCGTGGTGCGTCGTTTATGTCAAAATTCCCTGCCCTAAACTTGGCAAACCAATTTTGGCACGTGCGCTCTGTTAAGGCTTTATCCCCATAGACCCCGCATATTTTTTTATGAGCATCTGCAGCTCGCTTTCCTTTTTTGAAATAATACAGCAAAATATGCCTATAATGCAATAAATTACCGTCCATCTTCTCAGCTGGATCACAAACGCAATACTGACCTAATCTTAACAAGTGTCGACAGACATAACTGTTTACATATTACAAATAGGATAAACAATCCTCTGTTGGGATTAATTGCATCAGATAAATGTGACATATTGTAAACAAAACATGAATACAATAACCGAAAGGACTTATTTGCCAACCCTATACAAATCCACACCTTTTGACCAAACGTGGCACAAAGGTAGGTCTTTATACGGTGTATGTCATAGGCTAGGTCAAAACCGTCTACCAGCTTTCTGTCTGTATGTTTGTTCCTTATACAAATCCACACATTTCGACCGATTTTGATCAAACTTGGCACACATGTAGGTCTTGATTCGGGGAGAGTCATAGGCCATGTTAAAATCGTTTGTGACTCACAGTTCGGAGGTCACGGATTCGAAACAATGAACGGGGTACCTAATTTATTTTTGATTTTATGGAAGCAGAAAGTAGGCGCGCCGGGTAACAGCTAGTTGGTAATAAAGAAATGAATGAGTATTTAAAATACATTTTTTCATCATTAATGAGTAAAGTTCCTCTTTGCCTTCACTCCTAATAAATGCCTATTTTAATTACAGTACTGCCTATGGGGTCTCCCGTGGTCTAGTGACTAGCGCACTAGATTCATAAGCGGGAGATGGTGGGTTCGATCCCCACCGGCGCCAGACATTTTCTCATCTCAGGGCTCGCTGAGAAAATTCCTGGCTGCACCCTGGACGTCGGCGCTAATGGCCAAGATTTATGTCGATGCGCCGTAAAAAAAAGAAAAAAAAAAAAAAAAAAAAAAAAAAAAGTCCTGCCTATTTTCAGTATTTTAAGTGCCTTTTTGCCTGCCTATTTCACCCAAAAATAAATGCCAAACTTCCGGGCTCTACTTATAACTTTCGAAATTTTGATTCCGCCCACTAAAAACCAAATACTCGTTTTTGACGTTTTCCTGCTTATTATTGAAAACGTTCAGTGGTTCCTGCTGAATCGCTGTTGGACTTGAGTTATATTGAGAAGCTGCAGCTTCTATTATAAGGCTTTATCAATAGTTGGCGGCGTTTCATGCTCTTCAAAAGGTCAATCCCGCCTCTTATTACTTCAAGAAAATATTGATCCAGTACAGTACTCCAAATCCCTGGTGTTCAATGTACAATAGCTGACAATTGTATGTACACTGTACATACAATTGTCAGCTAGTGTCAGCACAAACTCCTGCGAACCAGTCGGTTATTTTTTCTTCTGGTTCACGAAATTGGAGTTTTTGGGGTGCCAAAATTATTAAGGAGCTTAAAAGCACTATCAGCAAGAGTGTTTGAAAAAATAGCTTAGTTGTACTCGTTCTCAGTAAAAACCTTCTAACCTTGACGCTTCGCCTCCAATCGTTTCCAAGAGAAAATTCGTTTATGTGTCGAACATAACGAGCCGACATTTTTGGAAATATATAACTTCAAAAATCACTTAATCCCAAACTCGTCGTGAATGAACCACTCTATGTTGAGACTAATATCTATTGGCAATTGAACCACTTGCCCATCACTGGTCATCGTTGAATATTTTTATTGGTTCGACTTGACCTAAATGTGTAAGAGAAAGGAACATTTGGAAAAAAATGTTTGATCAAATCAATATATTTGTATCGAGTTCTTTTTAAAAAACAAAATATAATAAAGATTAAAATAGATAAAAATATGCTTAAAAGGGAATTGTAAATGCACACACGCTCACTTATTAATACATATAGCCCACGCACGTAGGCACATACACATTCATAGGCGTTCTGATTTGCTTGATGATTTTTAAAGGCATTCTGATTGAGCCAGGAAGAATCATTGCAGAGAGTACGTTTAACTTAGTCAAAACAGCTATACATTTATGAGAATAATATATTGTTAAATTATCAGATAAAACATTTCGGAAACCGGAGCTTGCACTTGAATTAGGACCTCATTAATGGCGACAAAGAATAGTGTTACACTCAAGACACTGCCCTGAGGAACACCATTCTTCTGAACTAAAATATCATAAATCAGCCGCATTTTACAAAGAAAAATTGGCCTTAAAAAAAAAAAAATGTATAATGAACTTTAGCATTACACCAATTACCAATACTGCACCTTATAAGTGAATTTGGCGATTTCAAGTGAATCTAATGAGTATTATACGTCAATAAACGAATCTATGAGTCTTATTTTAGGGCAGATACTGTAAAGGTGTCTGATTTGTGACCGTATGGGACACTAGGTAGATAGTGTAGTCAGTACTAAGGTCCGGCAGCCTGATTCTCAACTTTGCAAGTAAATTAATTAAATAGCAGTCAAAGGAGCTGAATACAACCCACGAACAAACACAGTAAAAGAATAAATCTTAAGTTATCGGGTTTTGAACTCGGGTCACGAATTTTAACATAGGGCGAGTAAATCATATTTACTTTAACCATCCTTATTTCTACCATCCTTATTTCAACCATCCTTATTTCCTTGAATGATGTCCTTCAGATGATACAGTCGTTTTGAAGTGGAAACAGTACCAATCAAACAGATTTAATTTCAGAATCCTCAAAATATATAGCTTTTATGGAAAGTGAGAAGGAAACCTTTCATTTCTCAAAAGCCATTTTATTTTCCCATTGGTATAGAATCGAAATATAATACCAATATTCCGATCCTGAGCATTGGTAGTTCATCTCCCTTCCAGGAAGGACGTAGGAAGAGGATGTACCAGTAGAATATTAGGGTAATACATATCGGGTTCCTGCTTCTAGATATAGGAGAGGATTGCTTCGGCTTGTCTGATCCTAACCCGGACTGGAAAACCCATTTCTTCCTCTCTTTGTGCATGTTTTTGTAAGAAGCTATTCGGAAAATAAGATGCTGAGTGTAGTGTTTCGCAAGTACAAAAAACTCGAAACTATGAAACCTTAGTGAACTTCCATATACAGTGAAACCTCTCTATAGCGGACACCTGTGGGAGAACCAAAGTTGTCCACTATAGAGAGGTGTCCGCTATACAGAGGGGTTGGTCGAGATGGCAACGTACCGAATTTGTACATTTAATTCATTTTTTAATTAACCATTTAATAATTACCCATCACAAGTTTTTTTTAAGTATAAAGAAAGATGTTCAATAAGTATAAACTTATAAAAAAAATAATTAAAAATATTTTCAGCCGTATATCCAAAGAGTAATGATGGAAGCTTGGGTTCCTATAGAGTAACTGTTTCCGCATTCACCGATGCCGATTCTCCACAAATGGCCCTAAATGAAATTTTGTGCCTGCCACGAAATTTTTCCAGCTATCTCTAGTGCTTTTGCCTGTTTTCCCTATCTTAAAAAACTCGGCAACTGTATGCACACCACATTTTTCGCGATTAGAAAATGTTATCATGTCAATTTGTTCTTTAAGTGTCAGAGATTTCCGATTAGACATATTGAAGAGAAATTACTATATTTACTCAACAAGAGCTAAAAACCAACTGAAAATTGAAGAGAGGGAATGTGAACGGAATGAGAGTTATGTAATATTCCCGGAACCGCGTAGGCAAAACAATAGTAATCTGCCTGCGGGAAAATCATATGCTTCTGCTGAAAAGGAAGAGGTTCCTGTTGTGAAATTCCTAGGAAGATATTACTAGTCACTATTCTATATATATATATATATATATATATATATATATATATATATATATATATATATATATATATATTATTCTTACAAAGAGTTTGTTATTGTTAAAGCATTTTACTGGAAACCTACTCGTATGGGAACGCTTCGATAACTTACATTAGCTGTAATTGTCCGTAATAAGGAGGTAAAAAATCAGGTTTCTCTGTCCGTGTCCGTTGTACAGAGGTGTCCGCAATATAGAGGTTTATTTTACCTATAGAAAAATTCGGGACTGTGAGAAAATGTCCGTTAATAGAGGTGTCCGCTGTAGGGAGGTGTCCGTTAAGGGAGGTTTCACTATAATAGGCTTAATTCTGGGGCTATTTTGCAACCATCTAGCATCTTTACGAGGAAACATACATTTAAGGGTAAATAAAATCAAACATCTACTGGAATGAAGGCACAATGAAACGGTAATTTTTGGAATTAAAATGCTCTTAAGTACAACGGGTGACACCGATATCAGGCGGAAATAATACACAGCTGTTTCCCGACTTCTGCTTCAACAATCAGAGAATCCTTAATTATAAGTGTTAACATATATTTTCCGATTACTTACGCGATTCATTTTTTTTTTTTTTTTTTTAGATTTTTCAAAAACAAAATTATTAACGGTAAGGTTTCGATAATCCGGACTATTTGTTAAAAACATACGTTTTTTTCTCTGCCTCTGTCTCTGACACTTCCCATTTTTTCTATCACTCACTCTTCCTATTTTCGTACATCTTTCTCTTTCCCTTTGGTCTCTCTCTCTCTCCCTCTCTCTTTCTCTCCCACGCCCCTCCCCCTCTCCCTCTCCCCCTCCCTCTATTTTTGTCTATCACTCACTCGCACTTTTCCTATCTTTTTCTAACACTCTCTTTTTCTCTCTCTTTCATTCCCGCTTCCTCTCCATCTGTCTATCCTCCTCTCTCCCTCACTCTCTCTCTCTCTCTCTCTCTCTCTCTCTCTCTCTCTCTCTCTCTCTCTCTCTCTCTCTCTCCCTCTCTCTCTCTCCCTCTCTCCCTCTCTCCCTGTCTCTCTCTCTCTCTCTCTCTCTCTCTCTCTCTCTCTCTGGCACACCTTCTCTCAACCATCATTCTCTCTTTGCAGAAAATACAATGCATGTACGGCTATCCGGATGAGTTAGCTTAGGCGAATAATCAACTAATTCCAGCAACGTTGATTAAAATGGATCGGTTGTTGATAACATTATCAAGAACAATTCAGTTTCAATTAACACTGCTCTATATGCTGCACTATCTAATCACCCGGGGCTCACTCCGCTATCACTTAATAAATTTCAGCTTGATAATTTACAACATTTGAAATATCAATTATCAGTTCATATTAATTAAACTCCGTTACACAGGAGATGCGTAATCTATTACATAAAACATAATTTGTCCTGCATCAAAGTCCGTAACATAAGAAAATATGCGTAAGAACGAAAAAGCAGCTATACAGGGTTTCTGGTAAGTTGACTCACATCCATCGCCAGGTGATAGTTTTAATAAAAAAAAAAAAAAAAAAAAAAAACAATTTTAAACCCACATTGGCTTATACAAAAGCTATCCGTTTTCAAGCTATTTAATATTTTGGGTATTTTTTGTTTATTCTAGCATTTTAACTGATAGATTTTATTGCTTCTGTTAAGACAAAAACAACCAAAAGTTGTACACAATAACATTATCCTCCTTTATGTCAAACTGAAAATAATAAGGTGGCAATAACATAAAGGGCGGGCAATGATAGCCACGTAGTTCTTTGCCCTAAAAACGAATAAACAAACAACATAAAGGAAATCTTAGTGTGTTAAGTCCAAATTAAATTACTTCCCGCTTCTCTGTTTGTCACACTTTTTTTTCTAAGAATTATAAACATTTCACCTGACTATTGTAAACGGTTACAGACTTGAAAAAATGAGTTCATTCAGAAACGAAAAAAAGGATTGAACCTGCTGAAGGCGAGATTCAAACCTGTTCATCCCGCATGAAAATCGGAGGTGTTTTTCACTGGACTTTTTCTCCTATTTTTTTATAAATTTTTTGGAAAGAGGGGGGGCATTAGGGGAATCGAGCTTACTCCTTGGAGGTTATTCTAGGATTAGGAAAATTTAATGGTTATTACATTAAAATTTCTTGGATTTAATATCTCGAAAAAGTGTGTTAATACTGATTTTATGTATATTAATTAAAAATATTTGCTAAAAAAAAAACATTAAATATTCAAATATATGCTTCCTCACCTCCCTTCCCGTAAATGAGGTATCACTGCCAAGAAGGGGAGAAGTGAGCGAGGAATCGTGAAGAAAGTGTTCGTAGATAGGAACTCTGCCAACTAGGACACTTTCAACAGTTCAATAAATTGTACTTAGTTTTCCTCTGGCCGATGTCTTTTTGCAATCAATACTTTAGGAATAGTTAAACCCTGATCTATTTCTTAATATTTTAGTTGTAAATGATTTATAGGATGTACCTTCTAGGTATCAAATTTGTACTTCTTAATATATATATATATATATATATATATATATATATATATATATATATATATATATATATATATATATATTGTCAGCCTCAATCGGCTCCCTACTGAGCACCTCGTCATCCTCGGACTAAGCACCCACTTTGGTAGTCAGTCACAAACTGGATTGGGAACAACTGCGACTTGCCTCTTCTTTCAAGCCCTACAATGCTTCAGTCTCTCAGCAGCACAGAAGCCCTTAACGCAGCCACCAACGTGGCTTTTTTGCCATATTACTCACATTGTTGCCGTTTCGATTCATTTTTCGTTTTTGGTGGGTCGTCCGCTCATATTGATCATTACAGGTTAGTTAACATAAAACAGCCAGAATATCTGCCTCAATCTGACGCAGATAATGCGAGGCTTGTTCAATGCAAGCAGCCGATACTAGGCTTTAATCTATTGGCGTTTAACTATTTATATTTCATGCCTTCCAAAGAACACTAGGGACAAGACAGGAAAAGCGCTCAGATGCTCCAGTTTCTGCGAGTCGGACTGTTTTTTTGTATTAACCTTTCTTCAAAATTTAAAACTAAAAGGCCGTCACGCAGGAGCTGCATAACTAAGCACTTTCCTCAGAATTGGCTAGTGTCGAGTGCATTCCTGAATAATTTGCTTAAAATAACCTATATAGATAAATAAAATAAAAACATAAATAACACCTGTTTCAATTCAATTCAAACATAGTACAAAGTAAATCCCCCCCCCCCTTCCGATAGACCGATTTAGTTCATTTTTACAACACTTCTTCCTTATTAGAGACCCAGGACGTATACCGCGTTTCGTTACAATACAACAGAAATTACGGTATGAGCAAATTAGTAATTTGGGTCCGGAGTAAACCCCCCTCCTAATGAACCGATTTAGTTTATTTTTACAATACATTTTTCTCTTTAGTTGACCAGAACGAATACCGAGTTTCGTTGAAATACAACACAAATTATGGCTGGTATTGGCAAATAACTACTTTGGCTCCGGAGTAAACCCCCTCTCCAGATGGACCGATTTTGTTGGTGAACGAACTCGTACAATCGTTTGATTGGGGAATACTACATACCAAGTTTCGTGGGGAAGAAACAAAAACTCTGGCCAGTATCGTGTTAACGGACACATATAGTTTTCACACAGGTCCAGTGAGTCCAGGTGTCATGAAACCACAAACGTGATCACCACGAAATTGAACATCTCATACATATATAACTATATATATAAATTTCAACTAGGGTAATTTTCGGTGTCCACTAGGTAGGATCGATAAAGATTCGAAGAAATTTTTCAAAAATTCCGTCATGAGTGCAACCTCAATAGCTACTTTTCTTCGGAGGAAAGTGCTAAAAATGTAACAAGATTAGAATTCTGGGCCAACGGCCATAGCCACGTTGAATACACCGGTTCCCATAGATCACCGAAGTTAAGCAACATCGGGCGTGGTCAGTAACTGAATGGGTGACCGACCACGTGCTGTTGGCATTAGAAAAGGGTGGCAACCTGTAGATAGACCGGCGCTAATAGCCAAATAGTTGATGCACCGTGAAAAAAAAAAATTAGAATTCTGGTATTAAGTCGCAAGAATTTGTTATAGTATCGGAAAAATCCTAGGAACTTGATAACGAGACATGTTTTATTAGAAGAGAATATGACATAAGAGGGAGAAAGCACACAGGGTCCATAAGAGCCTTGTTATATCCAGGATAGCCAACATAAACACCCCAAGATGTACCACGGAGAAGCTATAATCCACAAGCCCTCAGGGGACTTTTCAACTACCACAATGCGCACTTTATAACCTACAGACCCGAGGAGTTATTTTTTACTCAGAATGGCGAACATTTATAGTGCATTGTTGTAAAATTTGAGCATACATTCAAGCTATGTAAACTATTTTAAAATAACACCAATTTATTATTGATTCAAGCCATGACTACATAAATACAAGTGAAGCTACAGTTCGATTTAAAAAGAATAAATGAGAAATACAATGTTATATTCAAATTGTTTAAGTACCTTGCATTTAAATAAACGTTCTTTTTTTAATTATTTTTCTCCAGAGTATAGCAACTACGACAATAACTTCAGAAATTATCGCAATTCCAGATCAATAGACCAACAATACACACTTTTACTATATTTATGTTCACTCTTACCTACATGTGGGGGCGACATTAGCTCGTTGGTAGAGCACTGGACGAATATGCTTGTGGGACATGAGTTCAAATCACGAAAGATTTAAATCTTATAGTGTCTTCGTTCATGGGTTGGATTCAACCTCCCTGACATATATATATATATATATATATATATATATATATATATATATATATATATATAAAGAGAGAGAGAGAGAGAGAGAGAGAGAGAGAGAGAGAGAGAGAGATGCATTTATAAACTTAGGAGAAATTCCTAAGCAAAACTATGATTAGAATAAATTTGAATTTTTTATCTCTCTGTTATGCCCAAGGTGAAGGTGGCTCTTATAGCTCCCATGGGTACCATTCTTTAGCGAAAGGACTCTATACCTTCCCTAGCTTGAAGAAACCTTTTTCCATGGAATGAAACACCGTGAGAAATAGATTTTTGCGCAATTTTTAAAATTATTATGGACAAAGATATGAGTGAAACAAAAGCATGAACGCTTGAAGTGCCCCTTCTCCTTCGGGCATAACTTCTGCTGAGTGCCATGTAGTGGCAGACATTAAAGCCCGAATTGCTGTCAAGAATAGATTTCTGTTTAGGGTGGAGAACATTTTGAGATTTAATGGGCTTTTCAAAAAAGCTGAGATGCACATTTACATGAAAGTCTTACGCACAATAATCAAATATGACAGCAAGGGTATTGAATGAACAAAAATCCTTCAAGTCTGGGAGCGGAAGGTTCAAGCAGTTATTTTGAGGCCCGGACGAATCGTCTTTTATCAAACATCTTAAGCTTAAATGGGACGCCTGAAGAGGATGTCCTCAAAGAGATTGAGTCTTTATGGATCGCCGAGTGGCGAAAAACCCCGATTTCGCTGGATTACTTTTAGAAAGTCCTGAAACCAGTAGAAGGTCACCATTGGAGATATTTTGCTACGAAACATAGCTGCACGGAAAAAGCTGTTGGCTCAGGCCTTGAAACTAGTATATAAACCATTAACTTCGCTTTTAAATGTTTTGCGTTTTTCTGCTGGAAATTAAATTTATAATCTTATTTAATTCTCACCTGTTAGAACTAAATCTCCAAGAGGAGACAATTTTACAATTATAGGAACAGCGGGAGCTTAAAAAGTATCAATATGTCAATTACACAGGTCAACATTTGATTTTAAAAAACACTCGGAGTGATATGGTCCTTGTAGCGTTTTTGGGGTCACTGATTACGATGAGCAGGTTGGTTAACCGCCATTACATCAGATACAAGGTCATTTGAAAGTCAAATGGAGAAAAAAAAATAGGAAAAATCTGAAAAAATGCATACGTATGTATTTAAAGGCCCCTGAGTATAAATCCGTACTTTTTTTGACCTTTACGCATTTTCCTACAAGTCATTTTAAGCTCATTTAAAGGTCAAACAGAGAAGAAACACGTGAAAAAAATCATTTTTAGGAAGGCAATGGGAGTCAAATGCACTATGGGTTCGGACTCAGGGACCTCAAAAACGTACACATGTATTTTATCACATTTTTCTACATTTTGTTTTTCTCTATTTGACCTTCAAATTACCTTGAATCTGATGTGATGAAGGTTAAACAAACCCGCTAATCGAAATCAGCGACCCTAAAACCCCTACAATGACCTTGCCGCTCCGAGTGTTTTTCTTTAGATCAAATCAATGCATTGCCAATTATGAAACAAAAACGAGGAGTAGGTAAGCTAGAATTTAAATGCACCTCATTTTCAGTGCTCATCACTAAATAGATCTCTTACATGTTCCGTAATTTACAAAACAGATGCGAGATTTTTAAGAAAGCATACGAAAATCCTCAGAGAAGTCTAGTTTTTTCAACCTTTCTCCAAAACGGGTATAGATATGCTTGAAAATGGTTTAACTTCATTCCTTGCGTTCAATCATCTATAAAAAGTGTACCTGTAGCTTAGAAGTACAAAATCGTAATTGTTACAATTTTATTCTCGCGATTTAGGCCGAGAAAATACTGTTCCGGTAGGCAGATTCTGCTGGTTGGACCACTTTTGAGCCTGCTGAAAATCGGACTACTTTTGAGCCTGCTGAAGTGCGATCAGACAGATATATCTATACAATATATATATATATATATATATATATATATATATATATATATATATATATATATATATATATAAGCAATCAGGGAATAGTTAAGATTCGGCTAAGAAAACATCATTACGATTTTTGTAAAAAATCTATATTCAGGACGTTTCGGCTACTCTTTGGTAGCCTTCGTCAGCTAAAACGACAAGAAACAAAGAAAAAACAGAAATTAATACACAGAAAAAAGGTTTACCAGTAAGATAAATGACATGTCTATAAATACAAATCTTATTACAAAAGAACAATTTGTTGTTAAAATATTAGAACAATTATGTTATTAATAAACAGGTAAAGTTAACATTAGTTGTATATCTAGAAATTAGTTTTAGAAAGTCAATAGGAACGTAAAACACTTTTTTAATGAGGTATATACAGGTGAATAGGTACTAATAATAATATTAATTAGTTTTAACAGAAAATATGGTACTACATACCAATGAAGGTGCCGGGAGGCAGAGAAAGACCAAAGTTAACACTTAAGTGTTATCAACTATTCTCTAATTGCTTATCACCTCGACGGCTAACTATCTAATCTTCATTATATATATATATATATATATATATATATATATATATATATATATATATATCAGTTTATGGAGCGGTGTATAACGGTAGTAAACGCAAATTTATCCAAATTTACTGATGACTTGTGATCATATCATAGTTTTCTGTTATTTTTAGAAATGTTATATGTCAGTTATTTTATTGTTTTTTTTTCTGAGGCTATCACATGTTTCAGAAATTTTGTTTAGTTATATTTAACCTTATTTTACGATCGAGTTAACGATCTTCGATTTAACACAAATTCGAACATTCCTACGAAATTGGAGCCATGTCAGAGCCTGCTTATCCATGCTAGCAACACACACCAACATCAAATTTGCCTAACTCCAATCCCCACAATACTGTTCCGAGATTCGCCAGCCAGATGACACGGCCTAATTCCAACACTACCTCATTAGCGACCGAATAAATTTTCCTCTCTCCGACACGCTGTAGGAGTGTGTAATAAAACTCAACCACTAAAGCATTGTACTTCAAGTTAATTATTTCAGCATGCTCATTAAATCAATATATTTCATATTATTGTTACTTAACGTTAAAATATCATTAGATTTTATGATTATTCCCTTTATAAATTTTATTCCATTTCGGAATCATTATGCCTCATATAAATGTCAATTATTATAGATTTTCAAAATGTCCTGACTAATGAGCACTTCGGTTCAGTCAACCTATGAACTTTGAACTTTTAATAAACTCTATATGTAGTACGTATTCAAAAGTGACCCTATTAAATTTGGTATTTGGTTATTATATCAGGCGAAACGTCAAAATATAATACATAAATGTTATAAATTTAATATTTTATTTATTTATGGAGCTCTACAACAGGACGGTCATTTACTTACATAATAAACAGAAAATTATAACAAAAATTTAACATAAAACAAAATAAGATCCAATCAAATCATTATATATAAAAATCAAGTGTCTGTCTGTTTGTCTGGTTTCCGTTTGTCTGTTTGGTCCTTATACAAATCTACACCTTTTGACCGATTTTGACCAAACTTGGCACACAGGTAGGTCTTGATGCGGGAAATCTCCTAGGCTAGGTCAAAATAGTCAAATTTCAAAATTTGGTCACAAGTTTAGTTGAAAAAAAAATTGGCTACACTGAAATATTCAAATTCTGACGGTCATTTTGAATCGACAGCCATTTTGAATAATGTCTCAAATTTATTTGTTGATGTTCTTGATAATTAGAATAACTCGAACTCATTGATGACTTTACATCATTATATAATCATGTAATGCAGTTTATTTCAATTTTATATCAACATTCACTGTTTAACTAAGCAGCGCTTGCCTTTCATTGATAAGAGCTATCTACTCACAGGCTGTCGTGTCATAGGCAGAAAGTAGGTGTAGCATGGCACGCTGAGTAACAACTAGTAATATATAAAATACACAGAATAGAAAGTAAATTTAATATCAAAATTAACTATGTAATCTTGAAATAACTGGCAGCAGTTGCTCCTCAAAATTGTTTAATATATTAAGTCATGCTTGCGATATTTTGAACCTGTTTAGATTCACTAGATAAATTAACTTATATTGAGGTATATTATAATTTTGATACTTTCATGTTAAGGTCCATGATTTTGAAGTTTGAAAGTAATATTCACATTGCTCTGCTTAATTATATATTATATTTGAGCAACTAGAGCTACTATGTATTTTATTATATTATATTGGGCTAGTCTCTTGCATAGAAATACCCTTCCAAAAGCATACATACATTCACAGACACAGACTATTATTTATGATTCGTCTACACATTGCGAGTTGTCCGAAAATAAATTATTTTTGGCCGATTTGGCCTAATTACCATCCTGTGGAATGGCTTTCTGTCCCTATAGATTCCTCCATAAGATTTTTGTGGTGGAGTCTCAGGTAATGTGTTTTGGGAAAAGCACAAAGGTGGCGAGTATTGTATCGCAGACCCGATACTAGATAAGGTGGCGAGTATTGTATCGCAGACCCGATACTAGATAAGGTGGCGAGTATTGTATCGCAGATCCGATACTAGATAAGGTGGCGAGTATTGTATCGCAGACCCGATACTAGATAAGGTGGCGAGTATTGTATCGCAGACCCGATACTAGATAAGGTGGCGAGTATTGTATCGCAGACCCGATACTAGATAAGAACTACAAAGCATTTTGGGTCTATTCACTGACCTAGTCGATCATTCCATTCACTTTTAATATCTCTAAGAATAGAAATACCAGAGAGGAGAAAGATAGTAAGTCTGCTTACGAGGCTTATCAATATATAATTGGTTATATATATATATATATATATATATATATATATATATATATATAATTTGTCTGTACTCAAAAGTGGTTCGATTTCGATGGAAATACCAAATCTCAAACGAGAGGCCAATTTTATCCATCCGAATCCTTTTAGATTTGGCCTTTGTAGTATTTCAAATACATTTCTTATAGGTATTTTGAAGTTGGGAATCAAATGGCACGGTTTTAAGTTCCTTATCTATATCAATTTTCAGGAAAATGAAAAATACTATTATTTACAACAATATATAGATATATTATCTGAATCCGTGTATGAACAATTCATGTTTTTATTCCAGCGATTCACCGTTGGGTACTACAGGTACACTGAATTACATTTAATCCCTATGTTTAATCCGATAATTCGAAGGTCTTTATAATCCCGAGTTCAGGATAAGCTGGCACATTCCAGCCTACTGGAATAAGCCGATTATATTGGACGCTCAGAATTAAATACATTTCATGAACCTTATGTCTCTTCAAATATTATATCTCTGGGATTTGTCTGCATGTTGATAACATATTAATTCATATTTTATTAAAAGAGTTTGGTCAAGCATTCTTCAATAAAAGAGAGTAGAATTATAAATACTTCCTTAACTCCAAATGTAACTAAAATGTAAACGACTTAGTTTATATGAATTTTAAACATGTAATAAGCACTTAAAAATTAGTTGAAAAAAATATGTATTCCACTTTTCTCAAAACCGGTTACACATGTCTTTTTAAAAATGGTTAAATTTGTTTCCCTATGAGTTCTATGTCAAGGAACTTTAAAAACGATTTATTTCGCACGAAATTTGCTCCAAAGCCCATGTTCCGGTAGATAGATTCTGCTTTCATCATATAAATGTAATGTTTTAGCACTTTCCTCCGAAGGAAAGTAGCTATTGAGGTTGGACTCATGACGGAATTTTTGAAAAATTTCTTCAAATCTTTATCGATCCTACCTAGTAGACACCGAAAATGACACCCGTTAAAATTTATATATATATATATATATGTGTGTGTGTGTGTGTGTGTGTGTGTGTGTGTGTGTGTGTGTGTGTCTGTTAACACGATAGCGGCCAGAGTTTTTGTTTTTTCGTCACGAAACTTGGTATATAGCATTCGATTAGCAAACGATTGAACGAGTTCGTTAACCACCAAAATCGGTCCACCGGAAGGGGGGGGGGGGGGGGTTACCCCGGACCCAAAGCACTAATTTGACTATGTCAGCCGTAATATTTGTTATATTTCAACGAAACTTGGTATTCGTGGTGGTAATATAGAGAGAAAAGTGAGATATAAAAATGAACTAAATCGGTTCATTAGAAGGGGGGGTTTACTCCGGACCCACAATACCAATTCGCCACTACCAGCCGTGATTTTTGGTATATTTCGACGAAACTCGGTATTCGTAGTGCTAATCCACAGGTAAATATGTGTTGTAAAAATAAACTAAATCGGTTCATTAGGAGGGGGGGGGGGTTTACTCCGGACCCACAATACCAATTCGCCACTACCAGCCGTGATTTTTGGTATATTTCGACGAAACTCGGTATTCGTAGTGGTAATCTACAGGTAAATATGTGTTGTAAAAATAAACTAAATCGGTTCAATAGAAGGGGGGGTTTACTCCGGACCCAAATTCCTAATATACTCATACCGGTCGTAATTTCTGCTGTATTGTAACGAAACGCGGTATACGTCGTGGGTAACACATGAGAAAGATGTGTTGTAAAAATGAGCTGAATCGGTCAATCGGAAAGCGGGGGTTTAATTTGTAATATATTTCAATAGAAAAGCCCGCCAGACGTAAGTTCACAAAGCCGCCACAAGGAGCGCTTTCTACCACTTGAGTGACTGTATCCTGTTCCTGCGTTAGATCAAAATACGATAATATGAGGTTTTTTGTATTTATTACGTAGTGTAGTAGGTACCATGTGTAAACATAACTCTGGAAGCAAATTAATAATTGATCAGTTACTCATTACAAAATTAAAAGAGAACTATTCATGTTTTTATTTTATTTATGTAGGATATTTTAAGCAAATTGTTCTGGAAAGCAGTCTACACTACCCAAATTCTGAGGAAAGTGCTTAGTTATGCAGCTCCTGCGTGACGGACTTTTTTAAAAATCAATTTTCCTTGGCCAAGGGAGGCCACCCTTCCTAAAAATTCATGATGGATCGGGGGATTCCTCCAGTGGGCCCAAAGATGATTAAATTCAACTGCTGTAGGCGGTACTCACTTTTACCGGTTGAGAATTTAAGGGACTGGACCACGAGGAAACCCCTGAATCATGTTTTTAGTGCATGTAAATTTTTTTTTTTTTTGTTCTTTTATCGTCCTGATAACCCCTTGAAATTCGGAAGAATTTGTTATAACAAAACACATATTTAGTTTAATATTTAGTTTTACAAATTATCATAACATAACCCCGGCTATTTCCAAAATTATATTTCTTCAATATTAAAAATTCTGCTATATTTATACAGGAACACAAAATAAAAAAAAAGTGGTCAGTTTCAAAGACACAAGACATGTATTTTTATGTATTTCGACATGCTGATTCCAAATCCGGAGTTCTCTTCAACCCAGCACGTCAGGGTGAAGGAAAAATTTGGAATAAAGTCGTTTAAGAAGAAATAAGTAGAGATCCATGGTTTTGAGAGTTATTGTAGCTTACAATTGTGATATAAATTCTCATAAAGTGTTTTTGAAGTGATTTTTGGGGTTTCAATAAAAAATATAAAATACATATTTTCCGTTCATTCAGGATCTCAAATCAGAAATTAACTTTATACAAACACACAAATTTGATCTTGAAATGACCCCAGATTCAAATTCAGTCAAACCCCCAGAAATTATTAGCGTAGTAGTCTAGAGTTCTACGCCGCCAAATAATCATATTTTACTTTTTATGTTGGAACAAAAGGACTATAATAGGAACAAAAAATAAATAAAACAGATCCGGAAGTATAAGTTTCCGTTCTTTCAGAATCTGGAGGTAATGTTCATTTATTTAAAAAAAAAACATATTTGTTCTTGAAATGGCCTTCAAATTCAGCGAACCTACAAACGATGGAAGCCATAGTTATTTCCTATTAACCGACTTCATTCGAAATTTGGATTTGGATTCAGCGTGTCGAAATACATAAGAATACGTTTGTTGTCTTTAGAACAGACCATTTTGTTTTATTTTGTGTGCCTGTTTAATTGTTTATTCACCGCCGAAAAATACCTTTTTTGGTCCTAAAGTTTTAAAGAAGCTAAGTAGTTCTAAGATTATAATTATAATCTAAATTTTATTATAATTAATTTTTTTACTTAATAAGTGAAGAGGAAAATTAATTTTTAAAGAAAGGCAAAAAAAGAAAAAAAAGGGTACTAGAAAGAAATCAATAAAGTGTTCCTGAGAGAGATAAGAGCCCACAGATTGATCACATCTCTGAGATAATGCTCTGAAAGGGCAGAAGTGGAGGAAAGGTTCGTGATCAAGTGGTCCGAGCTGTTAAGTTGATTGAGAGGAGACTAAGAGATAAAGCTGAGGACAAAGATTGATGGCTGGGAGAAGGTTCTCGCCCAACTTCAGGGCTGGGGCCAACTCCAGCTTCATAGAGTGGTTTTAATGGAAGATCTTACCGCGATGACAGTGTTTTCTAGGGAAGAATTGAAGTTACAAAATATTAAAATTTGGAAGCAAATATATTCGTGAAACAATCTTATCCTATAGCCGAACTGCATGCTTGGATAATAGGTCGTTTCCTTCGTCCATAGGGAGGCAAACTGCTTATGAGGTTGACCTCAAGACGCAATCCGGCAATCCCAGTTGGGAATTGACCCTCAACCCAAAGGACCATTTGTGCTCCATTGTATAATTTGCACCTCAAATATGAAGTGAAAGAAGCTATTATAATTGAAATAAACATGTTTCTTCGGCTTTAATGGCCAGTGGTGTTAGTGTGTTATTTATTGATAATTGGGTTGCCTGATGATAAGCGGATTATGGTTATGGGCCGCATGGTGTCTGCTCGTGAGTCTCCGATGTTCGCGTCTTCCTCTGCTCTCTCTATCGTCCTCTCACTCCTGGTCGGGGTTAGCGCCTCCACTCCTTCATCTCGTTATTCATTACCTGTCTCGAGATGATTACGGAGGTTGTCCTGTAGAAGAGTCGAAGCTGGGTGTGTGCTCTATGGCTGCCCAAGACGTTCTGTCCTACCGGATTCAGTGTGTGTACAGCTAGTGCTACTGAGCTGGAGCATAAGGGTGCACCTACACTGGACCCGTTCCGATCCGATCCAATAGCCACCGACTGTTGGAAGAAAAGCAAACACATGCATCAATCCAAAGGCCACCGATCTTGGCCATTCAAACTTGTTTGTTTCTAGACCGATTTCGGACCGACGCACAGTGGTCAAAAACCACCCAAACGCGTTTAAAACTCAATAACATTTGATATTGTTGATTTAGAAACCTGAAATTACAATATTTCAACTAGGACACGATTTTTCACTCTGATCACTTCAGTCATTTTTTGCAGTCAACACTGACTTGAGTACTGCAAAAAAAATCCATCTTCGATTTGATTCCAATGTTTACATAGAGATAACGCGCGTCTGTCTTACCGAGTTCGTTCACCTCTAGCAATGAAGTAGGCAGACTTATGCAGCTAATTTCAGTCTGGGGTCTATCTATACATGCCCACGGAATATTTAAGCCTGATAATCGAGAGATCCAGAGAGACGCAAAAACTATAAGGCAAAACGAAATTTGATACGTGTCATTTTTTTACTTTTTTAGTATCTCCGTCCATGAAGGCGATTCGAAAAATACAAAAATATTTTTTTGCCCTTCGAACATCCCATTAAAACAAGGAAAACATGCGTCAATCTTATCGGTCTGAAAAAGTAAAGTTGTAGGAACAATTTTGGTACATGAGGATTTGGGAAATATTCTTCGTTTCTAGTACTTCAATGATTAACCACCGTCCTGCTATCAACGGTGGGGGCCTAAAACTCAAGAAATGGCACTCTCACGAGGTATTTAACATATATTTAAGGCAAATGGGTCTGGAGAAAATACTTCAAAAAATCAAGTTTTGAGCGCTTTTTGACCACCGTGCGACGAAGCAAAATGGGACCAAACCACATATTGTGTTTCAAAAAGGTCTACATGTTCTAAATCTTAACCGATTTCAATGCATTTTTATTTTTATATCAAAGGAAATAAACTTTTGAACAACTTTGTCAATTCACATTTTTGTTTTTACTTTCCCTTGTTTATTAAATTGCGTGGAAAGATGTTTATAACCATCCAATGTCTATAAACTTCTAATGTTTATAACCTTCCAATGCTTATAACCTTCTAGTTGCATAAGAGAGTGCGTGGGGTGTGACTCATTTCTTCAATGGGTGGGCACTTGCTCGAAGATTGAACATGACCATTTGTGTTGACTATCATATCCTTAAGTATTCGTCACCACTTACGTTAGACCCTGTATATACAAGCTCAAAAATGGACCGATTTTGATGAAATTTGGTACGAAAATACATCTTATAATTTAATCTAATAAAGGTGAAGTTTCTTTACTTACCAAGTCCACCTACCGAATCACTGTTTTACAGGTAAACTATAGTTAGTCCTAATTGAACATAAAGAGATTCGGTACTAAAGGTGAAGATATAATCTGTTTAACATGAATAAAACTTTCAAATAAAATAAGATGATATACATATAATGAATAAGAAGATTTACTGCAATTGAAGATGAAGACACAGAAAATGAAGATAGTAAACTTCTCCTGACAAAAAGATATTAAACATTAAAAGGCGGTTAATTATAAAACTGTACATTTCGAAATAATGGAAGTATTTTACTCCAGAATCTATTTTGTCTGTCTCTTGAGGACCTGTAGGGGGAAAATGTGTTGAAAAGTTCAGTAGACTCTCCCTTATCCGGCGTTCTCTTATCCGTCGCTCTCTCTAATCCGGCTCTAGTCCTGCTGGAGGTTTCCTAGAAAACCTTCTCATCCTAGCTAGCCAAACATTTGGTTCGTGGTATTTCATTTAAATTGAAATCAAAGGAGGCATATATGTTCTGTATTAGAGGTAGGTACTAGTGTTTCTACTAATGTTCCTGTGACTGGAACACCTGATTTTAGCCAGCGTAGTTAGAACATTCATCGCGAATGGAGTGAAAGTTTTATTTTAATAATGCCTGCCACTTTTAAATATAAAATATTAAAAATAGTACATATTATTATTCTCAAATAATAATATTTTCCAAATATACAAAATACATAAATGAACGCTTCTAACTGAATTCTCTAATCCATTGTTTTCTGTAATCCGACTTTACCCCGATCCCGATGTCCCTGGATTAGGAAGAGTCTACTGCATTTGGTTTTAAAGGTGCAGAGTATTAAAATAAAATCGAATTAATTTACTGTAAAGTTTTAGCAACCTAAAGCGAAAAGGGAAGAAAATGGAACACAGCATCTGACATAGTTGGTTAGTTCAGATCTGAGTTCATTTAGAGCTCACAATACTGTCAGAAACTGCTGAAAACAACAAAACTATCTGAAGTTTAAAACTCTTGTTATTTCATTGTTAGTAATTGTATCCTTGCTCCTCTAATGTTTCTTGTAATAATAACCTTTCGATGTTATTAAGTTCATAATGCTTGACTGAAGTCTATTATTTTTATTTAATTTTGATTTTTGCTTTTAAATTGTACTTCATCGTTTCTTTAAGACTCTTAGGGATTCCGTTGAATTCTCTTTCCTTCATAAACTCTTATAAACTTGTAACTATTTTTTTATTTTTTTTTTAACCATGACAAATGTCCAGTCAATAATTCCGTTACACTTGAAAAATGATTATCAATTACTGTCTTTTTACAAGAAGCGGCGAAATGATAATGAGCAGCTTGCTACTCGTGATTAATTGGCCCCGGAATTGATTAATTGATTCAATCCTCTGTAATCAATCATTGGAATGTGCATGTTGGCGGATTCAACAAGTATCATCATTCATCATGCCTCGTCTGCTTGCAGCGATGAGTAGGCGTTCTGATGTGAAGTATCATTCTCATGATAGGCTCATGACAAAATAAATTATATATTTACCGATGTGGAAACAATCGGGATACCGTCATGATGGCTGATATAAAAGAATTTTAAAATAAAAGTGTGTGCCAACGTTACGGCTGGATTTCAACCTTTCCTTTGTCAGGCCTATCAACAAAATATCTCTAGTGCTAATAGTAAAGGAATAGTAGCAGTTATTGGTGGGGTTTGATCTTTCCTGAAAAATATAAAATAAAATCTCGAGGAGAAAATAGATTTAAGGCGCAACAACAGGAAACTGACAGTATCATGGCGACTTCCCCACCTTTCCAACGTTCACTCTTAGACAAACTATAACAACGTTTCACATTTTCTTACCTTGTTTTAGTCAAATATTCGTTTAACTGTTAAAAATTAAAATGATAAACAATTAGTTACAACTTTAGGTAAACAGACGAAAAAACCCTTTCAAATGAGCAAAACTAACAATTGCGAATTTTGAAGTCCTTATTTCTCCGTTTGACATCGCCCAATCGAAAATTACATCAGAACCATTTTTGTAGGGAATTTAGTAAGCTTTGGTCAGTTTCCATTTACCACGATTTCCCAACCGTTTTCGAGATATTTTAGGAAATATACGAAAATCCCAAAACTTTTCATGCCTGTTAATGAAATATTTTATTTCTAGTACTTTCTTAACTCCAAATGGAAACAAAATATACCTATCATAGATTAGATAAATAGCAAACGTCTAAAACAAGTTCCAACTGAATTAATCGTTTCTGAATACCCAAACTGAAAATTAGTTTGAAAAAGTAGGTGTTTCAATGTATTTCGAAAACGGTTACAGATACCGCTTTAAAAATGGGTTGATTCGTTTTTCTACGTTTTGAAACCTATGAACTTGAAAACGTTAAGATTTTTTTTTGGCCGAATTTCCCTCCAAAATGCACCTTCCGGTGGACGGATTCTGCTGGTTAACGAACTTGACCTTTCAAATTAGACGAAAGATTTTTATACCAAATTTCATCAAAATCGGACCAATCGTCTGGCAGCTAAAGAGCGAACAGACATACACACACAAACCTATATATGTAAATACATATATATATATATGTTAGAGCGTGGGTGCTAACATATATATGTATATAAGGTTCAGCAGTTGAGCACTCCGTTTTGCAGGTCGTGGGTTCGATTCGCACTAGGGATAATGACTTTACTTTAGAAAAATGAGAATGCATTATCGCTATCCTTGCTAGAAAAGGATGATAACCGGTGTACACCCCATCCCAAAAATCCGATTTATGTATAAGTGAACATCAAAATTTAAATAAATAGTAAAATATATAACAAAATTAAACACAAACCTATTCCATATGGAAGGTAGGAGAAATCGCGCTTGAATTGTCTTTTTCCTATTCTTTTTAGCACTTTCCTCCGAAGGAAAGTAGCTATTGAGGTTGGACTCATGACGGAATTTTTGAAAAATTTCTTCAAATCTTTATCGATCCTACCTAGTAGACACCGAAAATGACCCCCGTTAAAATTTATATATATATATATATATATATATATATATATATATATATGTCTGTTAACACGATAGCGGCCAGAATTTTTGTTTTTTCGTCACGAAACTTGGTATATAGCATTCAATAAGCAAACGATTGAACGAGTTCGTTAACCACCAAAATCGGTCCACCGGAAGGGGGGGTTTACCCCGAACCCAAAACACTAATTTGACCATTTCAGCCGTAATATTTGTTATATTTCAACAAAACTTGGTATTCGTAGTGGTAATATAGAGAGAAAAGTGAGATATAAAAATGAACTAAATCGGTTCATGAGGAGGGGGGGTTTACTCCGGACCGACAATACCAATTCGCCACTACCAGCCGTGATTTTAGGTATATTTCGACGAAACTCGGTATTCATAGTGGTAATCTACAGGTAAATATGTGTTGTAAAAATAAACTAAATCGGTTCATTAGAAGGGGGGGTTTACTCCGGACCCAAATTACTAATATACTCATACTGGTCGTAATTTCTGCTTTATTGTAACGAAACGCGGTATACGTCGTGGGTAACTCATGAGAAAGAAGTGTTGTAAAAATGAGCTGAATCGGTCAATCGGAAAGGGGGGTTTACTTTGTAATATATTTCAATAGAAAAGCCAGCCAGATATAGGTTCACAAAGGCGCCGCAAGGAGCGCTAGAGGGACAGTATCCGGTTCCTGTGTTAGATCAAAACACGATAATACGAGGTTTTTTTGTATTTATTACGTAGTGTAGTAGGTACCATGTGTAAACATAACTCTGGAAGCAAATTAATAATTGATCAGTTACTCATTACAAAATTAAAAGAGAACTATTCATGTTTTTATTTTATTTATGTAGGATATTTTAAGCAAATTGTTCTGGAAAGCAGTCTACACCACCCAAATTCTGAGGAAAGTGCTTAGTTATGCAGCTCCTGCGTGACGGACTTTTTTGGTTTTTTTTTAATTATTTAATTTAATTTTGCTTTATGTAATCGTATATACATATTCTATTTGGGTTAATCTTGTTGGGTTATTATTATTTCTCGTAGATACAATTGGCGAACATTGGAACATATTTTTTATGAATCCTTTCCCTTCTGTAACCTCCATAGCTATTCCTTAGGCATTTGCTAAAATGCTCTTCCAGTAATGTGTACTTTGTGCAAAAAAACATTTCCACAATTCGGAACTGGACTCGCCAACAGAATAAATAAGGAAAACCCATCGTTTATGCCGCAAGAGAAACTTTTATTCACTTTTAGATGGGGGATTTGAATAAAATTAATATTCCCGGAGAGTGAGTCTACTTTTGCTGAGGGGAATAAGTGGTTTTTGAATAGGGGGAGTGGCAGAAGATATGGACATATTGGAAAGAAGATTCTCAAGATGCTTCTTCTAAAGGCTCTACACATCCCAAATATTCTCATCCAAAACTCAACCTGAATCCCATATTTTTCTTCATATTTTTCAGGACTCTAGTTTATAATACTAAATATTAACCAGAAATACTTTAAATATTTTCTATGAATACTACTTATTTAACAGATATCTTAAAAATTACCGAGAAAACACTAAACAAGCAATTGATAAACGCTATTCATGGAGAAAACTTCTGCATAAAATCCTTTGTGGTAACATAAGTTGATAATGTTACCTTATAACTAGAGCCCGGAAGTTAGGCATTTATTTTTGGTTAAAATAGGCACGCAAAAAGGCACTTGAAATACTGAAAATAGGTAGCACTTTAATTCAAATAGGCATTTATTGGGAGTGAAAGCTAAGAGGAATCTCACTCATTATTAATGAAAATATGTATTTTAAATACTCCTTCCTGTCTTTATTACCAATTTATCACAGAATTAGTGTACCTACTTACTCTTACTTTCCCTTGTTATAAGCAACAACAAGATGCTTTTTCAAAGTATCAAATGTAACCTTCTCAGAAAAAATGTTTTTCATCATGGAAAAACTTCCTCTGCATTATCTTATCATTTCGAAATCCGGAATACCAGTTAATTACACCATTGTAAAAGCAAAAGGGGTGTGAAGAAGGAGACGTACTTCTCTCGTCCTCTCTCTTTCCCGGTATTCATTATGCTTGTGCATTCCTTCTACTAAGGAAGGTTCTGTTATTTACAGAGGTTAAATCCATGGGTTGGGGAAATAAGCTTTCGAATAGATATTTGTGACGGCAATATGTAATTTAATTTGTGCAACCTTTTTTCTCTTCGATGAACGGAAATTCATTATGTTTAAATCGCTTTTTAAAATGTTTAAATCGCATAAAAAATTGCATAACGAGCAAAATAGGCAAAAAAAAGGCTTTAAATATTAAAATAGGCAACGGAAGCCAAAATAGACAAAATAAAAATTGTCTCTAAACTTCCTAAATGCACGAAAACATATTTATTTCTATCTGATTCTTCAATATATCCATTCAGATAAAAAAGGCATTTTGCCTAACTTCCGGGCTCTACTTATAACATTCCTATATGCACCATGTGGATTCATTATAAAACATCTCCAATCTAATTTACATCTTAACGACCTTATTTACATATTGAAAAGTACTCATTTAAACGCCGAAAGTCTTATCCTGTACTTTTATTGGTAATAAAACAAATCTAGGCGCACGGTAGTGCGCCAGGCCAAGTTCCGGCCTAAGCATACTGTGTGTATATTACAGGCGGTCTTAGAGCCGATTTTTACCCTCTCATAACTTTCAACCAGGTAAAGATAAAGTTATGAAATTTTACACAGGTATTATACTACTAGATTTAAGTAATACTGGAAATTTTCATAATTCTACATCGAATAGTTTCTGAGATATAAGCGATCGAAAATCGGGATTTATAGGACTCACTCACTCTCTCACTCATCAAAATTATTAGGCACTTCCCATGATGCTAGAGACTTGAAATTTTGCATGAAGATAGATATGAAGACGTTATTAAAGGAAAAAATCTAAAAATCGCGAAAAGTTGTGTTTGACTCCGCTTCCGGGGCGGGGGCGTGCCAGTTTTGTACTTCTTTCGGAAACCCATCATTCCGTCCGAAACCCATGATGTGGGGTATCAAATGAATTGTCTCGGTATGAAGAACCTATATTTGATGTTTTAAAAAACAATTAGACGCATATAGGCTCGGTAAAAATCTTATACCAGCTTTCTGTCTGTATGTTTGTTCCTCTTACAAATCCGTACCGTTTGACCGATTTTGACCAAACTTGGGACACAGATGGGTCTTGATATGGGGAGAATCATAGGCTAGGTTAAATTGTCTATCAGCTGTCTGTCTGTCTGTTTGTTCCTTATACAAAAACACACCGTTTGACCGATTTTGACAACATTTGACACACATGTCGGTCTATATCCGGGTAGTGTCATAGGCTAGTCAAAATCTTCTATCAGCTGTCTGTCTGCGTGTTTGTTCCTTACACAAATTCACACAATTTGACCGATTTTGACCAAACTTGGCAGACAGGTAGGCCTTGGTCCGGGGAATGCACTAGGCTAGGTAAAAAAGGTCTTTCAGCTGTCTGTCTGTATGGTTGTTCCTTATACAAATCCACACCGTTTGGCCTATTTTGACCAAACTTGGCACGCAGGTAGGTCATGATACGGGAGTGTCCTATTACCTATGACGTTTTCAACTTTTTGTTCCATCGAAATGCCATCATTCCTTCTGAAGCCCATCATGTGGGGTATCAAATAAATCGTCTTGGTAAGGAGAACCTATATTTGATGTTTTAAAAAACATTTCGACGCATCTTAACAAAAACAGTTGTGACTTCTTTCTTAAATGTAGTAAATAAAGTCGTAGAGGATCACTACATAATATACTTCAAAGCAGATACTAAGTTTTTTCAAATTCGAGCCATCTAAATTACAAAGTTTAGGATCACAAACCCAAAATGTATCGTCTTTGTTCTTATATTTTTCTTGAAGGCCTTCTGCACTTTCCCTATTGTGATCTTTATCCTCGGGATAAGGTTCCTGTGTTTTACAGTGTAATAGTTTAGTTAAGAGAGCAATCAATTTGTCCTCTAGAGTAATGTCATCTGGAAGAGCTTCTAACTTTTCTAGTCTAGTGATTAGATGTATGTAGGTTGATTATTGGTATCAAAAATCAAGCAGTAAGGAGAACCTTATGCAGAATCCAAAGTCCCTGGTTTTATATGAAGTACAAAAACCAGTAGGTATGGGGCAACTAAATTCTAAAATTAATACTTAGAAAAAAGTAATGAGATCCCCAAAAAAACATAAATGTGAAATAGAGGCCAAGTTCCTGCCCCCACAAAGAAACACTCCCTTCCTCAAAAATATCCCCTCCTAAAACCCCCCAAAAACGCCTTACCATTCTACACTCCAAAAAAGTAGTATGAGTTGGTGTATTAATTCAACCAAAAATATTTGCCAATACAAGAGATGATACAAGAAAGAAATGTCCAAGTTCATTACTTGGAAGACCTCATAGTTACTTACTAAGAACAGTAAAGACACTTCGACTGACCTTTAAAAACAACAATAAAAATACTTATATCCAGTTACTAAAATATCACTTTCCTCAAACAGGTATACATTGCCAAGTTTAAGAATATACCTGTTTGAGCAAAGTGATATTTTAGTAACTGGATATAAGTATTTTTATTGTTGTTTTTAAAGGTCAGTTGAAGTGTCTTTATTGTTCTTAGTAAGTAACTATGAGGTCTTCCAAGTAATGAACTTGGACATTTCTTTATTGTATCATCTCTTGTATTGGCAAATATCTTTGGTTGAATTAATACACCAACTCATACTACTTTTTTGGAGTGTAGAATGGTAAGGCGTCTTTGGGGGGTTTTAGGAGGGGATATTTTTGAGGAAGGGAGTGTTTCTTTGTGGGGGCAGGAACTTGGCCTCTATTTCACATTTATGTTTTTTGGGGGATTATTATTTACTCTATATAAGGCAAAACGTTCACTCGGATGTTTGTGCTTGACTGTAGCAAATATTTGTAGAAGTCTCGAATGAAATTCGCATATAAGGAAAGCTCCAAACAATTTAAAAGGAACTATGAACATTCTTGGTGAGTAGCACTCCTTCTGGAGATAGAAAAATGTTTTCCTTACCCTCAATGGATTTAGACATATTGAAAAGATGGATATTATGTTGACTAAGAAAATTAATATTTCTGCTAAAGTAATTGAGCTAAAATATATATGTATATCTTTCCTTCTTTCAAAAAATGTTTTTGAGATGGTGCAGGTAAACATGTTGACTGGTAGGTATGACCAATTGATGGGCGCAACTAATTGATGACGAAAAGGTCACTGGATGATACTAAATGCAGCTTTAACGCTGAACACATTCTCCTAAGCTGAATTACCTCTCCCCTAACAAAAATAATCTATTATATAAAAATGAATCGCTAAATGTGTTAGTAAGCGCAAATCTCGAGAACAACTGAACAGATTTCGCTAATTCTCTTTTTAAAATATTCCTTGAACTACGAGGTTGGTTCTTACGGAGAGAAAAATTAAAAAAATTGGCTGAAAAAGTATAAAAACAACACTTTTCGGGTCTTTTTCACTTCCTTAACGCAAATTCATTTTTAAATAAAAACATATGTTCTCAATAATAATATTTTTAACGGTTAACGTATTTCTATATATCTATTATATAAAAATGAATCGCTAAATGTGTTGGTAAGCGCAAATCTCGAGAACAACTGAACCGATTTAGCTAATTATTTTTTTATAATATTCCATGAACTACGAGGATGTTTCTTACCGAGAGAAAAATTAAAAAAATTGCATGAAAAGTCTAAAAAAGTCCGACTCGCAGGAACTGCCTCATCTTAGCGCGGTTCCGTTCTTATCCCTAGTCTAATTTCGAAAGATTAAAATAGAAGCAGTTATTATTTTGTTGAGAGGAGATCGTTGACCGTTGATGATGCAAGGTAGGGATTGTCCGGGTTAGGTCACTGCTACTTAATAATACATACCCCATATGTGTAGGTATGTGGGCATATATATGTACATATGTGTGCGTGTATATGTGTATGTGTATATGCATATATATAAATATATATATATTATATATGTATATATATATATATATTTACATAGATATGTGCATATATTAGTGTTAAATATGTCCTACTTGTATTTACAGCCCTGATGAAGGCTTGAAGTTCAAGCCGAAACGTCGGCACAATAAAACCATTTTTACGATAAAATGTAGTTTTATTAAGTAGCAGTGACCGAACCCTGACAGTTATATTTTGGTTCCACCAGTCTTGAAAGGTAGGATTTACAATCTGACCTGGAAGGGTCGGCAACACAAGAAACCGTCCCGCTAGTTGCAAGGTCTTGGAATCTTGGAAATCTATATTTCTAACAATAAATTGTTTTTGTTATTTTACTTAACCTGTTTTATTTTCGAATACATTATCCAACTATAAGCAATTAAAAAATAACAAGGAATAAAATACAGGCGAAAAGAACACTTTGAATAAGCGAAATCAATTACTTTAAAGCTTTAAGCTCTTATTTCTCCGATTGACATCGCCTAATCAAAACTTTCATTAGAACCTTTTATGTAGAGCATTTAATAAGCTTTCTAATGGTATTCTTCCGTTTACCAAAATTCTCAACAGTTTTCGAGATATTAAAGAAAGTTCCCAAAATTTATATTATTTCTAGCAACAGAAAATTGGCCTCATTTTTCATATCCTGTTTTACACACAAAATTTTCGCAACATAAGAAATTACAAAACTAAAAAGCAATAAAAAACGAAGGGAAAGAGACAAAAATTACAACAAGAACGACAAAAACCCGTTCATAAGAACAAAACAGACGTATTTGAAGTTTTAAGCACTTATTTCTCCGATTGACATAACCTAATCAAAAATAGTTTTAGAATCTTTTTTGTAGAGAATTTAGTAAGCTTTCAAATAGTTTCTATCCACTTACCACGATTTCCCAACCGTGTTCGAGATATTAATGAAAGTATACGAACTTCCCAAAACTTTTCATGTCTGTTCATAAAATATTTTATTCTAACCCTTCCTTAACTCCAAACGTAACAAAACTTTCAACATATTAGTTTTAATGAAAGTAGAACATGCAGATAAAGTTTCAACTGAATCCCAATGATTCTAAGTACCCAAACCAAAAACGGTATTCAAAAAATATTTTTCCAATTTTCTCAAAAACGGTTAAAGCTATCGCCTTGAAAATGGTTTCATTCGTTTTCCTAGCCCAGGAATCATATAAAACGAGTACTTAGAAGCTTATGAACTCAAAAACGTAAGCGTTACGATTTTTTTTGCGCGAATTTCGCCCCAAACGCCATCTTCCGGTAGGCGGATTTCGCTGGTTAACGAACTTGACCTTTCAAATTGGACGACGGATTTTTGTACCAAATTTCATCAAAATCGGACCATTCGTCTTCGAGCTAGAGAGCGAACAGACAAATATATATATATATATATATATATATATATATATAAATATATACATATATATATATATACAAATTTGAACCACCATCATTTTCGGTCTCTAGGGGTTCTGAAACGCAAAATTTTCTAGTCGGCACTTCCGGATTGTTTCATTGTATCAACCTTATAAGCGGGGTTCCTCCCTATGGGGGAGGGAGGAACCGCGCTAAAACAACACTTTTCGGGTCTTTTTCACTTCCTTAGCGCAAATTCATTTTTAAATAAAAACATATGTTCTCAATTATAATATTTTTAACAGTTAACGTATTTGAGGAGCTTGGTATCAAAGTTTGACAACTCCATTTTTTCAGTTTTGAGATTTTTGTCGATTCTTAAGTGGATTTGTATGCTGCATTCGATATTACAACTGTTTTTCATTAAAAACGGACAGAAAATAGGTAAAATAGCGTTTATTAATACCGTTCAGAAATATGGACAATTCCAACATAGTTTGGTTGCAAAAATGACAACTCCATCAGTAGCCAATGAGAAGCTTGCATTCATGCAATCTGCTCCCAACATGCACTGCAAATCCATCATGGCTGAATGTTTATAGTTACTTGTAATAAGTGCATTTGGCGATAATTCTTATTAATAACTAGCTGTTATCCGGCACACTGTGGTTCCGAATGCCGGATTTTGGTACAAACAGAATCCGAATGCCGGATTTTGGGACAAACAGAATCCGAATGCCGGATTTTGGTTTGAAAAACAGACAACTCCATGACTTGGTTTCAAATATGGACAACTCCATTATTTAAAGTGTAATTACGGCCTTAATACTTATATAATTTTGTAGTGCCTTTGAAATAATGTTTCTGAGGCCTATAAGAATAACATATAAAAAAATCACCATGATACTGACATCAATATAGTAGATATGGTTTTTTGCCTCTCCTGTAAAAAAAGCAAAAGTGGAGTTGTCCAACTTTGATACTAAGCTCCTCATTTGGTTATTTGTGTATAAGCAAAACAATTTAAATAAATAAGAACAGGTGACATTAGAATAACATGTTAATAATGAAATTTAAATTAATTTATATTTGTGTGTACGATGTAAAAAATACTCCACTTTTCTATGTTCCCATACAAAAGATTCGTAATAATACTTAAAGGTCAATTTTAACTTTAATACCATACCATAAAGTGTTAGTGGAGGGGTTCTGGGAAGGCAAAACAATTGAGTGACATTAGTATCGTATAAATATTAATGTCAATATTTGTCAATATTTATACGATGGTAACATTACTCAAAAACAAATTGACTATGGTAAAATGTAAATTGTCTGTGGTAAAATGTCATTTGAAATGTATACATCTCTTTGCTGTGCATTTATAATATTACTAAATCTAAAAGCCGCAAATTTCTATAAAATTACTAAAGTGTTGTGTTTTTGTGAATTACTAAATATGCCTCCTATAAGGCGGCGGACAAATTTAGGCAGAAGAGCCCGAAATGCAACGCATCAAATTAATTATCAATCTAATCGTACTGGCCAGGAACGTGTAGATCGCAATGAACGTGAAAGAATTTGGTTAAGACAGACCCGTGAAGCGCGAAATTCGACTAATAATGGTGCAAGTTTGAATCGAGCTGCTGTCAATTCATTACAGTGCCTGCAGCTGTGTTGCTATTGGACCTATGAACTCAGTTTGACTAAAAACAAATCCCAGGGCAGTCATTAAGTGTTTGTGGTCAATTGTATATTGCCTGTTCCCGTGTTGGAAAACCATCTGCTCCGTTTATTTACGCCTCAAGTAATGAAACAAAAAATATCGTGTACCATTAAGTACTACAATAAAAGTGAAACTTAATTTAGAATAAGTAAAAATAAAATAAAATATAATAAGTAGGTATCATAATAAGAAATCTGATATTGTAATTTTGATTGTGATTTTTTAGAGACTATTAAAAGAATTTTAGTGTTTTATAATTTTTATTTTTGGACATAATTTAATTGTCGACTTATTAAGTTTCTTTTTATCTTACTAGCTGTCCGGGTGTCCCAAATAGCAGAATAAGTATTAAAACAAAATTAAAGAATTGACTGTTAGGCGGTACGAAGTTCGCCGGGTCAGCTAGAATTTATATAAATTTAAGTGCCTTTTAGCACTTTCCTCCGAAGGAAAGTAGCTATTGAGGTTGCACTCACGACGGAATTTTTGAAAAATTTCTTTGAATCTTTATCGATCCTACCTAGTGGACACCGAAAATGACCCCCGTTAAAATTTCTCTCTCTCTCTCTCTCTCTCTCTATATATATATATATATATATATATATATATATATATATATATATATATATATATGTGTGTGTTGTTTGTTCGGCATGTGTTGTTTGTTCCCATTCCCTTACCAACCAGCAAGGATGAATGATTGCCTGAAGAAGCCGGAGAGGAATCCGGCGAAATATTGCGATGACAGGAGGAGCAAGACCGCTGGAGACAGATGCCGAACAAACAACACATTTAATTCCCAGCGAAGTAGCTTGAAAAATAGCATATATATATATATATATATATATATATATGGGTGTCTGTTAACACGATAGCGGCCAAAGTTTTCGTTTTTTTCTTCACGAAACGTGGTATATAGCGTTCAAATAGCAAACGATTGAACGAGTTCGTTAACCACCAAAATCGGTCCACCGGGAGGGGGGTTTACCCCGGACCCAAAACATTAATTTGACCATACCAGCCGTAGTTGTTGTTATATTTCAACGAAACTCGGTATTCTTTATTTTGATCTAAAGAGAGAAATACGTTGTAAAAATAAACTGAATCGGTTCATTAGGAGGGAGGGGGGGGGGGGGTTTACTCCGGACCCACAATGCCAATTTGCAACCGCCGGTTCCTGCGTCAGATTAAGAGACGGAAAATGAAGTTTTTGTGTATTTAGTAAGTAGTACAGTGTCATGTATCAACATAACTCTGGAAGCAAATTATTTACAAAATTAATAATTGAACAGTCCTCATTAGAAATGTAAATGAGCAGAACTATTCACGTTTTTTTTTTTATTTATATAGGTTATTTACAGCAAATTATTCAGTAATGTAGTCTACACTACAAAAATTCTGAGGAAAGTGCTTAGTTATGCAGCTCCTGCGTGACGGACTTTTTTCCCTTTTTTTTTTTTTTTGGAATTACAGATTAGGAATAAATACATGTAAATATAAACGTATTTTTACAGAGAACTACTTGACACATCGAGACCCCAATTGCACGGTTCTTCCTTGTTTTTGTAGTACTTTTAAAGTGTTATTTTCTCATCTGCGAGGGCACCTTTTTATAGGCCTTAACGAGACCTACAACTTTGCTCTTTTGGACAATTTTGATACCTCCAACCGACATTTCTTTTGTGGCCCGCTTATCTGGGCCACCCTGTATATATTGCTATCCGTTGTTATTTTTAGTTATAAGTAGGTCTATCTAAGAAGACTTTAATTTTCGACAACTGGGCTATTAGAACGTCTATGGTGAGGCAAGGAACCATCTCAACGACCCAAGACATGAAAAAGATCACTGTTGCCGGTGGGACTCTAACCCATCAACTGCTGCTTCAGAATCTAAGGCGTTAACCACTAGACCAGGGAGAGACTCTAGTAAATGTTTTAAAATCACTTGAGTTTCCAGTATTGGCCTAACAATCACATTAAAACTGATAGACATATTTATGTTTATACGCCATTACCACCGAGTTATCTATACGTTGCCACCCTTCCTAAAACTCATACATTTTTCAACAGGCCCTAAAATAAAAAAAAAATCGGTACTCAAACACACTCATATTATTCTGAAACATGATTGGGGAATCTCGTAATACGAGAAATATTTCTCCCACCTGAAATACCCTACGTTTCTTATTAAATATTGAAACGGTTAAATGTACACGAAGCGGATGAACAGAAACCGGCGGTTGGTTGAGTAGGAAGGGGGGGGGGGTTGATGGTGGAGTGGTTGAATAATTTAGGGCCTATGATGGCCAAATGTAATCAGCAGTTCGTTCAATCTCAGCAGACCCAAATATTTCCAACCTGTTCTGATTTTATTTTTCTTACTACTTTACTTATTTCATAAAATCCTTAAATTATTTTAAATTGAATTATTTATTTATTTCCAGCGAGCTAAGAAGCATAAGCAACGACTCAAACCTTGAGCATTCTCCTTCCCTAAAGCGAGCTAAGAAGCATAAGCAACGACTCAAATTTCCTTGAGCATTCTCCTTCCCTAAAGCAAGCTAAGAAGCATAAGCAACGACTCAAATTTCCATGAGCATTCTCCTTCCCGAAAGCGAGCTCACTAATGACCCCCTTCCCGTATAAGTGTTCGAAGATTTATACCCTATGGAGCAGGTAAAAATCCGAGTATTGTCAACTTGAGAGTCAAATTTCAGTACCATCCCCGAATTTATTCTCACGGAAAAATCTGCCTGAAGCTATCACTCAGTAGTACATATAAAACTACTATGAACAATTTAGCAAGAAAATGTTTGGCGGGAAATTATAATCCCAATTTGGTTTCTAATCGTTGCTGAATGTATGTATATATATATATATATATGTATATATATATATATATATATATATATATATATATATATATATATACATACATATACAGAGTGTCCCAGTCTTAAACTGACAGACTTCGTATATCGATGGGGAATCAAAAAAGTTCGTCACGCAGGAGCTGCATAACTAAGCACTTTCCTCAGAATTTGGGTAGTGCAGACTGCTTTCAAGAACAATTTGCTTAAAATATCCTACACAAATAAAATAAAAACGTGAATAGTTCTCTTTTAATTTTGTCATGAGTAACTGATCAATTATTAATTTGCTTCCATAGTTATGTTTACACATGGTACCGACTACACTACGTAATAAATACAAAAACCTCATATTATCGTATTTTGATCTAACGCAGGAACAGGATACAGTCACTCTAGTGGTAGAAAGCGCTCCTTGCGGCGGCTTTGTGAACCTACGTCTGACGGGCTTTTCTTTTGAAATATATTACAAATTAAACCCCCGCTTTCCGATTGACCGATTCAGCTCATTTTTACAACACTTCTTTCTCATGAGTTACCCACGACGTACACCACGTTTCGTTACAATACAGCAGAAATTACAACCGGTATGATTATATTAGGAATTTGGGTCCGGAGTTAACCCCCCCCCCTTCTAATGAACCGAACAACACATATTTACCTGTAGATTACCACTACGAATGCCGAGTTTCGTCGAAATATACCAAAAATCACGGCTGTTAGTGGCGAATTGGTATTGTGGGTCCGGAGTAAACCCCCCCTCCTAATGAACCGATTTAGTTTATTTTTACAACACATATTTACCTGTGGATTAGCACTACGAATACCGAGTTTCGTCGAAATATACCAAAAATCACGGCTGGTAGTGGCGAATTGGTATTGTGGGTCCGGAGTAAACCCCCCCCTTCTAATGAACCGATTTAGTTCATTTTTATATCTCACTTTTCTCTCTATATTACCACTACGAATACCAAGTTTCGTTGAAATATAACAAATATTACGGCTGACATAGTCAAATTAGTGTTTTGGGTTCGGGGTAAACCCCCCCTTCTGATGGACCGACTTTGGTGGTTAACGAACTCGTTCAATCGTTTGCTAATTGAATGCTATATACCAAGTTTCGTGACGAAAAAACAAAAACTCTGGCCGCTATCGTGTTAACAGACACACACACACATATATATATATATATATATATATATATATATATATATATATATATATGCATATATATATATATATATATAAATTTTAACGGGGGTCGTTTTCGGTGTCTACTAGGTAGGATCGATAAAGATTTGAAGAAATTTTTCAAAAATTCCGTCATGAGTCCAACCTCAATAGCTACTTTCCTTCGGAGGATAGTGCTAAAACTAAGTCAAAAAGTCCTTTGGCAATTTTCTAGTTTTTGTTTCGTCTTAGAGAAAAACGCAAAAAACGGTGTTTTTTTTTTTTTTGTTTTTGACAAATCCCGATTTATCGCTTAAATGAAGCGTTGAAAAAACACCTCAACACTCAATTTGTAGCTTATTGAATTAAATTTACGATAAGACCCCGTTCAGCATCTTAGCTAGAACATTTTACGAAAAAATCGTGTTTGAATAACCTGTCGGATGGACATTTTTTTTCATAAAGAGTTAGCTATTTTTTTGATCCAACGAAACGTATGCGCGTGGATTTTTTTTTTTTTTTCACAATTTCCCACTTCCGGTTCGTCGGATCAAAAAATTTCTAACTATATGTACATAAAACTTATATTGACCCAGATGCGCATTATTTTTGCCAAACCCAAAAACAGTACTTAAGATTAGGGACTGTAATAACACTTCTGAAGCTAGATAACAACTGAGTATATTTAATCCTGCTGAGTCCTTTTCTTGACTCTGCTTGTTTATTTACATTATTCATGTCTTTATCGTTCTTTTAACGAATTGAAACGAATGACACCATTTTTAAGTTATCTGGCACTACGTTGATAAAACTAGCCTTATATTTCGAAAACGGTTGGGAAATCACTTTCAGTGAATAATAGCCATTCGAAAGATGATTAAATTCTATACTGATTAAATTCTTCTGATGGGATGAGTAAAAAAAAATTACCGTTTTATATATAAAAATCAAAGTTTATTTTTCTTCTACTTAAAAGGTTTTTAATAATCAAAATATATACCATTGCATACTATGGTTTGACACCTTTTGGAAGCCAGCTGTTGAAATCCTTGATGTTACCACTCTTTGGGTTTAGAATCGAAGAACTCAAGAACGCCATTTTCAACTTCATTCAAGTTGTGGAATGTTTTTCCTTGAAGGAAGTGAGCCATTGACCTGAACAGGTGGTAGTCTGATGGTGCTAGGTCTGGACTATATTTCTGGTGAGGGAGAAGATCTATTCCATGGAAATATGATAGTTTTTGGCTTGTAAGGCGAGAGTTGTGTAGTCTGGCATTATCTTGTTGGAACAATACTCGCCTCCTGTTGACTAAACCTGGATACCGCTGAACCAAAACATCGTAAATTCTCTGCATTTGTACTGAATAGAACCTCTTTGAATTGCTCTTCGTAGGACCAGCTTCAACAGCAGTGCTCAGAGCATTCTGGTTGACTACTGAAACACGCCCTGATACATATTTCTTTTCAAAGCTCAAATAACCTTCATTAAATTTTTGTAACCACCTTCTCATCATTATTTCATTCAAAGAGTCTTCATCCTCAAATTCAACCAATAAACGAATGGCTTCAGTTGCTGAAAACTTCCGTTTCCAAAAATAAAGCAAATTTACGATAATTCCGTACTGTAGTGGCATTGTGAACAAAGGAAAGCTATAGAAGTACTGAGCCCGGATAGAGGGCATGCTGGTTACCAAATGATTCAGACGGGATTAAACATGAACATCTTCTCACAATTCTTAGCTCCCAATTGTAAATAAGAGACGAATTACGATTCAAAGTTCAAACACAAAGAAAACGTTCATTTTTTCTGACTCATCCTATTAGTTTTGAACGAAACCTCTGTTAACTACTACTGTAGCTTTCCTGTGCATAATGTTTCGTTGGAGTAAGTGTATATCTACTCCAGGCTTTATGGAGTCTATGGATGATAAGATGATACGCCCTATTATGATTTTATATTTAATATATATAGCTTCCAGAAGGACATAAATGTAAATAAATGGTCATACTACAACGAAAAAAATAAACTAGCATACACAAATTATTAGATATATATTCAATTTATTGTAAGTAGTAGCAAGGATACATAAGGATTTACGGAAAATCTTCAGTAAATGTATTGAGCAATAAAGTCCCATACACTCCTTTGTAGTAGTAAAAGTCTAAAAAAAAAATTCCGTTTTCTATAGGAATGCATAAGAGGATAAAATATTGGATTGGATATCATCGCCACATTGCTCCGATCCACTTTGTCCACCCTCGAGTTCTTCCTTTATAGAGAGAATAGTGAAACAGCTGGTTGGGTTTTATAGAGGTTCAAGATATTTCCTTACTATAGGAGAGAACTCACTTCACTTCCATAGGCAAGTAAACTGCATTATGTGCACAATATCCATGCAGAATATAAATACACTGTTCTTTCAATGTAATCTAGTCAACGTGATAGCGAAACACAAAAAGAAAATGCATAAAAAGCATTCACACTTATATATACATATAACACACGGTAATTGGGACAGAGAATTTTTGGAAATAATGAGAAGATGTTGGCGTTTCCAAAACATGCACCGACAATACGGAGCATCGCAAAAATTGAAATATTAATAATATATGGTTCGCATATATTATTATTATTACGCACTAGCAGAAAGGTTCGGCATTATGGAAAGTACGGTAGGTACCGTATTATCGGTACTTCCCTCAAAGACTTCCAGAAAATGATAGAATTAAAATCTCCTGGGACAAGCATAATAAGACTGCTTATATAATTGATATATCAGTGCGGAACGATGAAAATATCCGTTAACCCTTTCTGTACCGTGGACTTGTACAGCAGTCGAGAGCAGCCGGGACCTACATACCGTGGACTTGTGTAGAAGTCGAAGGAAGTCGGGACCACGTACCGTGGACTTGTACAGCAGTCGAGAGCTCGGCGTAACTCTCGCATTCTTTATCTTCTATATGCCGAAAAGCTGCGAAAATATCAAGACTTGGCCATTGAATTAAAAGATCTCTATAAATTAGATTCCGCTAGAAGCACTGCAGTTATAATTTCGACAAATGGTTTGATACCGAATACTACAGTCAGTCCCACCAAATATCTGAAATTGTCAGTAGAAGTCTTAGTATTATCCCAGCAAGCAGTTCTTCTAGACACACCTGGAATCGTGAGAAACTTTCTTAATGCCCATAATTAATAAATAAAAAAATATTTCTATAAATAAAAATAATTCTTGGAACAATCCCCCAGTAAAAATATTCACCAGTAATCTGAGAGATCCCTCACCTAGAATATATTATATGTTAGGAGATCACATTTAATGCAAGTTGCTAGAATAAATTGAACGGATAATCGAGTATTATGTTAATTATCAAGTAGTTATCACAGATAGATTGTAATTTATAGTGTGTACCGCAAGTTAATGACAATACTACAGGTGGGGGGGGGGGACTAGACAAACAATGTAGTTGAACGCCACCAACCAAACATTTTTATCTAACTCCGTTGCGGTCATATGCCGTTCTAAAGTTTACAAAAATAAAGAAATATTTACGAAAATTGTATCCCATATTTTCAAGAAAAATGTAAGGTTCACAAGTGGGATGTAATAGGACTTATATTTGGAGCTCGCGGCACCATCACGGAATTTATCCAAAAATTTGCCAGAAAATTCCAAATCAAACAGGAAGTCCTACTACGAATCAGCAGAACTATCCTGAAGGACTCAATTCAGATGGTGAATTACCACCTTTACGGCTGAGAAGAAGGATGTAAAAACGAAAAATAATTTTTAAATGTAGTAAATAAAATAAACAGACTACTGAGGCGGTAACGACTAAGGGTACGTTCATGGTGAGGATTCATTCTGCGATGCTACGATAGCTACTCCCATGAGCGCTGCCCCCATGTATTCTACATCGATGGAGGGTGTTCATGCTGACTCACCATTGCATTGGTTCTTGCTGGGAGTAAAGTAACCTTCAACAGTGAATTAGCTTTTGTTTGTGAAAAAGCTCTGCTTATGTTAGTGAGAAAAAATGAGCCTTTACAATTAGTTCGCGATGTTCCTGACAAAGAAAAAGGGATTGGTTTCTTACTCGGAAAAATTAATGGAATCCTATTAATTTTAGCGAGTTGGATAGACTAGAGTCGCTTAAATTAATATAATTCTATTAATTGCGAGTTGGATTGGCTAGAGTTTTCTCATATCTTCTTGAGCGAGTGGAGCGTAGCGTAGCGATCGGAAACGCATATCATGTATTGCTTAATAAATGTAAAAGATCCAAAAAAGAGAGAGAGAAAAGGAATAAAATATGTTTGTTTACAAATATCGTTGTTTGTTATCCTTCATAACCTGCAAAACAGTCAACTTTAATGCTTAATAACTTTTATCATAGTTGAGAGAATTGATTTTGATCATATTAACCTTTTTATTAATAAATATGACTTGCCATTATCTAATATGAATTATAACCGTAGATAACGAGTCAAGTAGTAAAAGATAACCAGCAAAGAACCTGTAAGCTAATCAGTAAGCTTAGCAGCGAGTACGAGTAACTGTTATAAATCACTTAACTAAATAAATACTTCAAAAGTAACTGGATGTAGTCTTCGCAAAAAGACCCAATTTTCTTTCATCTCGACAACGAAATAACCAAAAAAGAATAATCACACAAGATGAAGTAATGAGAGAGGGTAGGTGACCTGCGCACTAGAGTCCTTTTGAAGGAACCAATCACAGTCAGGCCCACATCGCGGCTTCCCTCCTCACTGCGAGGAGAAAACAAAATATTTGTTTTTCCCCGCGGTCACTGCGCGAGTGCGAGAATAGCATCGGAAGTAAGGATCCTCACGATGAACACTCCCACCTTAATACATGTGTTTGTTTTACATCGGGGCATCGCTCAACGGAGTAGCTATCGTAGCATCGCAGAATGAATCCTCACCATGAACGTACCCTAAAGCATGCATTCTTATTCAACCAATAATATATAATATTATTTTTTTAAATCATTGCCTATTATTGGTTTTCGAAGAATGCTGTGGCCCAAAGTGGTCAGCTACCTTTCAGAATGCTCTCTCTCTAGAAAACCCTTGTTTTTTTTAGTACAACTCCAATTTTCTCTGTTTGTACTAATTGTTTCAACGTTTCATTACATTTCAAGTAGTGATTTTCGAAAATCAAAAGCATTTATTAATTTCTACTTTTTGAAGTGATATTCCGGTTAAAATGAGATACTTGTGAACATTGGATGTTCATTAGTCTTAAATTAAATTTAATACTAATTTCAAAAATACAATGAAACGTTGAAAACAAATGTGTACAAGCAGAGAAAAGTAAATATGTACTACAGAAAGTACGTTTTTTTATTTATTTTTCTAAAGAACCTTTAAAACGGCAAACGTCTGGAACGGAGTGAGATAAAAATATGTGTTTAGTGTTTTTGAACAAAATCTTTAGTCTAGTTTCACCCCTTGCAGAATTGTCATTAGCTTCCGATAAACCCAGTAAAGTTTGTATAATATGATTATAATTTATATTTTTATTTTATCCGTCTACAAGATTTTGTCGTTTTATATTATTTAATTTATATCAGTTTATTTAAAATTGTATTATTTCCCTCTTTTTCTTTTATAGTTGTTTAATTTGTTTTCCTTTTCTTTCAAGTGCAGTACTCAGCCAAGTAATCTTTGTACTAAGGAGTTAAATGGCTCATGGGGCCAAATTTCGGTGTGTCAGTGGAAGCTAAAGTGTTAATATGAGTTTTCCTTAATTATATATAAAAAAATGAGCAAAGAATAAAAAAAAAATCCCCTTTTAGTAATGTTCTGTTATTTTCCACTCTCTTTGTTATGATTCTTTGTTTAACCACATTTAATAAATCTGTGGTTCTGTATTATTTCAAATAAAGACGAAATTAAAAAAGAAATTATTTTTTTTAACCGCTACAGTCCGCATGAAAATTTCAATTACATGCACAATATACTTCTAACCTTACACAGCTTGGATACAGTAAGTGAGCTAAAATCTGATAGTATTTTTTTTTTAATTAATGTTTATTTAAAATCTGTACAATAATTAATTTTGCTCGTCTTATTATACATCGCAGTGAATAGTATACGGAAGGAGCCAATTATTATTGGCACTTCCTAATATATTAGATAGGGTAGCTGGTCACGGGGCCAAAGTATCTTAAGCCTCCTGGGAAGGTCTTTAGGATGGTTCCGAGTGGAAAGGGACCACTAGAATTGACCTATAGGATTTGGATGGGATGACAATTTGGAATGAAAATTTAGGAAATCGTTAGGATTTTGCGAGGTATTTTACGAAGAGGATATTTAGGACTGAAAATCACTAAGAAAATGAATAAAAATACATTTAAAAAATGTGATAAAATCAACAAAATACATTTAGTGTTTTTTCAACAGGGCAAAATAGCATTATCAATATAATTTAATATATTTTAATTTCTGAAGGAAGATGCTATATATATTTAACTTTTTTTTTATTTACTTCCGTGAGTAATCGGTATTATGCCAGATTACATTGAGAGTACATGGCAATATATATATATATATATATATATATATATATATATATATATATATATATAAATAATCGTTGGGTAATGTTCGACTCTTTGGTATCAGTTAAATAAAAATATCCTAGCAGTAGGCGTAGGATTGTAAAAATTTGACCACACTCTACTAATGTGACCCAATTTTACTGTGTACAAAGACTGCTTTGTACCTTGCTGTTTGCTTTGTTTCTTACCAGTCGTATGTCCTTTCCCATTCAACTTGGGACGTTTAAACGAAAGGTTTTCTATTTTATCCACCTAAAGGCTCCAATTGAAAAAAAAAAGAAAAGTAAATAGATACCTACGCTCTCATATGTGTATGTGTACACACATGCTTATATATATATATATATATATATATATATATATATATATATATATATATATATATATATATTTGCATTCAAAAGACTGTACTTTGTGTTCTATTTGTTACAAAATATCACTCTTCTCCACACCAAGAACTTTAAAACGAAAGGTAATACTTTATCGACCCCATACAACCAAAAGAAATAACATTCCACATCCCCACAAAAACGATTCAATTAGCCAATAAACCGTTCGACTGAGTATGCTCGACAACATTTAATTAGTCCGCTCCCATTACTGGAGTTACATGGAAGTCTGTGTCAAGCTGCTCATAACTCCGCCTTGTCCAGAGCATCCACTGTCCTGGAAATGCTGCAGCTGGACAGCAGCTAAGTGGGCACTTGTACGTTGGAAATTTCAGAGGGTTCCCCCATTTCTCTCATGACGCAGATCACTTGATCAGGCATTTTAGACATACTTTTTATTATCAATTCGGTGATTAAGTGGTTGAAAGAATCTCAATAAGTGTAGACTTTGTAAATATGCTAAAAGTCAAGAAAGAAATCCAGATAAAATCAAGTTTTCTGAATGTAGCCTGGAAATAAATATTTACTGGCCGATAGGAGTTGAAAGAGAAATCCGAAGTGAAATGAATGAGAGGGGAAAAGAATGAGCCAGCCGTGCAGAACTTGTGGAAACTTGGCTCGTAAATGGATATAGTGAATGTTTTCCTTTCTCCATCGGCAGATTGTCAGAACTAGGGATCATTCTTTATGAGGACAATATTGTAAATAGAACTATGAAACATGTTTCTTCTTGAGTTCTCTACAGTTCTACTGATATCTTATTTCTTAACACTTCCTTATCTAGTTTTCAATTATCAATGCTTAGCCAGTAGTTGCGTATTTGCTGTATTTCGCTTATTCGAACTGTTCTTTTTGTCTGTTTTTTATTCCTTGTTATTTTTTAATTGCTTATGGTTGGATAATGTATTTGAAAATAAAAACAGGTTAAGAAAAATAAAAAAAATAATTTAATGTTAGAGATATGGATTTCCAGGATATAGCTTTTCAACTGCCTAGCGTCCTTCCTAGGGAGGGTTGTTTGTCTTTGATTTTGGTACTTAGAATTATGGGATACAGTTGAAACATTTTCTGCATGTTCGAATTTTATCAACACTAATATGTTGAAATTTTTGTTACGTTTAGAGTAAAGGAAGGGTTAGAATGAAATATTTTATTAACAGACAAAAAAAGTTTTGGTAACTTTGTATACTTTCGTTAGTATCTCGAAAACCGTTGACAATCTTGTGAAGCGGAAGATTACCATTCGAAAGCTTACTAAATGCTCTACAAAAAAAGGTTCTGAAGAAAGTTTTAATTAGGCGATGTCAATCGGAGAAATAAGTGCTTAAAACTTTAAATTAATTGATTTCGTTTATTCGAATGGTTCTTTTTGTCTGTTTTATTCATTGTTATTTTTTAATTGCTTATAGTTGGATAATGTATTTGACAATAAAACTGGTTAAGTAAAATAACAAAAACAATTTATTGTTAGAAATATAGATTTCCAGGATTCCAAGACCTTGTCACTAGCGGGTCCGTTTCTAGTGTTAGCAGAGCCTTCCAGGTAAGATTGTAAATCATGACCTTTCAAGGCTTTACTACACACAGGAATGGCGTTAGTGACCTTAAGGGTTCACACGCCATTATAATAATTAATTAAAAAAAAAAAAGACTGGTGGAACCAAAATAATAACTGCTTCTATTTTAATCTTTCCAAATTAGACTAGGGATATGAACGGAACCGCGCTAAGATGATGCAGTTCCTGCGAGACGAACTTTTTTAAAGGTGGATTTCATTTACCTCCCAATAAAGGACACCTCCCAATAAAGGACCCAATGGTGTCCGCTATGAAGAGGTTTCACTGTATTATAATATTAATCGCTGTATATTATTCTTATATACTCGTAACTTTTATAAATTACATTTAATGCTATATTGCTTTAAGGGAAAATATATTCTTTGTTTTTCTGTTCTTTATTTTTTAAAATAATCCAATGCATTTATATAGGGCCTAAGGAATTGATCCGATGAGTATTTCTGTTTATCAAAATTCCTATCTACGAACAGTAAGCGTAGGCCTATCGACCCTGTAGAATACAGAATTCGCAATAAGCATAAATATCGCAGGCGGAAAGGATTGGAATGAAATTTTTATATTCCAATCTCGGGGAGAGATCTAGACGATATACAAATATGTTTTCTGAATGCGTAATAATAAATCGTACTTTGTAACCTGGTGGATGCGAGGTTGAAGTTTACGAGGTCAAGTTTCAATACGTTCTCGTAAAACGTAACCACTCCATAGATAGTACAGCCATACGTTACCTGCATTGAAGTTTACATAACGTTTAGTAATTATATAGTGAATTTTGCTGTTAACTTTATACACATTTGAATTATTTGACAAATTATTTAATGTTCCAGAGTACAATCTACAGGGTACTAAAAATGCTACACTATACTCCGGATGGTTCGCGTGTTGAATCGGTAATTTTATAGTTTTAAAACAGGTATGGGCAACCTTTGACAAGTTGTGGGCCAAACTTTAGTGAGCAAATACGTTTCGCGGCCCGCGAAGGTGGCTCAAAATAAAATAACATCGGATATTAATGTAGTGTCAATAATTGTTAGCGATAGATATCAGGAATGAAATAATAAGACAATGTTATTGTAATAAAATGTATTAAAATAACAAAATTAAATTACAAAAAAAAAATAAGTAGTACATCATTATAGTTAAATCGTGAAATGTGGAATTATTACAAACTACAAAATCAATGAGAAACTCGGCTTGCTCGCTCACTTGATTCCGCAAGAGCAAGCGACAAACATCATCTCACTCGATCTTTCTCAATTAGAGTGAGTATGAGTAAGTAAAATAAAATAAAAAATATTACATTTACTTTTAGCGCGGTTCCTCCCTCCCCCATAGGGAGGAACCCCGCTTATAGGGTTGATACAATGAAACAATCCGGAAGTGCCGACTAGAAAATTTCGCGTTTCAGAACCCCTAGAGACCGAAAATAACGGTGGTTCAAATTTGTATATATATATATATATATATATATATATATATATATATATATATATATATATATATATATATATATATATATATATATATATATGTATATATTTATATATATATATATATATATATATATATATATATATATATATATATTTTTTTTGTCTGTTCGCTCTCTAGATAGAAGACGAATGGTCCGATTTTGATGAAATTTGGTACAAACATCCTTCGTCCAATTTGAAATGTCAAGTTCGTTAACCAGCAACATCCGCCTACTGGAAGATGGCGTTTGGGGCGAAATTCGCGCAAAAAAAATCGTAACGCTTACGTTTTTGAGTTCATAAGCTTCTAAGTACTCGTTTTATATGATTCCTGGGCTAGGAAAACGAATGAAACCATTTTCAAGGCGATAGCTTTAACCGTTTTTGAGAAAATTGGAAAAATATTTTTTGAATACCGTTTTTGGTTTGGGTACTTAGAATCATGGGATTCAGTTGAAACATTTTCTGCATGTTTTACTATCATTAAAACTAATATGTTGAAATTTTGGTTACGTTTGGAGTTAAGGAAGGGTTAGAATAAAATATTTTATTAACAGACAAAAAGTTTTGGTAACTCTGTATATTTTCCTTAATATCTCGAAAAAGGTTGAGAATCTTGGCAAACGAAAGAATACCATTAGAAAGCTTACTAAATGCTCTACAAAAAAGGTTCTGATGAAAGTTTTGATTAGGCGATGTCAATCGGAGAAATAAGTGCTTAAAACATTAAAGTAATTGATTTTGCTTATTCGAACTGTTCTTTTTGTCTGTTTTTATTCCTTGTTATTTTTTAATTTCTTATATTTGGATAATGTATTTTACAAAAAAACAGATTAGGCAAAACAAGAAAAACAATTCATTGTTAGAAACATAGCTTGCCAAGAGAAAAAGATTCGATGACGTCTTTTGAATATTTTCAATTGCCTTTATGCTGTTGGTTTTTTTATTTTATTTTTTAATTGATTTTATCTGTAGAATTATTACTATAGTAAAAGAACACAGGAATATGTGAAAATTTTTGATATTTTCCAATTCATTGAAACGTATGAAATGAAGTATCGCTAGAAGAGGTTTCTAGGGTCTTGCGGACCCGACCCTAACCCCAGGTATAGCCATAAAACCCTTTGAACAAAGGCCGAGGAAAATATTATCTGTTTCTATTCTATGCTTTTCAAATGAGAATAGGGATATGAACAAGAACCGGGGTCTCCCGTGGTCTAATGGCTAGCGCCTTGGATTCATAAGCGGGAGATGGTGGGTTCGATTCCCAACCTCCGGCAGGAATTTTATCATCCCACGGCTCGCTGGTAAAATTCCTCGCTAAACCCTAGATGTCGGCGCTAATGACCTAGATGTAGATGAGCCGTAAAAAAAAAAAAAAAAAAGTAAAAAAAGAACTGGAACCGCGCTAAGATGACGCAGTTCCTGCGAGTCGGACTTTTATATTAGGGCAGGATGTTGTTGCCCACATTTGGTTTAAAATGTTTTCACTCTTCAATAGGCTAAATACTGATAAACATTAATCACCATCTTCCTCTCCTCAACAAACCAAGCCTTCCCCGATTCAAAACAAGACATAATCAGTTTCATGTAATTCCCCGATTTGGAAATTTTGGAACGGTAGGGAATATTTTCCTTCCAGCGTTTTGCGCATAAGTGTCGGAAAATGACCCGAATCTAAAAGTATGATGAATTGTATGTTGCACCGTGAGGAACATGCGGTTTGTATGCTGTAGCTGCTATGAACGTTTCGCTGTAGCGAAAGCTTCGCCTACGTTCTGTTAGACTGATTTTATGTTTAGGCTCTACTAAGAATGTGATCGCGTAGAATTATTTTAATAAATTGATGGATTTGTCAATTTTTATTTCTGTTTCGTTTGTCAAGTGGGGATTATTTTTTTCAGGCTGTCATGCGTTTTCTTTACTATTGTCTAGCACATATCACTAGAATGCTAATTTCTAACAATAGCCCTTGAAAATACACATTTGTACACAAGAATTATCAGGTAATTTCCGTAAGATTCATTATGGACACCACAAAGGGGAGGAGGAAAAATGGCGAAAGAAGATTATTATTTTTTTATAAGTGGTTTGCCACTAAGGCGATTTCACTCCTTCAATATTAGACCGAAAGCCAGTACTCGCATGTTTCATGAAGTCTTTTATGGACCTTGAAATTTTGCTCAATTTGCCTCTTGGGTTGATAAGTAGGCATATATGTGTTGGCTAGACTTACCGTGGAACACCAGGTACTGCGCATTGGGGAAAGCAGCAAAAAAATATTTCTCAAAAATAGAATTTTATTCAGAAGCCATAAGAAAATTAAGACAACTTTACTATAAATAAGGCAGACCCTTTTAAGCGGTATACCTAACATGTAAAAAAAAAAAAAAAAAAAAAAAAAAAAAATTGTTTTTATTATAATATTAAATGAGAGTTTTATTCACGCTGCCATTTAAACCAAGACAGCTGTACAAGATCATGTGAGCAAGAACCAATGAGAGCGCAGGGAACAACCACAACTGCGCGGTGCTGTCATTCACTCTTACGGTACTGCAGTCTATCATAGGCAACATTTATTTTCATGTTTCCTGATAATTAAATCCAACAAAAGTGTCTGCCCTTTTGTAATTATTTCAAATATGTTTATTGAAGGCGCTGTTTAAATCGCAGCGTGAATAAAGCTCTTCATTTAATATTAAAAATAAAAACTAGGTACTTTGGTTTGTTTGTTTTTTATTTACATTTTAACACCCTTAAAAGTGTCCTTATTTATTATTCAGCGTAAAATCGCCTTAATTTGCATTTTTTTTTACATTAATGATAGTTGGCTTCTGAAGAAAACACTATTTTTGGGCAATATTGTTTTGCACCTTTTCCCTATGCGCAGTACCTGGTGTTCCAAGGTATGTCCAGGGAACAATACTTACCTTCTTATTTACCCAAGAGGTAAATTATAGCAAAATTTCAATAAAAGTGCGTTACCAGCTCTCCGACAATATTGTACCTAAAAAATCTAATGAACCGGCATTGTGACAAAAATTTTAATTCTCTTATTCTCATACACGGAGGTTCAAAAATGTCTGGAAGCCGCCGGTAATGAGCAGATGTCTTCAAATGAGATTTTATAGTTCAGCGTTTTGTAAGTAATGGAATTTTGTGTGTGGTTACTTAGAAGTTTATTAAACAATGGACAAAATTTAATAAATAAAACCATTCAAAAACAAAAGTACTTTCATTTAAATTAATCTATTCAGACTAAAGTTCGCGACACGAAAGCCTTAATATTCCCAGGAATTATTAGCTTAGTGGATGGTGAGGATAGACGAAGGACATGGGGACGGGAGAAAGACATTGGATATTCATGGAGGGAGTGGTGAGGGGAGGTCATCACTCACACAATTCTCCAGTAACTTCTTCAACTTATTTCACCACTTCTATTTTCTCGAGGGCAACTTTTCATCAGGGGATAGTTAGAAGTTATGCAGTCTCGAAGGGAGACAATGAACAAACTTAATAAATATACAATAGCTTACACAAACTCTTATATAATGAGATAAAAATAGTTTTACTTCATGATAACCTAACCAGCATCCTTTGCCCTCCTACATTCTCTAGGCGTTTGTTGCTGAAGAAGGCGCCCAAGTAGAGATGGGCGATCTGAATCGATCTTTTTAACACGATATATCGATTTCTTAAATCGACCCCTAAGGGCCGATCTTTACAACGAATCGATCTCCAAGGGCCGATCTTAACAACGAAGCGACCCCCAAGGGCCAATCTTTACAACGAATCGATCTCCAAGGGCCGATCTTAACAACGAATCGATCTCCAAGGTCCGATCTTTTTAAAGAATCGATCTCTAAAGGCCGAGCTTTTAATGAATCGATCCTAAAGGACCCATATTCTAAAGGACAGAGCTGTCTAGAATACCGTAAAATAAAGTGTTAATATGATATAATAAAAATAAGGTTTCAAACTGTGCTATTAATTTTTATAACCATTTATCATTATTAACATTATTTTAATATATTTTTTCCTCATTTCAATATTTTTTTCCTCATTTCATCTATATGTAATAATACCCATATATTTCTATATGTTGTAACATTATTAGTTTTGGTATATATTATTTTCGGTAAAAAATAGTCTTACATTTTTCTACTTTTAGGTTACAGATATATTTCTCATATTATAAAATATTCAAATCGACTTATTTTGGTCAATTCTTGAATCGATGAAATACGAATTTCGCAGGTGATTGCAAGTAATCGTAAAATCAATCCATACCAAAAATCGATCTTCTGAGCCTAGATGATCGATTTTTTAATCTATCTTTTTAGTGTATCGATCTTTCTATTTCGATTCGAATCTATTCAAAAGATCATATTCGAGAATTACCCATAACTACGGCCAAGTCAAAATTAAAGATATTTTTTCGAAACATTGAATGTTTTTAGCCAAAAAGCCAATTATGTTTATAACATACTCCGTACATAGGCTTTCATTAATTACTTGCTAATAAAATCTACCATTTGAATATATTCTTATGGAAGACAGCGAATAATTGCCGCAAAAAAAGATGTAAAAATATGCCAACAATAATATATTTTCTTGAAGAAAGTGGCAGGAGTTACTCCCAAAAATTTGTTCAAAACATTACTCCTCCCTACCGATAACGAGTACCTCGCTAAAAATATCAGCTTACTTTGATGGCGGCCTATTTGTATTTATTCGGGTAAAATTGCCTCGTCGGTCGCTGAATTAAAAGTCCTGTGCATATTGAAGGGCTTTATGCATGCATATTCAAATTCCTAAACATAAATATTCATGTTATTCGGTGGTAGCAAAATAGGCTGTCATGACCTTATTGATTTGTTCGAGTAATTTGAGCGATTAATTTTGCATAAATCTGCAAATCTCTTTATTTCCTTTTGTTAGCTCACTATAACGTTTTCACAGTTGTAATAACAGTCCGTTTTATATTTAAATATTGCATATATTAATACTTTACGAATTCTCAACTATTTTATATCTGATTTCATAAATTGGTTTGTCCATTTTGTCGCAAAATATAAACTATATCTATATATAATAGATTTAGTATTGACATGAAAATTTCATGTAGCTAGGGGGTCTACTAACGGAAGTGACGTCATCGGATACTTCACCGGACATTGATTTTGACAGAAAATTATGGCTGGGAATTTTGGCTGAAAATAACATTTGTAATTTGGCGGGAAATGGTTTTTAATAATTGCTGAATATTACTGATACTGTAAAGAGTAATTTAATTTAATGCAATAAATGTAAATTTTCTAATAGAAAAGAATAACTGTATTTTTTTTTTTTTTTTTTTTTTTTTTTTTTTTTTTTTTTTTTTTTTTTTGGTGCATCTACTACCGAGGTCATTAGCACCAAATAGTGAAGAATAACTGTATTATTTCCGGAATGTACACTTAAACTATTAACATTATTTTTCTTTAGAGGAGACTCACTCGACATGTTTTTTTTTAGCATAATATGCTTTAGCGGTGGCTAAACTGGAAAAAAACTTTACAAAAAAGTGTCCGCTGGCGTTCGCGCATGCGCAGTGGCGTTCGCGCATGTGCAGTGGTGTTCATGCATGCGCAGTGGCCATGTACGAATAAGATGACTGTATGTTATAAAGTATATTATATAGGTTTATCGGGTGGACCTAGCGTTACAATAAAGTGTCACTAGAAGGTGTCCGCTGGCGTTCGCGCATGCGCAGTGGCCATTTACGAAAAAGTAGACTATATGGTGTACAGCATATTTATGTTCCTGAATTTGAGCAGAAGGCTCTGAACGAATTTTTCTTTATGATCTGCATAGGCTTAATTATAATAAAAAATAAATGAATATATATATAAGATTTGTAGACTATTCTGCTGAATTCCTGCATGCAAAACTCATTGTTTTTAAACAGGTTTAATATAAAACCATAAAAAAAAATTACACATTTAAAAAAAACTAGTATCAAATTATATATTTTTTATAAAACCAAGTTGACATCCATATAATTAAAAGTATATTCGAAAAAAGGGTTAAAAACTAGGGACAAAAATAATTAATAAATAGACTCACTTTACAACACACGCACATATACACCGACCACTAAAATGTAAATAATTATAAAATATCAGTCCCAATACTAGAATTTAAATTAATCTTAATATATCGTCCCTACCATGTCAAACTATCGAATATTGAAAAATGGTCTTATTCGATACTTTATTTGTGACATTAAAGGCTATTCTATAAAGGGGTTTGAGTTGCGACAAGCCGTATAGTCAACATTCCAAGAGCCAAGTCCCGAATCTAAAAACGAGACTTTGCATATTCGATAGTTTCACATGGCAGGGACGATATGTGGATATTTCGGACAATATTTTTTATCACGATATCGTTTACTCAATCTATGTATATATACGATTTACTCAATTGAGTAGTATTCCGATTAGAGGAACAGTCACTCGAAAAAGTAAGTGCTGGACTCATTTGGAAAATTCTTTACTTACCACTTTGGAAGAAAGGGGGTTAATTAAGTGCTGACTGAGTGTAAATTAAGAATAATATACAAAAACACCATTTGGCTTCTATAATGAGAAGATTTGGCTGAAAGACACGTCCAGCAATTCCCAACTGCACTAACAGCTGGAAATTAGCTCCCAGCCACTAACTACTTTTATAGCCCCAATCTAGGCATTTCAAACCAAGTCACGAAAAGGTTGTTAGAGTTACTTTTATTATAATTGTTACTATACAAATTGTGAACAGTAAATATTTTTGAAATGATGTCCTGCTCATCCCTAGAAAGCGTTTATTGGAGTATACCATGATTTGTAGTGACTAAGGTTATTAAGTGAGTGATTCAAAAGCTGGCTGTCACGTATAAATACTATGTAGGTTTCCTGATAAATATGAAAAACCACACACTGTCACTATTTACAGAGGTTCTGATATTCAAGATATTCATTCATTTTTTCCTCCTAATTTTCTTAAAACACAGCTAAATAAAAAGCTAGTGGTGAAGGGCTCTATGATAGCAAAACATTAATAAAACGGGAGGTTTCGATTCCCGCCTGCAACAGTTTTGTTTAATTTCATGGGCCGTTGGAGAAATTCCTAGCAGCATCATGGATGTTTAGAAAGGGTGACAACTTGTAGGTAGGCCGACGCCAATGCCCGAGATGCAGAAGGCTCGTAAAAAATACAAGTGCTGAAACGGAATGAATATGGTTTGTGTGTGGAGAGAGCATGATTGCAGGAGGTTACTTTAGTTTTGCTAAAGGCCGGATGTGAACGGAATGCTGGGTAAGGATGTTCAAAAGGACTTGTGAGTATGTGCTCTGTTAGATACAGCGCCGAAAATTAAACTAAGGCCAATCAGAGCATAGAGAAAATAAAAAACTTAATTATGTCTTAAGTATCATCTACTCCAAATTTCCTGCATATATAAGCAGCGATGGGGTTACCCTGGCACTAAATTGGCTTTCTCAGGTAGTACACAATGCTTGTCAAAACGTAAAATATCCTTGTTTTCAATCTATTTTATATTTGAGCTGCTGTATGTTAATCATTTTGGGATCCTGACCACTTCTACCTGTTTTATTCAAGGCTGGGGCCCCCTTCCCTAGTTCCTTCATCATTATTGGAATTTTGTTGATCTCTTTCGAAATTCAAAACCTTTACCTGTCAACCGGCAATCGAAGTGATCTTCCATCACTAACGTCTTCAACTGGTCAAACAGCATATGCCAATGTCTAACTAAAACCCAAGTTATGGTGCGGCCATACTAATCTGCACAATGTTGCTCAATTCTGCTACGCACCTTCTGTTTGCCCCGGGCATTAAGTGTCATTTCATCAGTCTAATAGGTGTGGCTAAAAGCCTAAAATTTGCCACGTTCCAGTCTAAAAGCCGCCGAACTTCGTGGGTAATAAATCGGAGCGATTACGGCTTCTCGTATATAGGTTTCCAGATTCGCTTTTTACAGGTAATTTGACTAGGAATGTAGAATAAAAACTGTTTAAAAACCAGAAAGGTGAATGAAAATAGAACTTATGTTTTCATCCTTCCTGTTAGATCTTATCTACTTTATATAAAGTAAAATTATTTTCTCGATTTAATTTTCCTGCAAAATAGCAAGACGTTTTAAAACAAAAAAAAATCACAAATAGTTCCCTTTTTAATTCGCACTAACAATAATAATTATATTGAAACACACTAGGACGATCGACTTTTTTACAGAAATTTAATAATTGAAGCATTTTTAACTAATTAAACAATCTCAGAGTTAATGAAAAGTCCTTATTTCTTTCTCTTATAAATATCTTTCTTTAATAAAAAGTTTTAAAACATCAATTTAGCCGCTCTGTATTTTACACTCGGGGGCTTAATGAGGTTCTGGTTATGAAAAATGTCTGAGAACAGAAGATTCAGTTTTTTTATTAATTAAGGTTATTAATTTTCTGTAAAAAGAAAGGGCTGAACAATTATATTATTATGATTACATTATAAAAGGAAAAAAATCTATAACCAGCGGTATACATCAAAGCTATTAGATGCGGTGAGACATCAAAGGATGGATAAATGAAAAAAATAATGCCAAAATTCTTATTACTTAGTTTTTTTTATTTAATTATGTTTTATAAAGAAAACCTTCCATAAGACCTGAATTATCTGAGCACATTCTTTCATGACAATGAATACAATAAGCTCAAAACGTATTGCACTTTTGTGTTTGTGATAACCAATTTATTCAGGTATTATTCCGGTATCATTGATCTATTTGTTAAGAAACTTGAAATTTTCTCGTCGGCGTTTTTGGGTTGCATCAAGAGGTCAAACTCGAAAGCCGGGTACCTCCCTATGGAGGGATATGAATACATTAAATATTTTATGGGAATATAGATAGCCTCATCATCATTCGTGTTATGTAACCCACAATCACTTTCAGGAGAGAGTGTCTTTTCTAAATATTAATCTCCTTATAAAACCTACATTTCCACAACAGGAAAACCGATTACATATATCTTTCAATGAAAATCACCCAAACATGCTGCGGGGGAGGTATTTCTAAATAGAGACATTGGTCCTAAATAGAGAGAGAGAGTGAGAGAGAGAGAGAGAGAGAGAGAGAGAGAGAGAGAGGGAGAGAGAGAGAGAGAGAGATTATATCTAATAACCGAAAATTAATTATTAGCAGGAGTCTATCAGGTGTACCAACAGGTGTCAAGGAATTCACTTCGCCTTACCTTATCTATTTTTCCTTTCTCTGTAAAATTTATTGGCATTCCTTCAGCAGTATCAACACCTCTTTCCATTGTAAATATCCTATTGTCATAACATATCTTAAATTCTCCTAATATTTAAATGTTCCACTAAAATATTAATTGATCAATTAAAATAATTAAAAAATGTATTGTAACATAAAAAGCCATCTGTAGTTCTTATGTCGCAGGAATATCAAACCATTTTTAATAATGATTCTTGCCAACGGCCATAGCCACGTTGAATATACCGGTTCCCCTAGATCACCGAAGTAAAAAAATAGTCATTCTCTGCACTTATTTTTTTCTATTCATATAATAATGAAGGATTTAATATATACACAGTAAGTTGACCCACATCCATCGCGAGGCGATAGCATTAGAGAAAACAGATAATTTTAATCCCATATTCCCTTATCCAAAAGTTTTTTATTAAATTCTTAAGGTCCATTATTATTAACGAAGAATTTTAGGACGGGTTATCTATAAGTTACCACCCTTTTCTAGCCTGAATAGGACTGATGCCTTTTCTTTTTTTCTAAATAAAAGCCACCACTCCGTAGCGGGAATCGAACCCACGACCCATGCACGGGGTGTTAAGTGCTCACGCCTTAACACTCACTTCCACCGGGCCGCCTTATCCAAAAGTTACCTGGTTTCGAGATATTTAATATTTTAGGCTCTTTTGAAAAAGTCCGACATGTAGGAACTTCGTCATCTTAGCGCCGGTTCCCGAGTGTTTAATATCTAATTTCATAAAAATCTGTCCATTTTTTAGCCATCTAGAGAGCGAACAGAAATACTAAATGAGATGAAGATAGTTAACCGTTGAGGTGAGAGATAGAGAGAGAGGGAGAAAGAGAGAGAGAGAGAGAGAGAGAAAGAGGGAGAGGGGGAGAGTGGTTATTTTAGAAGATATCTTTCCATGTCTAAAGGAAGAAGAAGAACAAAGCAGAGGAAGAGAAAGGAGAATCAATTAAAGGATTTATGACTCCCCTGAAAATGACATGAAGAAGCCGCCTGCAGTGTTGGAAAAATTGTTCTTTAATTTTAGCGACGCTTCTCTACTACCAACTCCTTTTTAATTGGAAAGATAAAGAAAAAGTCATTTCCTTCTTTATAGGTTTTTTGTTTATTTACAAAGAAAAAAAATATAACAACTTTCAACCAGAGATAAGAACTTCATTTGAAGATTGTTCAACTTCCTTTAACGAGTCTTGTAGATTTTGTCATAATTCTGTTACGATTTTATTTCTAATCTACAGATTCAAGAATTTCAATTTGTGACCTACTTGAAGGGGAAACAATACTAATAAATAAAACAGTTTTTCATTACCTTCTTGTATTTGTGGAGTAGTTTTTACTGTGTTTGCAAAATCTATTAACTCGGGATATAATTTTAAAAAATCTAAAAAAGAGATAAAACTATAGAAATCATAATTTGTATAGAGGTTTTGATAATTATATTTAAACTATTGAAGAAACCATATAAGCGAAATTGTAGAATAGGTAATTAAATCTATATATAACGGTAGGGCTGTAAATTAATAAATAAATTGGGTTTTTTTTTTCTCTTAATCCTCTCCAAATCGTTCTGTATATGAATTTGGAAGGTAAACAAGTTGTCTAAAATGGTAAGTTTGCCTAAGTATAAATACTCCACATTCCAGACGTTTTTTAATTGTTGTTTTTATAATTGATTCTAGTAGTAAAATAAGATACTCAAAATTAGAAAACATTTTTGGCTGTTTGTAATAGGGCTTTCCAAATAGAAGTTGAAGAGCCCAGGTGAGTTTTCTCCGCTACTGTAAGTTTTCAGAATGTAATGCCGTCTAAATCTTTCTGGTCTTCAAGATTACATGACATTAGGCGTTTAACGTTTGTTCTAGAAAATATTAAATGTTTGAAACAACAACCTGAAGCTCCCTCACTTCATAAAATGACTCACTTGACTTCATAACTTGACAGTACGTTTCGCATGTAACGTAGTCCTTAGAGTGAAGATCTTTTTTAGTATAAATATGCTTGAGCGATGACTATACTGAGAAAAAACGTTAAAAATCTAAATTACCAAATCTATTTAATTTTTATTACTAAAATATTATAAGGTAAAAATACAAAAAAAAAAAAAAAAAAAAAAAAAAAAAAAAAAAAAACCTATACACATAAACTTAAAAAGTAATTTGCTTAAGCCTTTTACATTTGTAACGCTTATAATTTAGGCTGTCATAATTATAGGTAACTATATCAGCAATATGCTGAAAAATGCTTCAAAGAAGTGCTCTGTCACATTAATTATGTACTGACTTATTGTAGGAATGTCAAGAACTTCATGCATCTGCATGATGGGAGTCCATCGGGGAAAATAACCAATGAATCTCAAGCATTTATTTCGAGTCACCTGTAATTTTCTCTTGTTGGTTCACATGTCATTGACCAAATAGGCCTAATGTATAAGTAATAAATTAGTCTTTTGTTAATTATGTTTAATCCTGACTTTCTATTCATTACAGAAAAAAATACTACATTATAGCAACAGCCTTATTACATTGAATGTTGATATGGTTCGTGTAAGTCAGTTTAGAGTCCAAATTTACTCCAAGATACTTCACATTCTTAGACCTTGGGATTGAATTGCCAAAAATATTTACTTCAGTGTATTCTTTAGATCTTCTCCAAGTAAAGAGAATAACCTCAGTGCTTTCACTATTCAAACTTATTTTCCACTTATTAAAATATTTTAAATATTTTTCCAGTGCTTTGGTAAGATGGCTGGTAATAGTGTCGGCCCGAAAGCCAGAGATTATATATGCCGCATCATCAGCAATAAAAGATTTTTTACATTTAATTTTGAGATTGTTTATATCATTTTTTTCTATAGATATATATATATATAACTATTATTAATAGGTATATATATAACCTATATATACCTATTAATAATAGGAGCTATATCAGCAATACTTTTTAAGTTTATGTGTATAGGTTTTTTTGTTTTTTTAATAATACTCAGCTATCCACGCTGAAGATCACAATAATCGTATCAAATGCCTTTGAAAGAGGTAGACGCAGATTGAAAACTTAACTTTATGGCATTACCGAATAACGTTTTTTAAAAAAATATTAGGTAAAATTATCCCAATCTTTCTAAACGACACCAGGGATAAAAATTTATGATAACGCGCTAAGCTGACGCTGTTCCCGCAAGTCGGACCTTATTGTCTACTAACTTCAACAAGAAATTTTTTAAGGGGGGGGGGACTTGAAATCCAATCCCCAGCAGACTGCTTCGGGAAACCTGAATCATGGTCCCATTGTGTGGTTTTGAAGGGTAAAATGTGAGCGATAAAAGGGATAAATTTAGTATAGAAGCCGGCTGAATGGAGAGCAATCCTACCCCAGGCTGTCTTATCTACAACTTTCAGAGCTGCATTCATACAGTCACTGGACCTCTTGAATTAGCCAAAATAGATGTCGTATTGTGGCCTTTAATAGAGCTCTGGATATCTAGAATGTCATATAAATTATTTGAACTTTATAGAAAATTATATTTTAACCATAAAAAGAATCGTATTACAAAAATTTGCGTACCATTGTAAATATGAATGATGTTTACAGATATAACTTCTAATTTATTTGTACGTAATTTCTGTCTTGGATCTAATTTGTATTGATTTTAGAAAAAAAGTTAAATTTTGTCTCACAATTACTTATTTTGGTTCATGAAGTAACTGAATTGTCTCTTCTCACGGCTCTCTTAGAAATTTCATCGCTGCATCATGGATGCCGGGCTAATGGCCTAGATGTCGGTGTACCGTTAAAAAAAAAAAAAAAAAAAAAAAAAAAAGAACTGTTAGTGCCAAACGCCCGATTTTGGGAAAAAACCTGTAGGTACTTGAATCCTTCTGATTTTGGTGTCGTATTTTGTAGTGCTGAGTTGAATGAGACCACTGCCAATTCGATAAAAGCATTATTTCGGAAGATAAACGGGTTTTATAGTAGAGGAGACTGTTGTCCTTGGATCAAAATTTACTTTTATATTTTTTTAATAGCCATTTTCCAAAATATTCCAACAGAAAAACTCCCTCCTGATGACACAATTATTCCTACACAATATGTATTTTTTGAGAATTTGAATATTAAACGGTTGTAAAGGAAAAAAAAAATATTTATCTTCTATTTATACGTGATCAATGGTACAAGACCATAATGTACCATTGATCACGCCCTAGTGTACCTTGGATCGTCAACGTCAAGTACCTATAAGGAAGATAATATCTGTTAATAACAACATTTTATATAGAAATTGGTATTTTATTGTTTCATTAGACTCATAATTAAGATTGTATTGAAGTTTAGCCTAATTTTTATCTACAAACATTATACTTCTAATTAAAAATTAGGTATGTAAAAGACTCAAAATTAGTTAACGTTATAGTTAGAAAAGTCTAATTGGATCCACAACTGCCCATCAGTTCCTGCCGATCCACTTAATTCTATAGGGGTTGGCAGTTTTACCACAATATCTTCTGCTACAACATGAAATATTTCTTCAGATTCTTCCTTGAAGGATTTTGCACCGTGGTCACGCCGGTCTCATCTTGGTTCCAAATCCTTTCCGGAGGGAATGGTCCAAAGCGCTTGTGGACATCTTCCAAATTATCAAAAAATCTACCTACATTTTATTTATTGAAACTAATTGCACGTGACATACTCGTTTTTCAGGTTTTGTGATGGCTAGACCACCTTCCACGGAATACCACTCTTCTCCGTCAATTTTACTTTCGTTCCATGTAGAGAGAAACATTTTTTTGTTTTCCACAGCAAATTTGTAGGCTAATTCGCGAACCTGCCTTTTATAGGCCATAATTCATTTTTGCTATAGCTTTAATATAATCAACTAATTTTAGTTCTCCTTCATCCGTAAACACCGTCTTGACATCATATCTATCTTTACATTCAAAGTTTGTTGCACCAGATGTTTTGAAAGCATTAAGATGCTGTACAAGTGTAGCAAATTTTACATTGAAAACCCTGCAAGCTTTTCTTACAGATATCCTCCTCTCGGGGGGTCCAGTGACAGCTTCAACCGCTTTTTTCATTGATTCAGGGTCTATAAGATTTCGTTTTTTCCAACATATACTTCGTGGCATACTGACAAATAACAAAAAAAAAAAAAAAAAATAATCGTAACATAATGTACGTATGATCATTGATCAGTGGTACAGGATGTTGTTTTGATCCAAGGTACACGATGGTATGCTTTTACAAACTTGGCCTTCTCAACATTCTAGGTTAAGTTTAAAACTGAAACATAGCATAACAAATTACTCACCAATAAGCAGTTATTCAGTAGAATTTGATTTAAAACCTAGAACACAATTGTCAACTTGTAAAAAAATAAACAGTAAAACTAAAAGTTGTTACTTTTTGGGCAAAGAAACTGTATTGTTATTTTACATGAAGACAGTAGCACATGGACAAATATTCTCAACCATTGCTTGGTCTCTACTAAGTAAACATTGTCTATGTAACAGTTCCACCATGTAGGTAGCAGGACCTGTCAAGAAACTAAAGGATGATCCAAGGTACACTGTGATCCAGGTACAACAGTTTCCCCTACGAAAACCGCGAAAAACAGCAAGTATACGTTTTCAAAAAGTCACATTTTACTCAATTGGTAGAGATATGTATCCTTCCAAATGTATTTTTAAATGCTGAGTTGAATAAATTAACAAACAATGTAATACAGTAAATTGGTCTCGACGTATTTATCTTTATTAATATTTTCGCTTATAACGAATACATTTTGACATTTTTACACGAGATATTAGGTAGGTCTCACTATGGCCTACCTATATCTCTTGTAAAAACTATTCGATGTAGAATTATGAAAATTTCCAGTTTTACTCACATCTAGTAGTATAATACCTGTGTAAAATTTCATAACTTTATCTTTACCTGGTTGAAAGTTATGAGAGGGTTGAAATCGGCTCTAAGACCTCCTGTAATACACACACAGTATGCTTAGGCCGGAACTTGGCCTGGTGCACTACCGTGCGCCTAGATTTATCAAAAGTCACGATTTCTGACATTTTACTCTTCTGTAACTGTTCGGACTTACAGTTTATAACTCGTGACCTCCGAACTCTGAATCCTAGACGATTTTAACCTAGTCTATGAAACTCCCCTGACCGAGACCTACCTGTGTGCCTAGTTTGGTCAAATTCGGTCATTCGGTGTGAAGCTGTTCGTCCGTCTGTTTGTTCCTTATACAAATCTACACCGTTTGACCAATTTTCACCAAACTTGGCACACAGGTGGGTCTTGAACAGTTCTTGACAGATCCAGAATTAAATTATTATTCAAAGCATTATTTCCCTTCAATTGTCAAATCGTCCGTATTTTAGGAATTAGTTCGGGTGAGAACGTGACAAGTAATCTCTTGATATAGCACATCTGGTTGGAGAACTATGGCTCCTTGAAGAACCTTATAAATGATGTAAGCGTTTAAGTTAATGCAAGAAGTTACTCGAGAAGTTGGTCCCAGCTTCTACCCCTTTGTATCTAGAGACTGTTTTAATTGGCTCACGCGGATCTTATCTTATTTAGATTGTACTTAAGACCTTTGATATTTCTTTTTTTACGGCTTATTAAATATTATTGTAGTAGTGAAGAGGAAAAACCTGGTAGTAATTACAACAATACCTGATATTGGAGACCCGGTGGCCGTGAGTGTTAAGGCGTGAGCACTTAACACTCCGAGCGGGTCGATTCCCACTTGGGTGGTGGCTTTTCTTTAGAATAAAGAAAGGCATAGGATAGGGTTGATAGGGCATCAACCCTATCCTGGCTAGAAAAGGGTGGTAACCCATAGATAACCCGTCCCAAAATTTTTAGTTATTACTGATGGATGTTAAAATTAGTTAGATAAAATCTGATATTAGTACTCATCAACTCGGGAACATTATAATTCCGATAATGGCACCATCCTAAAATACTTCCACCAGTTAAAAGTCCGACTCACAGAAACTGCGTCATCTTAGAGCGGTTCCGTTCTTATCCCTAGTGTCATTATGAAAGGTGTAGAAGCAGTAATTGGTTGGTTTTGATCTTTCGTGAAAAATATAAAATGACAAACTGAAGGAAGATTTAAGGCACCCAAACAGAAACTGATAGTATTCTAGGCGGAAATGACCCCCTCACCATCTCAACGTTCGCCATGAGAAACACTAATCTGAACCTTTTTTGTACGGAATTTAGCTTTCGAATGGTCCTCCACGATTTCGCACCCGTTTTCAAGATATTTTAGAAAATATACAAAAATACCAAAACTCTTTATGCCTGTTAATGAAATATTTTATTTCTAATACTTCCTTTACCCCAAACGAATTGTATGTACCTGAACATAAATCATCTGTCATTTCCCGTTCTTTAGGAGGAATTATCCCGTACCCGTGGCACAGCTTGCCAGCATTAGACGCGCCTTCCGATCCAAGGTCTAACAAGCAGTTCCAGCCCACAAGTGGAGGGGACCCCAAAGAGTCACCGCGGACGTCAGAGCCGGCCTTGGATTCTGTGAGCCTTCCCCTTTGCCGAAGCAACGTTGGTACAGAAAGTACCGTAACCTTGGAAGGATGCACCAACCTGAACAGTGCGGCGAATCCAGGCCACAACTCCCCCACCCCTATCTCGGCCTATAACACCGTCTGGTCAAAGTGCTGTTTTCCATCACATTGTCCAACTTTGAGTTGTTAATCGGAGAACAATTTTGTTAAAATATCAGTATATTTTACAGACGTTGTGTACATTTTTACCCAAAGAGAGAGCGAGATTGAATGAGAGATAGAGAGAGAGAGAGTGAGAAAGAGGGAGATGATATCGTCTATGAAAATGAGAAAGGAGAGTTTGGATGTTAAGATGGAGGCTGCTGATAAGGAGCGGGTTAATCTCTCCCTGACAAGGAGCAGGATTTACTCCCGAGGGGAAATGACGTCTGGGGTTTGTATACACTTATTGCCCTTCTAGCAATCTCAGCTCTCCTTGTCTCATTACTGGCGGCGGTTTGTAACTCTACCGTCAACCAGCCTACCGGCATAGCCGTCGGCAGAAATTAAATAGGATCGGACCCGTCTGATTTTTTGTTTTGCTCGGCAGAGAATTGCATTTTTTTCTGTAAGGTAGTCTGATTCCAAAAGGGTACCTTTAGGTTCCATTAATGTTACATGTGACATTGTTTTAATTTGTTCATACACTTTTGGACATAATACAGAACGAGCTATGTTAATCTAGATACATTCAGACCCTCTTAATCCGTCAAGTGGAATTTTTGTAGATTGATACCGGACATGAAAGATAGTCACATATTAGATGGTCATCTTCAACCATTCAAAACCAATATATAGTCACCCGGACATGTCCGCTGGATTGATAGACACACCTATGACAGCGGTCCTGCGTGTCCGCTGGATTGATAAGCACTCCCTTGACAGCGGGCCCGCAAGTCCGCCGGATTATTAGCCACTCCCGTGAGAGCGAGCCCGCATGCCCACTGGATTGATAACTATTCTCGTTACATCAAGACCGCAAGTCCGCTGGATTGTCAGCAACCCCTGCGCCAGCGGGCCCTTAAAGCCGCTGGTTTGATAGCCAATATGTGCGAGCGGTACTGAGCGAAGACAAGCTGGCTGCCATCATGGCCCCCCAAACCAAGATGCAGAATCGCACATGATAAAGGATGATTCGTCCCTAAAGCCAAAATTGTCTGCTGGCTGGCTAATTTTTAGCACTTTGAGAAGGAAAGTAGCTATTGTTATTTCTTGTACTCTATGGATTGGCTGCCATAATAATCTAACTCTTGACTTGGAAAGGCTCACCTTTGTTTAAAAAAGGCTGTATTATAAGCGCAAGAGTGTTTTGTGCAACTGAAGACTTACCTAAAATGTTGTGAAGAAACGGCTTGACTTCGTTAATTTTTTTTATTGATTTTTCTCCTGCCATAGTGTTTGTGTTATTATATAGTTATCCTTAATTTTCTGTCTAATAGTATTTTAAGTTTATTTACTAGATATCATAGCGACAAAAGCTACCTTAGAATGTATGAAGTCCAAAAGAGAGAAAGATATCTTGGATGTGAGTGGTTATATGGGAGGGTTGATGAGATTCTCAGCTCGCCCCCTAAAGTTTGATTTCCACTCCTACTCTCGGATCTTTTATATAACTTCTTCTTTCGTCGGAGAGATTTTTCTTTATTTTTTTTTTGTTCCTATTTCTGGAAGACAGCTCATTCTTTACCACAGAATAGTCAGAAAGCATTTCTATCTCAAAAGAAATACCGTGGGTCATTACGAAATAGAGTAGGGTATTTTCATTTTGGCGAAAAACAACTATAGTCTATTAATGTTTGTGTTTATGGGCGTTGTTTCGGCATTTCTTACAATTACAAATTCCTAGCGCGCATTAAGGGTTTTTATGTTCTAGTGTCGTCGTTCGAGGGTTGGAATTGGGGTCCCAGATCGTCCCTAGGCTTAACCCGTTTTTAATTAATTAATTAATTAATGGGCACCTTCAAAGGGAAAAATCAGGCGGCCGGAGCATAGTACTGACCACACTATCTTCCTAGTGTGCCACATGGTAAAGAATCAGATACCTTTTAGTATCTGACTCTCTGGGCCCAGGTAGCCTTTTACTTTGTCTAAATATTTATTATGTTCGATATGAAAGAAAGTAACACTAAATATTTTAGACAGTTAAGCCAGAGTAATCTGAAGCTAAGATAAGAGTAACAGCAGATATTCAGGAATGCAAGCCGTGTACTTAATGTCTGTACGAGCTTGGAATATCAGAACCCGGAGGAGATTTAGAGTGGTCCCTTTACTTTTAACGGGATTAAAATTCTCTCCAATGTAAATAAGTCAATCCGACATATCTGGAAAAAACATGATCACTAAATTGAATCTTATTTACACAGAAAATCTCTCTGATCATTCCTTAACACTAAAGAAGTAAATAAAAGTAAAATCAGGTGAGGACCAGGAATTATCTAAACTCTAAAATATTCTTTGGCTCCTTTGAAGACAAGAAAATCGTCTAAGATTCAGAATATTTCATGTTATTAGAACCATACGATTAAATCCAAAGGAATTGAACTCTAATGATAATAAAATCTTACTAAAGCCAGATTCATAGTAAGTAAAAAAAAAAAAAAAAATTGTTATAATGGGTTGTGATAACCAACACCACTGATTTAACTAATGAATGGAAACAAATATTGAAAACAGTTTCCTAAAAATGTTAAAAAGGCCAGTATAATGATGAAAATCCCGAAAGTTTATTCGTGTTTACATTCACTCCTGAGAAATTAAAACAAACATAAAAACTTTAAGAATAAAAATCTAGGAGTTTTAGAGAAAGGATATTACACGGGAAAAGATAGGACTTTTTATTTCTTACTCTTCTTGCAAGGCTGTTTTATATTCACATTCAGCCACCATCTTGCTTTTTAAGGGTTAATGTGTTTTTCTATCCGCTTATATCGCTGGAGAATCCATCAAACCGATGGAAAGGAGTGTTTTTTTTTTTTGTAGACATTTTCCTATGAGTAATTGATTGTGGTTGAATTTTACAATGACTTAATCAAAATTTTTTTTTTTTTTTTTTTGGTTTTGTCGATGAAATGCGAATTTGAATGTTTTCTTTCTTTCTTTATTTTATTTATTATGTATTCAGCGACTGTAGCGATTAACTCATCAGGGCAGCAGAATCAACGTGCTTTAGTAGCCGTGAAATTATAATAAAAACAAAACATAAGAGAAATAAACTAATCGTAATAGTTGCTCATTACAAATGTAAAAGAGCAGAACTATTCATGTTTTTATTTTGTTCGTATTATACGTCATTGTACGAAAATTATTCAGGAATTTAGTCTACAGAACCCCAATTTTTGAGAAATGTGCTTAGTGGAGCTCCTGCACGACAGACTTTCTATGTTTCCTCTCTTTAAACAAAAAATCGTCTGGAAATAGCGTTAAGTTGGACAAAATATTTTAGTTAACTTGTATCTATCCATTTACAATTGAAATTAATACATAAGTGTAAGTTCCTATCAACCTTTGATTTAAACGTTTATCTGTAGAAAATTCTGATTTAATATAAGCAATTAAATGATTTTGTAATAATACATAAACATTATTAGTATCTAGTATAATACCTGCCTGAATGTAAGTTGTGATTCAGAGCTGATTTGCATACATATATCATGTTTCCCCCCCCCCCCACTCCAAGTTGGAAACGATTAACAATATTATTAGACACGCTCCCTGGATTTTAATTAAACTCGGTTTACCGAGACCAATCTAAATGTTCATTGAACACAATGACAGAATCTTACAAGTTCAGTTAATGAACTTGGGAACATTTGTCATCAGGTGTAGCAGAAATTGCATTCCGCAGGATGTTGTAGGATATCAGGAAAGTTTAAAGACATTACAAATTAAGGAAATCGCTAATTAATTTACTAATTTAAAATGGTCAATATCTTTAATACGACGTTTTGCCTTAAATTTTAAATTATATTTATCGTGATCGCAAAAATGAATTACCTATCTGAACAGATACATTTTTGTTTTTGTTTTTACAGTCAAGAATGTTTTTGGGTCTTTTTTACTTTAGAGACACCAGTTAATTTTTCATGTTATTATTGATTTCAGTTACTAAGTCATATGATCTTTATTGAAGGTTGTAGAACCTCATACAATTTGCTATTTGAAGAAGGTAATTTTATATTCTATAAATCTCTTAGATTAAGTCGTATTTTAAATTCAGAAGCAACGGCATTGAAGGCACTACATTAAAATTTTAGGTAGGTAATACTACATTTTAAATAAATGTTGTTGTTTTTGTATAATGCCTTTTTATTTCACTTTTTTCTTTTAAAATAGACATATGTTATTTAATAACAGTATGATAAATCACTTATAGCATGAAAAACTAACTGGTGTACATAATGTATAAAAGACCCATGTTTTTAATTTCAGAGCACTTAGAAAATTGCTTCTGGCTCCCTTACAGATTTGATTAATTCTTTTTCAGAAAAAAACTGTGATTTCTTTTAATGAAGATTTATCGTCAGTTTTAAGAGTAATCGTTGTCCGCAGAATGTTTTAGAAAGCCATATACAATACAAGCAATGATTAATAGGAACTTTAAAGTTAAAGTTATTTAAACACAATCTCCTTAGACATAAAGCTATATTAGATATTCAAATAATGATATTTACATTGTAGTTACGTTTGGAGTTATTTAGAAAAAAAAAATTAATTACAGAGTCGAGCCGTTTTGGAAAATTCTTAAATATCTCGAAAATGTTTTGGAAACCATTGTATTTTGAATGTAACAATTCCAAAGCTTACTATATCCCGTAAAAAGGATTTCCATGTTACTTTGTAAGGGCATGTTCTCAGTCCGAGCTGTGACCATGTAGAATAATGGTTTTAACGGTTTTCTGTGTTGGGTTTCCTCAGTTTTTTATTGTTTTCAGAATTGATTTCAGCACTAAAATGTATTGGCCAATAAACTAAGACTAGACTAGCATGAGATACACTTTTTGGTTGTTTTGAAAATTAATGGTGTACATTGTCGCATTTTCTTCAAGATTTCATTCGATTAGGTGCTCAAATTGTTCACAGACTATTTACTATATCTATTCAAAGCCTTCTAAATCACTATAGCTCACTATTGTGTGGTAAAATACTGACAAAGTAGTCCTCAAATTTCTCTGTAAGGTTCAGTTCTTGAGGTAGTGAGCTACCAATATTATCGAAGTCCTGGGGTCTCCCCCAGACCCTGTTAGTGTCTTCTTATGCGGGAGATGGTGGGTTCGAATTCCACCGGCATCAGGGATTTTTCTGAATTCCTAGCTGTACCTCGGATGTCGGCTACAATGACCCAGATGTTGGCGCGCTGTAAAAAATAAATAAAAATAATCGAAATCTATAATTAACCGAACAGTAGGTAAAATGTATCTATCTGTGAATCCAGGATCGAGTTTTGAATTTCATAGCAATTAAAATACGGCTCTCTTGCTTATTCGTTTGATTGTTTTTTTCTAACCGCGCAGAAATATAAAACCTCTCTCCCATTTGGTATTTCAATATTTAAAAGTTATACCGAGAAAATTAAAGAATGAATTTCATTGTTTAAATATCTAATGGTTATTTATATTCTTGCTGGTCTTAATTCTTCGTTTTTTTGGTTTGAAAAGCTAACTTTTATCACGGCGTTGATTTCATTTACACTTAATAACTTTGCAAATTAACAATTTGGTTTGCCCAGCTTCTAACGGGCCCATTTTTCTCATTTTAGTTGCATACAGAAATAATGCTTAGTAGTGATACACTAATCAGCTGTTGAGAAATGATAGTTTTCAAGTAGATTCCAGTTTGATGAACAGACTTTGTTGGTTAGCGATAATTTTCAAGCATTTTTCACGTTTCAGATGTTGAATGCTAGTTTTTAGTTGAAAGAACGAAAATTGTGGTTGATCTCATTTTAAGAGGTGCAAATAGCTTTTATATCAAGGATATTTGTAGAGGTAAAAATATAATACGTTAGTGTGTTTTTGATGCTTCCAAGTATTTTTGCATCCAATCTACAGTTACTGCATAACTTGGACGTTTGTATTTTTTTTTCTTTGCCGCCGGATGGAGAGGTGAAGGGTCTTCCTATTGGCTTATCTTAATTAATTTATATATCTGTGTCTATTTGTATCTATATTTGTTTGTATGTAGCGTATAGTATATGGCGCTGTAGAGTGTTGTCCAAGTCTTCTTTAATCAACTTATATTTTTGTGTTTATTTGTTGGAGAAATGTGAAATTCGGGTGTGAATTGAGCCATGTTTTCGCAACTAGGTAGAAAGCATTTTTTGCTTTGGCACCCGATATGTCGAATTAACCCTTTTTGCAGTACTTGGCCATTTCTCATAAGCCATCTAATGTCCCTTTATTATTATCGTAAGATTTATAAGGAGATCTTTGTTTTGAAAGAAAACAAATTTGTAAGACTAAAGCAATGAATGGGGTTTATGCAGAGATGGTGGAGGGGGGCACAATACTTAGGCGGGATTATTCAAATTTTACCTCAGGAATAACAATACCTCTTCATTTTCACTCCTTGCCATAAAAGCTTTCTTTAGCTTGAATACATTAGCATGCTTATAACTTGGAGGATAAGGGATTTTATTATTTTTTTGGGGGTGAGGGAGGATGTGATTTTTAATTATTCTGTGATTGAAGATAAAGGGGGTTTCACAATGAATCCCACTTCGAAGCAAGAAAATGTGTCAGGGAAACATCTTCTGGTAAATAATTAAGTCTGTTAAAACACTGACAGTCAACTAAGGAAATACTTATTATTGTACGATTTGCGAACCCGGCAGAAGACATATCTTTTCCTCTAACCCCACCCAGTCCTCCTATATCTTCCAAAACTACCTTTTAATTCCTACACCTTGTACTTCTAATAAACTCCCGACAATCTCCTAATCTCGGTTCTTAACCCCCGAACCAATGGCTATGGTCCAAAAAATATTCTCATTATACTAATAAAAGCCTGTCTTTCTGCAATTCTACCCATTCTTCTCAACATATACAACTTTTTCCTTCAAAATTAGATTTTTCCGTATCAATGTAAAAATGCCTTCGTCGGCTCTAATAATAACATTTCAAACGCATTTTCTCCGAAAATTTCTGTCCTATCTCCTTGTTATTCAATTTTTCCAAAGCCTTAGAGCACTTGGTCCAATCTCAAGTATCCACCCACCTTGAAGAGAATTGTCTCCCTACATTTCCCCGTCCATCATACTCCATACGTTCAGCGCTCATAAAAATCACCCATGAAATTCAAACTAACATACTAGACCAAGACTTAACCTTATCCCCGACCTTATTTTCTGGATACATTAATGATTTTACGCTTTACATAGTCCATTCCAAGTTCCATATCTGCGCTAGTGATACCTAAATCTACCTTTGCTTGATGCCAAATCGCTCTCTTTGCTACGAGCTGCTGTGGACAAGCTGCAAGTAGATCTTCATAATATGACTACGTGGGCAGCAGCCTCTTGAATCCGGATTTGTCCAAAACCATTGCAATAGATTCCTAATACGTCATAAGTTCCAACAAACCTTTTTCAGTCCTTTAACATATCAGCAAACCTATAAAATATTGTAAATCAGTTGAAAACCTTGGAATCATATTTGATCAAACTTTTTCCTGAAAAAATCATTATTCCCCAAGTTTCCAACAAAGACCCGTCAGCTCCTTGTAAACTCACTCTTATTCCCCCGGGCGAATATGGTTGTTTGGTCTACACTAGACATTCTGGCGATCTCGAGGCAAAACCAAGCGCCTCATAAACAGTTCCTTTCGTATTATACTCGGATCATAAGTTACTTCTTCTGCTTTTCTTTATCAATCAATTAATCCCGAAGAACTTATTATATCTTTCTACTACTTCAATTCAAATCCTCTGTTCACAACCGTAACACCCGCTCTCGTCCTTCCGATCGTTTAGTTCATTTTCATCGTACAGCTTTTTACAAAAAATCATTTTTCAGTGCCACCTCCCTATGGATTCCCTTACCTCTGTTTGTCCGACAAAGTGACATCCTAGAATCCTTTAAATCCCAATCGATAGAAATGTTTGTATTGAAGCAATACTAATTAATAATAATTACATTTTTTATTTCAAAATTATTCTAAGGGATATGCGTCCCTGAATTAGAAAAAAAATCATTTATATTTCATTTATATATATACATATATATATATATATATATATATATATATATATATATATATTTTTGATCAAACATTTAGAAAATGTTACGTGTTACACTAAAATTTTCAGATGTTCCGGATTGTGTCTTGAGGTTAACTTCATAAACGGTGTTCCTCCGTGCGGGAGTAAAGAGGAAATGCGCTGAAAAAAAAGAGTTCTTTCAGCATAATGGTGAAATATGTCTATACAAATTGAAAGGCATTGGATTCTGGATTATTATGCTAATGAGATAATGGATATGTCGCATCAAAGGAGACAAATCCTTTCCCTTATCCAGAAATCACGTAATCTTCACGCGGCTTGAATTTAAACGAGCTCAAGCCGCTCACTTTAAGGTTCTCATGCTATAAAAAGTTCAATTATATATATATATATATATATATATATATATATATATATATATATATACATATTAATTATAATTTCTTATTGAATAATCGATAACTTCGATCGTGTTTGGCACCCGCGGTTGTTATACAAAGTAAAGCGCATACTTCCTAACACATATTTCCTAATCCTGCAATCCTATCTATCAAACCGCACATTCCAAGTAAGATCTGGTTCCGCACTGTCCAGTTCCCATCCTATATCCTCTGGAGTACCGCAGGGAAGTATTCTTGGTCCCCTCCTTTACCTTTTGTACACCGCAGATATCCCCACCAATCCCAGCACCCACTTAACTACCTATGCTAACGATACAGCCATATTTTCCTCCTCTCCTGATTCTGTAACTTCTTCCTGTTATGTACAAAAACATCTGGAGTCTGTCGAGCACTGGTGCAACAAGTGGAAAATTGAGGTTAATCCTCAGAAATGCTGCCAAATTACGTTCCCCCTCAATAAGAGAGCCTGCCCTCTAGTCGTCATGTTCAGCAGAGAACTCACCATATCCAACAAGGTACGCTACCTGGGGTTATTACTGGACAGTAGGCTCTCTTGGAACCCACACACTTGACTGAAAAGACAGGAACTGAACAGGAGATGCGGACTCTTACGATGACAAAACTGACAATACACAACAAACTCATTGTATACAAAACCATAATCCGACCTATTTGGACTTACGGACTTTATCTCTGGGGAACAACTAAAACTTCTAACATACAGAGAATACAGGCATTCCAATCCAAAGTCCTCCGCAAAATAGTCAATGCTCTTTTCTACGTTTCCAATAAAACTCATCCCAAATGACCTCAACATCTATTTCGTTCAAGAACTAGCAAAATCCCGCTTCCTAACCTTGCATTCCAAACTGTCCTTCCATCCCAATCCCAGAGCACAAAAACTTTCCTGGCAAACCCACCCAAAAACCTCGCCTAGAAGTCTAAAGAGACATTGGCCTCGTGACCAGCTAACTGACTAAGGACAAAACATTATTCTAAGTAGGAAGTGCCAGTATTGATTGGCTCCTTCTAAAAGTGTTATTATTATTATTTTTTCCAATTTAATTGTTTTTTGTTTGTTTTTTATGTATTTTTTCTTAATTTATTTATTTGTTTTTTATTTATTTTGTCTTTTAACTCTGTATTAATCAATTTCTGTATAATTATTATTTATATTTGAGAGCAAACTTAACTAATGTACTCTCCAAATGTATGTACTGCTTTTAAATAAACGTATTACTAAAAAAGAAGAATAATCGATAACTATATCGAATGCTTTATTTACAGAAAGTAACAAGGAGTTTCATATAGAAGAATTAAAATCATAACATTCTCTGTTTAAAATGTTTTATTTCTAGGTAAATATAAGATAATAAATTTTAGATAATGTCTCATCTTCAGTGCTTTTACTTCGAGTATGAATTGCATTAGATCCTTACGGAGCTCAAAATGGTTCTCATTTGTCGTTATGAAATAACGTGTAAGTGTCCCGAAATGGGTGCATTATATAAGAATGCTCTATTTGACAACAAATAATTACGTTAATTATCATAATCATTCTGAAAGATGAACAAATTGTCACCGCACCGCTGCCATTATGTGCCGGACGTACTTTTGCTGCCTTTTGGTTCTATTGAAAAATTATTATAACCGTAAAGTAAGCCCGCCAAGATAACTAAGCATCAAAAATGACGATGGAGTAGGCTTTTATTGGGTTTATATTCTACTGAATCGACACCTTTGTTTTCTTGGTCTTCTGCTAAAAGATTCATTAGTTATATTTTATCGCCAAAAAATTCGCTCTTCTTATTGAATTCCAGCAGAAAATCAATTTTTTTTATATATAAATTTTTAAAAATAACTTGAAAATATGATATAAAATTTCCTATGAAAATAAGACGACAAAAATAAAATACATATGGACTTTTCGCCCCAATATATTAGTTACCCTAAAACACGATAAGATTACTCAGTTCCTTCGAATCAGACGTTTTAAATTGTTTTTTTTTTCCTCTTCGAAAGCTCTTCCTCTCGTTTATTATTTAATATTCAACGAATATTTTCAGTGGAGAAAAATATGAGGTATTTCATTTCAACCAATGAAATATTTTATTTAATTCTCTTATTTTTCAATTAATTAATTTCTGGATTTCCCTGAACATTTGAGAGGATTTAGAGATTGTAGGTTGGGATATGTATATATATATATATATATATATATATATATATATATATATATATATATATATATTTTTTTTTTTTTAAACGCGACGATGTGGAATGAACGAAGTGCTTATTTAATTAACACATTATTATCCAGTAGGAAACTGCATTGTAATTATTAAAATGGCCAATGTTTTAACATTCATCATTCATTTTATTTTTTTGGGGGGTGTTTTTATGATAGTGTTGTTTTTTGCTAAAATCCAACACTCTTCCTCATATGTCCCTCTGTTAATTGCGTAAAATATGATAAAAATTATATCATAATATTTCAAGTCTGACATTTGAACAATGAACAAATCAGACAAATTATTTCTTTCTCAGTGAATGTACAAATTACATGTTTACCCCGGAGATAAAGTACACCATGTTACATATTTGTAATCGTTTAGGAGAGCCTATTCTCCATTACCTTGAACTATTACAATTTTTTTGTTCGGTACTTAAAGAAACAGTATAACGATTTTTTTTTACATTGTTATTGGCATTGATAGATAATTGGAAGTATTTATCATAGTCGAACAAAACCTCCACATGGTCTATTTTACCCCAAATGAAAACGGACATGATTTTATTTTTTACTGTCTTGTCTTCGTTATTAATGGGAACAGGACATAGTGCCCTATACCATTATACGGATCGAAAAATCCACATTAAGAACATGTTATTAAGTCAATCAAGTAAAAATGGACTTGTTTCGTTTACCTCCGGCGTACAGATATATAAGCATACAGATATTTAACGTAGCTATAAATATATATATATATATATATATATATATATATATATATATATATATATATATAAATCACGTGTCTGTTTTTCTGTTTGTTTGTTCCTTATACAAATCCACACCGTTTGACCGATTTTGACCAAACTTGGAATAATGGTAGGTCTTGATACGAGAAATCTCCTAGGCTAGGTCAAAAAAATCTACCAGCTGTCTGTCTGTATGTTTGTCCCTTATACAAATCCACACCGTTCGTCCAATTTTGACTAAACTCGGTACACATGTGGATCTTAATCTGAGGAGTGTCGTAGGCTAAGTCAAAAACGTCTACCAGCTGTCTGTCAGTATGTTTGTCCCTTATACAAATCCACACCGTTCGTCCGATTTTGACTAAACTCGGTACACATGTGGATCTTAATCTGGCGAGTGTCGTAGGCTAAGTCAAAAACGTCTACCAGCTGTCTGTCTGTATGTGCTTTTTTTTTTTTTATTTATTTAAATAAAAATCCACACTGTTAGACCGATTTTTACCAAACTTGGCATACATGTATGTCTTGATACGGGGGGGGGGGGGGGTGTTATAGGTTAGGTCAAAGTCGTCTAGGACTCCCAGTTGGGAGGTCACGGGTTCGAAACAGTTACAGATTCGTGTTATTTGATTTTAATAATACTTATTTGGTTTCTAATTTATTTAGGCTTTTCTATATGCAGAAAGTAGGTGTAGCATGGCACGCCGGGTAACAGCTAGTATATATATATATATATATATATATATATATATATATATAGGTATATATACAAAAGGTGTGGCGTAAGTAATGGATAATATGGTACCTGCGGGTAGAGGACGTTATGGCGGTTCAGAAAAATATATTTTATGTTTATTAAAACTCCTTCAATTTTCGAGATATACCACATTTTCGAAAATTCCCCCAAAAAGTTTACTCTTCGCCACTCTTTTTGGCGTCACGGCTTCAAATGAAGGAATTTTTACTCTCTGTTTTTTAGCTAGCATTCCTAGATAAATATGCTATCAAATGTAGACCAAGATGAAACTAGCAATCTTCCTGAGTGATGTGTAATGTTATATTTAATTGTTGGTGTACATGGAAATGTTTTACTGTTAAAAAGGTACCTACATTATTTTAATTCATCGTTATATATTAAACGATTATTATATCCTCGGTTATAAAATTTAGGGCACTATCCTTCAATAGCACAATATCTCCATCTCTGTTGAAACTAAGGAATGCGATAAACTAGGAAAAATAAAAAGATAAGACCTCAGACACTAAAGTAAAAGAAAAAATCTATAAAAAACTCTAGAGAAAAAGGAAATGTTGGCTTTCCTCAAGACTTAGGAACGTGATTGCTTTGGTCCTCACGTATAGAGTTTATTGGTAACTCCGGACTAGTTTCTTCTTGGTCTATTTAGGATTGATGTATACTTCCGCCGTTGGGATAATTTCAAAGAGTACTTCTACTCTTTTTATTGTTTTTTTTTTATTTTATTGTGAAAATTAATTATTTTTTCAAAAAGAAAGCCTAAATTTGTTTCCTAACGTATTTTCAGAAGATTGTTTATATATAAATACAGTGAAACCTCCCTATAGCGGACACATCTGGGAGAACCAAAGTTGTCCACTATAGAGAGGTGTCCGCTATACAGAGGGGTTGGTCGAGATGAATACCTACCGGATTTGTACATTTAATTCATGTTTTAATTAACCATTTAATAATTACCCATCACAAGTTTTTTTAAGCATATAGAAAGAAGTTCTATAAGAATAAACTTAAAAAAAGTTTTTATTCTAAAAAGTTTCAAGCATAAAGAAGTTCTTAGTTCTCGGACAACATTTTTGTCACAATTTTCCGTCCATTTCTTCAAAATTTCATCTTTCTTTATCTGTATTTCTGCTGCTTGTGTTTTCCCTATCTTAAAAAAAACTCTGTAACTTTACGCACGCCACATTTTCCGCGATTGGAAAATGTTATCACGTCAATTATTTCTTTAAGTGTCAGAGATTTCCGATTAGACATATTGAAGAGAAAGCATGATATATGATGATACTTACTCAACATAAGCTAAAAACCAACTTAAAAGTGAAGAGAGGGAAGTTCTGCGGAAAGAATGTGAAGGAATGCCAGCGGGAAAATCATATGCTTCTGCTGAAAAGGAAGAGGTTCCTGTTGTGAAGTTCCTAGGAAGATATTACTAGTCACTAGTCTATATATATGTTATTCTCACAAAGAGTTTGTTATTGTTAACGCATTTTTCTGGAAACCTACACCGATAGAAACGCTTCTATAAATAGCATTAGCTGTAATTGTCCGTAGTAGGGAGGTAAAAATTCAGGTTTTTCTGTCCGTGTCCTTGGTCCGCAATATAGAGGTTTATTTCACCTATAGAAAAATTCGGGACTGAGAAAAAATGTCCGTTAATAGAGGTGTCCGCTGTAGGGAGGTGTCCGTTAAGGGAGGTTTCACTGTATATATATATATATATATATATATATATATATATATATATATATATATATGTATATATATATATATATATATATATATATATATATATATATATATTAATTCTCGTGAATGATGACCCAAAGAAGAAACAAGAAATAGTGAATATATATATATATATATATATATATATATATATATATATATATATATATATATATATATATATAAAACTTGAAACGCATAGATATAAAACCATAGGTTGTTACACACTGAGTTTCATAAAACTTTAGGCCCGGTGCACAACGAAGAATATCTCTCTCTCTCTCTCTCTCTCTCTCTCTCTCTCTCTCTCTCTCTCTCTCTCTCACTCACTCACTCACTCACTCTCTCTCTCTCTCTCTCTCTCTCTCTCTCTCTCTCTCTCTCTCTCTCTCTCTCTCTCTCTCTCTCTCTCTCTCTCTCTCTTTCAGCATCTAGTGGGTAGGATGAAACAATTATTTTGTCGATCTTCTTTCATTATTGCAACTGGAATTTCTTCGGAAATGCTATTTCGTACCATATCGGGGCAGCAAAAGTTCTAAGATAAGACCTTCTCAAAAAACATTTCTTCAAAAGACGGACTTTTATGGTTCGGAATGCTACTCGAATAACATAATTTAAGGATCATCTGTCGTCTAACAACACTGTGTTTTCCAACAGGTAATAATCCTAGTGAACACTAATGGAACTAGACATGGAATAGTTGAACGGCTGAAAGTTCAAGTTTCAGAACGGACTTAGCTAAGTTGCTGATCCCGTAAGCTCCAAGGTATGTTGAACTTATGCTTACTATGTGGCTTTCAGTTTGCTTACTCTCTCAACTCTGACTTAAGCTAATGCGCCTTTCTTGCACATGTTGACAGCTGGATTATTGTCATACCTGTAGCTAAGGGGTTTAATATTCTCAATTATGTCCTTTAAAATGGAAGAAGGCCATATATTACTAAAACTTCAACTATAGATTAATTTATTTTTATTTTTTCCTCTACACGTTTCGCGCCACTGGGCTCCTATTCAGGAGAAACTTAAGTATGTACATTTTATTTCAAACTCAACTTTTGAAGAACGTCTGCTGGCAGGGCCGCGTCTAATCTAATTAATTAGATAAAATGGCCGTTGATAAAATTATGATGGTGCAAAACATGAAGAGAACAAAATAAAAATAACTTCATAAGAAGAAGAATTTTTAATAATATATGACCTTCAGCCACTTAAAAACACAATTTTGAGACCAAAACTCACAATCCTATAATATTTAATATTCCGAATATTGGTTTAGTCGAGTTTGTTAATGTCGCGGTTAAAATTTGAAATTATTCATAATAATTAATATGCTCAAAAAATATCAGTCCTAATTTCTTCTTGAGCCCTTAAGTGGTTAATAACATCCTCGATGGGATGAGTATTTCATCAAATAAAAAAAATGAATATATAAGAAATATATATATATAAAAAAAAAACAGAACTCTGAGTTCATATCGTCGATACAAATGCAAAGTATCGAATGTGAAAAAACGCATTTTTCATTTGAAATATTTGCTGATTGCTGTTGGACTGATGGATGGCAAACTCTCGAATCTAAGCTCATACAGTGAAAGGAGGATGTAACCACTGTCAAAAAGTCGAATCGACCATATTTCGAAAACTAAAGATATCTCGAAAAACCTTATAGAGTTCAACTTGTAGCATATTTAATCAGCTTTCATTTGTTATAGAATGGTCATGTCGATAGGACGCAGGGTTTCCGAGATATAAGTGAAAACCCGAAAAATGGGACCTTCTAAACCTCCCCTCCCCTCCAGCACAAAGGCTACTATTGAAAGGGCGAGGACTATTGATATGTTGACCTCCGTACTAGCCGAAACAAAGTTATGAAGTCAAAAATTGTGTTCCAAACATTTCCATCTATAACTCTTAGTTACCTGGACTATTAGTCGCTAAATTTCAGATTTCACGATGAACACTGAAATTATTTTTCCGTTTGAAGGAAAATACATAAAATAGCAAAGTAACATATATTATTGAAGGGAATGCAAGACTCTACAACCCTATAACCGTTATTTTTTTTTGGCCTCATCATTGAAGAGTTATCCCGTCAAAACGGGGAAAAAATATGCGGCAAAAGTTTATTTCCCCAAAATGACAGACATTCAAGAGCGGATATTTCGAAAACTAAAGATATCTCGAAAAACTTTATAGAACAGAACTTGTAGGAAATTTAATCAGCTTTCATTTGTTATAGAATAGTCATGTCGCTAGGACGCAGGGTTTCTGAGGTTTAAACGAACTCTTGAAAAATGGGACCTTCTAAACCCCCCCTCCCCTCCGGCACAAAGGCTACGGGCGAGGACTTTTGATATGTTGACCTCCTAACTAGCTGAAACAAAATTATAAAGTCAAAAATTGTGTTCCAAACATTTCCATCTATAGCTGTTTTTATTCGGCATTCGTTGCCTGGACTGTAGTCAATTTTCTGAGATTCATTTTACTCGAGAAATAAATAAAGTTAAGCTAAATAAAGTGAACGTTACTTTTCAATAGAGTATTTATTTTAAAAGTTTCCCCTAGTTTATTCCCATACTCCGAGATCTACACAAAACATTATCACCACATTGATAAGGTTTCATTGATAACTACATCATAGCTGGGAAGAAGAGTTTTATGATCTCTTGTTCTAGAGATCAGTAGAAGAATTCCCCCCGAGTTAGAACGAGATGAAAGGGCGAGTTAGGATCTCTACTCCTTGGATTACTTTCGGAAGCTTAACTCAAATCTAAAATCCCGCCAATTAAATTTCGCGAAAGGGCGGACCCTTTCGTTTTTTACTTACTTTCCGAACCTTTCATTTAGTGCAATTAAAAGAGTCGGACTATTTAACAATTTCCCTTTGATCCGCTCCTAAGAACCTGATGGTAGAATTCTGCTGGGAGATTTAATATTTTTTATTAACTAGGCATTTCGTTTTATGAGTTATATTGATTAGGAAGAAAGTGAAATAATATGCCTTAAATATAAAAATTTAATTTAATAATTTATTTAAATATTAACGCCCATTATTATTAACTAAAAAAACTTTAATAAGCGGTTATGCCTGCCAAAAAGTACAAAAGTACGTTATTATTTGATTTTTTTTTTTTTTTTATGCACGGTTTAGGAGCTGTAAGCAAAAAACAAATAAAATGTCCAAAAATTTTAATTTTTTTCAACTGTTGCGCAGTTAGCACAGGTCTTTCGAAGCTGAAAAATTGGGTACACATTAACTGGGGTGGTCCTGAACAACACCCTGAAAAATCAGCGTTAAACGTTTTTTTGCGATCTCGATGTCTTAGGTGACTGGAGTATTCGTGATTTTTCCTCAAAAGATCCAAAGATTTGTTTGCATCATTCCATTTAAATTGAAAATGTAGCACCATTCCCTTATATTCTCCAGGAACCCGTTCTTCGAACGTTTTGTAATCGCAAAACCAAATACTTTTTTCCAAAGCCGTGTCATCTTCCTTAACCTTTAAGTACTGAGGTATGGTCCCTGGGACCTTTTGTTTACTGAAATTTGAAATAAATTATATATTCATTGATTGTGTGCAATCAAAAGGGATATAGTAGGGGGGATTTCTAGAAATGGCTACCATAAGGTCCCAGGGACCATACGTCAGTACTTAAAGGTTAAAATTAATATTGTTGGATCTAAATAAATTGAAATAGATCATCGTTTGTTTTGTTTTCCATTGTGTCGAGACGGGAGACATCAGACTGATTCCTAGAAGGAACGGAAGCAACCACTAATTGGATTAATAAAGCCGCGCAGGTATCAATAAAATATCTGCTGAATAGACAAGTTTAGGCAAGATTTGACAACGTTGTAAATTCAACAATATACTCCTAAAAGAGTGCCAAGTCGAATTTTTTGGGGAAATACGGGCGATTTGCGAAATCAATTAAATAAAATTGTTTTCTTTTTGACGTAAAAAAAAAAAAAAAAAAAAAAAAAATTGGGTGAATTTTTAAAAGCCTTTCTTTTGCCAGTTTTTAATTAATTATAATACCCTTATTGTGTACTGGAAGCAAAAATAATTTATACAATAAAATAAGAGTACATGGCCAATTTAATAAGCTAAGGAGTTTATCGAAATATCAGTAATAATCTGGCTTTATGTAAAAGCCAATGCAATAATATGACTAAAAATAAATCTGGTCAATAGAAAAGGGTTTATTTGTTATTAAAAATTCAATCAAAATCCCAAATTAAAAAGTTAATTTTTCCCCCAAATGTCCAACATTACTGTGGGATCGCCCCACTGTGCGGTCGAAAACGAACCCACCACCTCCCGCTTATGAATCTAAGGCGCTAGCCACTAGACCAGTGTTCAACACGCAGGTTCATTGTGACTAGGTAATTAAAATATGTGAATCAATCAAATCAGTCCCGTAACAGGCCTCAAGGGCCTAGAGGGGCTGATACTGTAGAGGTATCTGGTTCTTGGGCATACGGCAAACTAGGGAGATAATGTGTTCAGTGGAATGCCCCGGCCGCCTGATTTCCCCCTTTGCAGGTAACCATTAATAAATGAATTAAAAGGCTGGTTTGGCCTAGAGACGGTCTGGGAGGCTGAATCTAACCCACGAACCAGGAAACTAAAAGATAAAAATCTTAAGTGCTCGTTCGGGATTTGAACTCAGATCCTCCAGCTTATTAGTCCAGTGCTCTACCACTTAGCTAACGTCGTCCCTAAAATTTGTGAAAATTCAGGTAAATATAAAGTTCGTAATAATTAGGAGCACTATTATATTAAATACAATTAACTTAGAGAAGAATATTTTAAGAGTAATGCGTCAAAAGTTAAATCAATTATATTAATATGTATGTTTAGAAAAAAAAAACTTCCTATATAAGGCCATGCAGCCTGTTTTCAATAAATAAATAGAAACTTTTCTTAGTTAATGTTTGTATTATTCTTATTATTATAATGTTATTTGCGTATCAATTAGATTTGAAAATATTCACTTCACAACCGTGCCATTAAGAATTGCAAGTTTAGTTAGCAAGAATGCCTCATACAGCTGATCTCAAAAGCAGGCTCGCCTGTCAATAAGAGAAATTGTCACTAGATAGTGAAATCCGAAGTTTGAGTGTCATAAAAGGCAGTTTAGCTAACATGGGTTATGACTGTGCCCGCGGAGGGTTTGGCAAGATAAGAAGGCAAGATTACCTCGGGTAGGTATTAGGAAAGTAAGAGGGGAGATAAGACCGCTTACCTTACCATCATCCAACATTTAGGGAAGTATTCTAGGCCTAAAATCCCAAGGTACTTCAATAACTAAGGAAAATCTCATTGCAGACTTTCTGGATATGAACGCCTAAGAACGGTAATAAGATGTTATACTTTTCGACAGGGCTGGGCAAAAATTAGCGGTCACTAAAAGCTATTACATCAGCGCTACTCTACAAACCAGGCGCTAAAAACTAGCGCTTAACGACAGCTGGGCGCTAATCGCTAATTTAGTTCTGAAATGTTTAAATATCGTTGTAGCTAATAGCAAATTAGCTTCAGTATAGTTACGACTACAACATATTGTCAACACAAAGGTCACTTCCGGTCCACTTCAGTCCCTTATTGGTACTCTTCCGTTCCTATTTTACTCCACATCCGGTCTACCAAGGCCCACATCCAGCCCAACATTCCCACTTCCGGTCAGCTCTGAGCAACTTCTAGTGGCATTCTTGCCCGCTCCTGTACCTCTTTCGCTTCTCTCTAGTTAACTTGCAATCACACCTGGGGCACTAAATCAACTTCTAAATCACTTCCGGTCGACGCATTCCACACCCCGTCCACGCTGTGAAACTCCAGTTCGAACTGGTTCGCTTCCGGTCACCCACGGAAACTGGCACATTTTTCGTCCACTATATAAAATCAGGTCGAACTGGGACACTTCTGGTTTCTGAAAATTACTTTTGGGACACTATATTCATCCCTGATTATATTCCAGGGGGGAATCTGGGAAACTGCCAGTCATTTCGAGTCTCTCGTGATCACTTCTGGCTAACTTCCGTTCTCGTATAATTTCTTCTTGGTCATTATATTCATCTGTGGGTAGTTTCCGGGTGAATCTAGGGAAGTTCCGGTGTCCCACAAGTAATTATGAGAGACCGGAATAGATCCGGACTTGACTCAGGAGTAAATAAAACTTATACATGTACATTACTCATCTTTAAAATATCCATTAAAATATTGGGATTTTAGTGTCAGTTTTTAATTTAGGTGTGGAAAACGTGAAGTATTATTAATTAATGGATATTCCGCCTTAAATTTAACCAAAATATCCATTAATTAATAATACTTCACGTTTTCCACACCTAAATTAAAAACTGACACTAGTCCAGACAGGAAGGATTTGCGACCAGTTCCTGTTTGGTCGTTCTTCTGAAAAACTGCTTCAATTACTTCCATCTATGGTGTTCTCTATTTGTCCTATCTTTCTCTCTCTCTATCCCAATCCTCTCGTTTGTTCCCAAGACTAATCCTACAGGTAGCTCTAGGATTAGGAGTAAGGGCCAACGAGTACTAAAAACGGCTATGCTCCGGTAATTGGGTACATTTGTCTTTCTCACAGATCGAAGAGGGAAGAGGGCTGTGGCAAGAGTGGATAAGAAGAGGAGAGAAATAAAATGGAAACAGTATTTAGTTCCGCAACTAAGGTGATAAATTTATTTTGGCAACTGATTATTTGGTTATAAAAAGTCTGTTAAAATAAAATTAATAAATAATAATACCGAGTACAGAAACAATTAGCAGCTAAACGAAAACCATAATAATAAAACTACATTTTACAAATAAAATGGTTTTATTGTTGCTGACGTTTCGGCTTGAAACCAGACAAGAAGCTCAAACCACAATACAGGAAACAATACAGTGAGTGTATAGTACAGTGTATGAACATTGGACAGAAACTACAGGACTTAAATTTTCCATGAGAATCAATGGAATAAAAGAGTTGTTCGGATGTTTACACTTGGACAGTAAACCTGACACACTGATATCAATACCACCTTGGACTATACAAACCTTTGACATTAACTTATCATTCACAACTCACAAAAAGACAGATCCATCAGTGACTCTCTTCTACAGTAATTACTTCAAACAAATTCTAACAAAACACGCAGACTCTCTCAAAATATACACAGATGGATCAAAAACAGAAAATGGCGTAGGAGCTGCAGTGGTTATTGAAGGCACTTCAATTTCTCAAAAACTGCCTCCTGCCTGCAGTATATATGAAGCTGAATTGCATGCCATACTCCTTGCTCTCAAGAATATTCCATCGACACTACATTCACACTTAATCTTATTCAAAGATTCTCTGAGTTCACTTCAGTCACTACAAAAAACATGTACACGTTACACCCTACTTGCACAGAAATCAAAGAACACATTCACATCTTACGTTCAATAGGAAAACAAAGGGGTCTCCCGTGGTCTAATGGCTAGCGCCTTGGATTCATAAGCGGGAGATGGTGGTGTGACGTGGCGCCCTGCGGGGAGTGAGAACCTGCTTTCTCTACCTCTTTGGACTGATAACATTTTATGTTTTATATTTTATTCGCAATTCGCACCACTTGTAAATGTTTACTATCCACAAAAGATAGTCAATTTTCTTCTCCATTTTGGATGTAATAGTTTTTGTATACAATTTAAGATTTTTATTCTTCTGTTTTTTTCCCGTGGTCGGTAGGCCTTGGGGGAGTGGAGGCGTCGGTTCTAGGGGAGTCTGTGAGAAAATGGCGTAGAAGCAGGTGCTAGAAAAAAAGTTTTTCTTTGCAAGTATGAGGTTTCCAGCTTTTAAGGAGGGACTGAGGCGTCCTTTTTGTTAACAATGAAAATGAAGATCCAGTAGCACGAAGAGGCGGCATTTGTCTTCTCCGTTTATCGTTTTGGCCGAACATGTGATTGGAACTCCATGTGGTAGGCTTTTAGAGCATATTGTGGGACATATGAGTGAGTAACCCATACATTTTATCTTCTGCTGGACACCAGTCTCCACGTTTCATTTATCTCCAGGCCTCATTTAAATTTTTTTCTTTTTTTGCCGTTCAAGTACTGCCATGAGTGCAAGTAACTATATTGTGCTTAGTTTAAAAATTTGGGAAAAGTTAAGTTTACTATCGCTAAATAAGTTATTGGCAATGCCAGATTACCAAAATTTTGTGTTGTTGTAATTTGATATTGGTGGCTATGCCAGGTTTTGGAATTGTACATGTATTTGCAATTCAATAATTCTTCACTATGTGTTTACTATGCCAATTTATTGGATAGTTATGGACTTCAGTTTTATCGTCATGTATTATTCTCATGTAATTATTGGCCAGGCCAGACTATGGAATTTTATGAGTTTTTGAGAATTGTCTTTTCCCAAATTAAATATATTTGATATATATGTGTTTATGCCTCTATCGAAAGTCTATTTTTGGCTTCTTCCCAGATTACTGATTGTATCTGGTGTATGTTCATGATTTTATTCAAAGTCTATATTTTTGCTTCTTCCCAGTTTAATAATTATACCTGGTGTATGTATATGTGTGTATATATATATATATATATATATATATATATATATATATATATATATATATATATATATATATATATATATGCTTTTATCGAGAGTCCAATTTTTGGCTTCTTCCCAGATTACTGATTGTATCTGGTGTATGTTCATGATTTTATTCAAAGTCTATATTTTTGCTTCTTCCCAGTTTGATAATTATATCTGGTGTATGTGTATATATATACATATATATATTTATGCTTTTATTAAGAGTCTAATTTTGTTCTTCCCAGATTACTGATAGTATCTGGTGTATATGCATATATGTTTATCTATCGATATCTTTTACTATATTATTCAATATGTGAATAATATTAATCCTTCTTGATATTTCTATGTATTAATGATATTTAAAATATATATATACAAGCTTACCCTTTATTGGGAATTTATTTTTTTTTTTGTTGTATTTATAGATATTGATTGTGTTTGGGTATATGGGTTTGAATAATATTAATCCTTCTTGATATTTCTATGTATTAATGATATTTAAAATATATATATATACAAGCTTACCCTTTATTGGGAATTTATTTTATTTTTTTGGTATTCATAGATATTGATTGTGTTTGAGTATATGAGTGTTTACATTTTTATTGGGAACTATTTGTGGTATTTCAAGATATTTACTATATTTAAGGTATATATATATATATATATATATATATATATATATATATATATATATATATATATATATATATATATATATATATAGGTATATGTATTTGTTGTTTTTTTTCTGGGAACCTTTTGTACTTATCTCAATATAGTTACCAGCTCTGAGTATCTTGTTGTGTTCTTTTAGCGCGGTTCCTCCCTCCCCCATAGGGAGGAACCCCGCTTATAAGGTTGATACAATGAAACGATCCGGAAGTGCCGACTAGAAAATTTTGCGTTTCAGAACCCCTAGAAACCGAAAATAACGGTGGTTCAAATTTGTATATATATATATATGTATATATTTATTTATATATATATATATATATATATATATTTGTCTGTTCGCTCTCTAAATAGAAGACGAATGGTCCGATTTTGATGAAATTTGGTACAAAAATCTGTCGTCCAATTTGAAAGGTCAAGTTCGTTAACCAGCAAAATCCGCCCACTGGAAGATGGCGTTTGGGGCGAAATTCGCGCAGAAAAAATCGTAACGCTTACGTTTTTGAGTTCATAAGCTTGTAAGTACTCGTTTTATAGGCTTCTTGGGCTAGGAAAACGAATGAAACCATTTTCAAGGCGATAGCTTTAACCGTTGTTGAGAAAATTGGAAAAATAGTTTTTGAATACCGTTTTTGGTTTGGGTACTTAGAATAACGGGATTCAGTTGAAACATTATCTGCATGTTCTACTTTCATTAAAACTAGTATGTTGAAAGTTATGTTACGTTTGGAGTTAAGGAAGGGTTAGAATAAAATATTTTATGAACAGACATGAAAAGTTTTGGAAACTTCGTATACTTTCATTATTATCTCGAACACGGTTGGGAAATCGTGGTAAGTGGATTGAAACTATTTGAAAGCTTACTAAATTCTCTACAAAAATGATTCTAAAACTATTTTTGATTAGGTTATGTCAATCGGAGAAATAAGTGCGTAAAACTTCAAATATGTCTGTTTTGTTCTTATGAACGGGTTTTTGTCGTTCTTTTTGTCTCTTTCCCTTGGTTTTTTATTGCTTTTTATTTTTGTAATTTCTTATGTTGTATTTGTAAGGAAAATGTATGTGTGTGTAAAACAGGATAGGTAAAATGAGACCAATTTTCTGTTGTCAGAAATAATAAAAAGTTTTGGGAACTTCGTATAATTTCTTAATATCTCGAAAACGGTTGAAAATCTTGGGAAGCGAAAGGTTACCATTCGAAAGCTTACTAAATGGTCTACAAGAATGGTTTTAAAGAAAGTTTTGAATAAGCGATGTCAATCGGAGAAATAAGTGCTTAAAACTTTTAAGTAATTGATTTCGCTTATTCGAACTTTTCTTTTTGTCTGTTTTATTCCTTGTTATTTTTAAATTGCTTATAGTCAGATAATGTATATGACAATAAAACAGATTAAGTAAAATAAGAAGATCAATTTATTGTTAGAAATGTAGCGTTTAAAGAGAGAGATCCCAAGGCTTTCCAAATGCCTCTGAGCGGAGGCCTTTCTGCCCGACTTATGGGAGAGCTGACCCATACAGGTATGATTGTAAATCAACAAAGACCTTTCAAGACTGGTTTGTTTGAGATTTCATTTGGATAGCTGTTTCGCTATTGATCTAAACAAAGTAATAACTTTTTCTATTCTATGCCTTCATAAACACTAGAGATAAGAACGGAACCGCGCTAAGATGACGCAGTTCCTGCGAATCGGACTTTTTTTATTTGGATCACCTGGGTTTCATACCTCATTGAACCTGGCTATCCGTTGGTCTATCCGGATAAATTGTACCACCCCAGGTGTTGGTAAGTGAGTCTCACTTTAAACTGTTTTTCTTTTGTTTTAATATTCTTTAAAATTAAATTTATTTCGGTACAGTGGGTTCGATTCCCAACCTCCGGCAGGAATTTTATCATCCCACGGCTCGCTGGTAAAATTCCTCGCTGCACCCTGGATGTCGGCGCTAATGACCTAGATGTAGATGCGCCGTAAAAAAAAATAAATAAAAAATTAAGAAAACATATAACATTATGGTGGCTGCCAGGACATGAAAACCTTGGACTGAGCACAACTGCTGACATACAAGCCAAGCTTCAAACATCAAAGATGTTACTAGAACGCATCGAAATACCATACAACAAAAATGGCAACTAGAATGGATTAATCTGACGGACAACAAACTAAGACAAATCAAACATACACTTACTGACTGGCCAAACGCATACAGAAATTCCCGGAGAGAGGAAATAGTTCTTGCAAGACTACGAATAGGCCACACACGCATTACTCACGAATACTTGATGACTAATATTGACAGACCAACATGCCAGATCTGCAATACAGAACTAACAGTCAAACATATACTAACAGACTGCATTCTTATAACGAACTTGGACATACCTCGGGACATTACTGACCTACTTACTGATAGCAGTCACCATATTGACAACATTATTACACAATTGAAAAATATTAACATGTACGACAAAATATGAAAACATTCACAACGTAAAGAATTTTAGGCTACTTTATTTAATGTTTAATTTAATTTATTTATTTTTTTACCTCTTTGTTATTTTAATATATTTTACTTAGATTGGTGATTTACTGACTTGGTATTGGAAATATCACTATGAGCAGCACTCAGGTGCAAAAGGGCCATTCGATGCTACTCACTAATGATGTGGAGTATCGTAAAAATAAAATAATAATAATAATAATTAAGAAGCAATGACCGAACCCCGAAAATTCCTACCTTTGCATTATCAACGGTCAACGATCTCCTCTCAATGAAAACCATAATAGTATGATAGGAATTTCGAATAGAGGTAGTAACGTTTAGTACAATATTTACCATTTGAGTAATAAATATTTCAGTATGGGCTACTTTCTGTCAGTAAGTTGTGTAATTCAGAGACGATAATTCCTTCAACTAATTATTTTTGGGATTAAAAATAAATAAATAAGCAGTTCGTTCCTTTAGGTTTAATTTATTATTTAAAATTAATTTCAGAACCTTAGCTCTGAAATTCGTTAAAAATATGTTTAGCTGTGATCCGAAGGATGTTTGGAGTGCATATTGGAGAAGAGTTCCGTTGCATATGGTTGGAGTGAGTGAGGTTTGTTTGGTGAATTCTCTATTGGGTTAACACTAATTTCTTTCTTACTAGCCCAATAGATAGAGAGCTTTGAGCTAATTAAGCTTTAATTCCCCCACAAGATTTATTTTCTAATATCCTTAGTTATTGTGTGAGTATACTGAAAGGCGGGGGGAGAACTTTTGGCAGGCGAAAAACCCCGAAATTGTAGCACTTTTTTGAGTTATTCTTCATTAATTTAAAATCCTTTGATTTTAGATAAAAAAAAACTTCAAATAGGGAGTAAAGAACTTTAAATTCTGCTTCAAATGAACTGATCGGTGTAGAAATTCTGCCAAGTAAAAGTGCTACAATCGCTCGGAAAAAAACAAAACTTTTTTCCAATTTTGTTAAAAACTCTGGTGAGCCTACTTTTAAAGAGTTCCAGCTTGGATTCATCAATTCTTTTCATACACCCCCCTCCCTAAAAGTTAAGGAGCATCAATAACTGATTCTAAAAAGCACAAAAACGTATAAATTTGAGGAATATTAAAATGTTTAAGTAACTATTGAACCAAAATGAGAATTAGTGAAATTTTCATTTGATCGCATTTTGCAAAATTTTGGTTCCTATTAGCCAAAATTTTCTTCTGATTCCACTCTAAATGTACCAAATAACAGTGTATGCGGTATGTTGAGGGGAAAGGGGGTGAGGGGGGGGGGGTAAAGCTTTTTATATTTTTAACAAGTGAAAAAATATTTATTTGCAAATGTAAAGACAGTTCTATTAAGGTTAAAATATTATTAACTAACGTGAAATATATTATAAACGACTCTGACAGCCTGCCTAGTAATTACACAGGTCCAAAAAAAAAGTCCGTCTCGCAGGAACTGCATCATCTTAGCGCGGTTCCGTTCATATCCCTAGTCTAATTTGGAAAGATTAAAATAGAAGAAGTTATTATTTTGGTTCCACCAGTCTTGTTTTTTTTAAAATTAATTATTATAATGGCGTGTCAACCCTTAAGGTCACTAACGCCATTCCTGTGTGTAGTAAAGTCTTGAAAGGTCATGATATATGATCTTACCTGGAAGGGTCGGCTGACACTAGCTCCCGCTTGTTACAAGGTCTTGGAAACTTGGAAATCTAAATTTCTAACAATAAATTTTTTTTATTATTTCACCTATCCAGTTTTATTGTCAATTACATTATCCAACTATAAGCAATTAAAAAATAACAAGGAATAAAACAGACAAAAAGAACCGTTCGAATAAACGAAATCAATTAATTTAAAGTTATCGCTTATTTCTCCGATTGACATCGCCTAATTAAAACTTTCTTCAGAACCTTTTTTGTTGAGCATTTAGTAAGCTTTCGAATAGTAATCTTCCGCTTCACAAGATTGTGAACGGTTTTCGAGATACTAACGAAAGTATACAAAGTTACCAAAACTTTTTTTGTCTGTTAATAAAATATTTTATTCTAACCCTTCCTTTACTCTAAACGTAACACAAATGTCAACATATTAGTGTTGATGAAATTCGAACATGCAGAAAATGTTTCAACTGTATCCCATAATTCTAAGAACCAAAATCAAAGGCAAACAACCCTCCCTAGGAAGGACGCTAGGCAGTTGAAAAGCTATATCTTGGAAATCCATATCTCTAACATTAAATTGTTTTTGTTTTGTTTTTTTCTTAACCTGTTTTATTTTCAATTACATTATCCAACTATAAGCAACTAAAAATAACAAGGAATAAAAAACAGACAAAAAGAACAGTTCGAATAAGCGAAATCAATTACTTTAAAGTTTTAAGCTCTTATTTCTCCGAATGACATCGCCTAATCAAAACTTTCATCATAACCTTTTTTGTAGAGCATTTATTAAGCTTTCTAATGGTATCCTTCCGTTTACCAAGATTCTCAACCTTTTTCGAGATATTAAGGAAAGTATACAAAGTTACCAAAACTTTTTATGTCTGTTAATAAAATATTTTATTCTAACCCTTCCTTAACTCCAAACGTAAACAAAATTTCAACATATTAGTTTTAATGAAAGTAGAACATGCAGAAGATGTTTCAACTGAATCCCATGATTCTAAGTACCCAAACCAAAAACGGTATTCAAAAATTATTTTTCCAATTTTCTCGAAAACGGCTAAAGCTATCGCCTTGAAAATGATTTCATTCGTTTTCCTAGCCCAAGAAGCCTATAAAACGAGTTCTTACAATCTTATGAACTCAAAAACGTAAGCGCTACGATTTTTTTGCGCGAATTTCACCCCAAACGTCATCTTCCAGTGGACGGATTCTGCTGGTTAACAAATTCAAAATAGACGAAAGATTTTTGTACCAAATTTCATCAAAATCCGACCATTCGTCTGGGAGGTACAGAGCGAACAGACAAATATATATATATATATATATATATATATATATATATATATATATATACACACACAAATTTGAACCACCGTTATTTTCGGTCTCTAGGGGTTCTGAAACGCGAAATTTTCTAGTCGGCACTTCCGGATTGTTTCATTGTATCAACCTTATAAGCGGGGTTCCTCCCTATGGGGGAGGGAGGAACCGCGCTAAAAAGAAAAGTGGTTTGTGCTGGGTATCGGACACATTTTTTCTGACGTATTTTTTACCGCTGACCACGAATCTGAAGTCATAATTAGGGGTTAATGAGCAAAAAACGGAGAAAAATGAAAAATCGATAAAAATCAAAACCTTATTGTTTTATTTGGATGATGATTACATGATTATTTTTTCTGTCGTATCCTGACTCTTTTCTCCTCAAATGACCCGTGTAATGGATTTCTGCTGCATTTTCAAATTTGTGTATATATATATCCTTGTTTTGGTGCTTTCCCAATAGATAAACCACATTGAAGCATGATTCACAAACAAAACTGGGTATACAATTTTTTGAATCAAGACAAACTTTCATATTGAAACACTCTTCATACAAAGTCACAAGTCAATCTGTGAGTTTCTTTGTATATTTTATACCGATGTATTTTGCACAAACGAAGCAAAAGTGATATGGATTTTCAGAACATTCGTGATCATCACGAGAACTAGAAGTTCCGGCAAAATTTTAAATATTAGAAGAAGCATTACAATCCATAAAAATAAATAAACCCCGCACGCTAGAATACCTGGCCGGTGGCAGGTGAGTCAGCCGCCCTAGGGGTGATAACCCTCATACCTCCCCAGGCCTAAGTATGAGGGCTTTCCTACTTTGACGAGGACAATTTCAACTCGTCGTCGGACACACTGCGGCATCATTCTCATATTCTAGCGCTTCCCTGCAAAACAGCGCGCCTTCGCTGGCTTCGATACTACGAAATGTTGACTAGCGAATCATTCTACACGTCCCGTAGAAGGGCAGTTGTCATCGTAGCCAAAACACTCCGTGGTAGAAGGATTTTGCCGGTAAATGTACCGATTCAATGTCCTGATGTTTGATTTTTTATCGAAGACAAAATATCTCCTATAAAAAACATAAATAAAATGCAATAAGCAACAAACAAATAATATTTGCAAATGAAGAGAGTGGACAGTACCTGCAGAAACTGCAAATTAATTATTACATAGTTAAACAACCATTAAATCGCCCATTTTTATCGATTTTTTTCATTTTTCTCCGTTTTTTGCTGATCAACCCCCAATTATGACTTCGATTCGTGTTCAGCGGTAAAAAATACGTCAGAAAAATGTGTCCGATACCCAGCACAAACCACTTTTTTTTTTTGTGGACCTGTGTTATTTGATAAGAATAAACCTCAAGTGGAAAGTATGTTAGAATACTTATCTAGTTTTATGATCGCACTATGGTGTTTATGGTCACATACCGTGGAAAATACAATTTTACATCTTATGAGCACCGGGATCATCCGAGGGTAAGAAACGGGCCGGAGTTCCATCAGAACCCAAGGAGATTAACGAAGAGGAAGACATGATGGAACGAGCTAAGAAAATGATGGTGGAAAAGCTGAAACATGCAATTTCCCTTTTATATTTAAGGGGAGCCTATTAAATCCAGCTTTCTCGGGCAGAATATCCGCTTTCGGCTTGTTGGAGCAATGAGAATGCACTGCTTCAAGGTCATAATTTTTCCAGTTATTGTATTTATCTCTACGGAAGTAATTGAGAAAATGTTTATTAGTCAGACAGTCCAAAAGTAGAATTATTATGATTAAAGACGTCTGAAAGAGATTTTTCCAGTTATTGCATTTATCTCTACAGAAGTAATTGAGAAAATGTTAATTAGTCAGACAGTCCAAAAGTAGAATTATTAAGATTAAAGACGTCTGAAAGAGATTTTTCCATTTATTGCATTTATCTCTACGGAAGTAATTGAGAAAATGTTTATTAGTCAGACAGTCCAAAAGTAGAATTATTATGATTAAAGACGTCTGAAAGAGATTTTTCCATTTATTGCATTTATCTCTAGGGAAGTAATTGAGAAAATGTTTATTAGTCAGACAGTCCAAAAGTAGAATTATTATGATTAAAGACGTCTGAAAGAGATTTTTCCATTTATTGCATTTATCTCTACGGAAGTAATTGAGAAAATGTTTATTAGTCAGACAGTCCAAAAGTAGAATTATTATGATTAAAGACGTCTGAAAGAGATTTTTCCAGTTATTGCATTTATCTCTACAGAAGAAATTGAGAAAATGTTAATTAGTCAGACAGTCCAAAAGTAGAATTATTATGATTAAAGACGTCTGAAAGAGATTTTTCCAGTTATTGCATTTATCTCTACAGAAGTAATTGAGAAAATGTTTATTAGTCAGACAGTCCAAAAGTAGAATTATTATGATTAAAGACGTCTGAAAGAGATTTTTCCAGTTATTGCATTTATCTCTACAGAAGTAATTGAGAAAATGTTTATTAGTCAGACAGTCCAAAAGTAGAATTATTATGATTAAAGACGTCTGAAAGAGATTTTTCTTTTTATCATCAATAGATCATTTTTTCCCCTTTTTCAGCGTGATAATTTTTATAACTTGTGTTTATTTGGAGGTACACTGCCTTCAATGATTAAATTATGTGATTTTAATTGGAAAGATTTCATGATATAAATCCCAAAATTGAGGATGATCTTGCCATTTGAGTTCAATTTTTGATGATCATTTTGGCGATATTTGATCCAACAGAATTTCTTTGCTTGATTCTTCGGAATACAAAAAGTCAGAATTGCAGGAACTCGTCTTAGCTCTGTTCCATTTATATCCGCTGTGCCATCAATACAGGAATAAAAGCAGTTATTGGTAGGTTTTAATCGTTCGCGAAAAATATAAAATACTTTTCCCGTACTATTCCTTGACTACTTCCCCCTTAAAGGCTAAACATCAGCATCTCATTATAATAAAAATCCGTCACGCAGGAGCTGCATAACTAAGCACTTTCCTCAGAATTTGGGTAGTGTAGACTGCTTTCCAGAACAATTTGCTTAAAATATCCTACATAAATAAAATAAAAACATGAATAGTTCTCTTTTAAATTTGTAATGAGTAACTGATCAATTATTAATTTGCTTCCAGAGTTATGTTTACACATGTTACCTATTACACTACGTAATAAATACAAAAAACCTTATATTATCGTATTTTGATCTAACGCAGGAACAGGATACAGTCCCTCTAGCGCTCCTTGCGGCGCCTTTGTGGACCTATGTCTGGCTGGCTTTTCTATTGAAATATATTATAAAGTAAACCCCCCTTTCCGATTGACCGATTCAGCTCATTTTTATAACACTTCTTTCTCATGAGTTACCCACGGCGTATACCGCGTTTCGTTAGAATACAGCAGAAATTACGACCAGTATGAGTATATTAGGAATTTGGGTCCGGAGTAAACCCCCCCCCCCTCCTAATGAACCGATTTAGTTTATTTTTACATCACATATTTACCTGTAGATTACCACTACGAATACCGAGTTTCGTCGAAATATACCTAAAATCACGGCTGGTAGTGGCGAATTGGTATTGTCGGTCCGGAGTAAACCCCCCTCCTTATGAACCGATTTAGTTCATTTTTATATCTCACTTTTCTCTCTATATTACCACTACGAATACCAAGTTTCGTTGAAATATAACAAATATTACGGCTAAAATGGTCAAATTAGTGTTTTGGGTTCGGGGTAAACCCCCCCTTCCGGTGGACCGATTTTGGTGGTTAACGAACTCGTTCAATCGTTTGCTAATTGAATGCTATATACCAAGTTTCGTGACGAAAAAACAAAAACTCTGGCCGCTATCGTGTTAACAGACATATATATATATATATATATATATATATATATATATATATATATAGATATATATATATAGATATATAGATATATATATAAATTTTAACGGGGGTCATTTTCGGTGTCTACTAGGTAGATCGATAAAGATTTGAAGAAATTTTTCAAAAATTCCGTCATGAGTCCAACCTCAATAGCTACTTTCCTTCGGAGGAAAGTGCTAAAAACCTTGTACTTGAAATAAAGATTTCAAAAATTTTTTCAAGAAGGCGTCTTCAATCTTCACAACTCAGTAGCTTTATCACATTGTTTTACATACATATTATTACTTGAATTTTCGCTTACAATTATTTTATTGGGTATTTTCTTGAAGGATAACTAAAATAAACAAAAAAAAAGTCAAGTAAACAAAATAAACAGAAATAAAGTTAAAGAAAAGGGAACAAAATTGAAGTACATCAGATTAAAATAATTGAAAGTAGAGGTAAGTACAATTAATTCGTTAATTATGCACTTACGTTAATATTACAACTTAGAGTTACAAGAAAAGTTATACTAAATAACATTTAAGTGATTCGGAGAACAATAATTTTACTTAAACACTGCTGAAGTTTGTAAGTATTTCATGACATCGAAATGTTGTCCAAATAACAACGCTTCTTTTGAAGCTTGCCATTCTGTAATTTTAATACAATTTTTGTCAGTATCTCATGTCTTGTATGATTACATTTTGGGCGGTTTGATACAATATGGTTAATTACGTGTACAATTATGTTATTGCAGTTTCATTTATTGTTGTCTATCAGTCAACATCTCTGTTAGTAATTTGTTATCATTGAGTGTCCTGTAATAATCTGTGCGTGTGTGTGTGCTACGGATTTTTAATGCAATCGCATGAATGAATTCTATCTCTTTGTTAGTCCACGCCTTAACCCTGGGGGGGGGGGGGGGGGTTGAGACCTCCATGCTATTGTTTTATTTATATCTCTGTCCATAATGTTTAGAAAAATTAGAGGAAATATATTTTGTATGAAATAAATCAACAATATCCATAAGACCATAGACGATTTTTCAATTTTATTGGTTACCCGCAATATATTGTTTTTTGGTCTTAGGGGCTTCAAGATTTCCCTAGGACAAATACCCATTAGTTGCATTAAGAGCCCGCTTCATTTCTGCCTGTTTATTAGCGAAAAGGAACACTATTTCGTTATAGTCCGAGAGCCAGTAACCGCACGATTCATGAAGTGTTTTATGCACCTTGAAATTTTGCTATAATGTACCTCTTGGGTAGAAAAGAAGGTAAGTATGTGTTTCCTGGACATACCTTGGAACACCAGGGGAAAGGTACAAAAAATATCTCCCAAAAATGGAGTTTTTATTCAGAAGCCCCAACTATCTTTAATGTAAATTTAAGACAAAAAAAAAAAAAAAACAAAAAAAAAAACTTAATTGGTTTTATTCCAATATTAAATAAGAGTTTTATTCTTGTTGCCATTAAAACCGGTACAGCTGTACAAGAAAGAACCAATGAGAGCGCAGAGAAGAACCACAACTGCGCAGTGCTCTCATTCACTCTTAAGGTTACGCGCAGTGCATTGCAGTCTATCATATGCAACATTTATTTTCATGTTTCCTGATAATTAAACCCCACAAAAGTGTCTGCACTTTTCTAATTATTTTCAAATATCTTTATTGAAGACGCTGTTTAAATCGCAGCGTGAAAAAAGCACTTCATTTAATATTAAAAATGAAAACTAGGTACTTCGATTTTTTTTAATTTATAGTTTAACCCCCTTAAAAGTGCCTGCCTTATTTATTATTAATTTTAAAATTGCCTTAATTTGCAATTTTTTTCATTAATATTAGTTGGCTTCTGAATAAAACACTATTTTTGGGCAATATTGTTTTGCACCTTTCCCCTATGCGCAGTACCTGGTGTTCCAAGGTATGTCCAGGAAACACATATTTACCTTCTTATCTACCCAAGAGGTACATTATAGCAAAATTTCAAGGTGCATAAAACACTTCATGAAAAGTGCGTTGCCAGCTCTCCGACTATTAAAAGTATTATAGAATCTCTTGACAATATTATTTAAAAAAAGAAGTCAGGAGTTTGCATGCATTGTAATAATCCATCTTATTCAGGGCGATTAATTTTTTTCTTTTTGCTACCTGGGATTTCGGATTTCGTTTAGTTAATCATTTTTCACTGTAATTATTAAAAAATGTTTTCCCTTTATTAGTGTCATAATTATATTAATTCGTTTTTCCAAAACACAAATATATTGTTCAATAAATTAAAAAAACAGAACAAACCTATTATATAATTAATGTAAAAATATAACGTTGAAAATGTCAGAAATCTGAGAACTTTATCCAGGAATTTAGGAAAAATTAACTAATATTAGAATATTTTTTGCGTTTTAAAAATTTGATTAACTCCGGGCTATCCAAAGGTCACAATCTTTTTATAATCCCAATAGCAGGTGGTCGGTCACCCATTCAGGTATTGGCCACGCCCGACGTTGCTTAACTTCGGTGAACACCGGGTACTGGTGCATTCAACGTGGTATGGCCGTTGGCGATTGCTGCATTAATGTAGGTGTATTTTATTGCATCACGATTTACTGAAACAACACTAAAACATTATTAATTTTTATCTAACATATACAATGATATATCTCAATTTTGAAGTTATTCGGTATGTGATACTTATGAAAGACTCAGAGTCAGTTGGCGCATTATTGAAATTGTAGGAAGCGTTTAACCCAGATGTAGAAGAATCTTTCCCGGCGCCATTTTTAATATTTTATTCATGGAATTCCAGAACTTGGGAGTAAACAGCTTCCAGTTATTTCCGCAAACATTACAAAACATTCATATACCAATGGCATATGCAGAATAATAATATGCAAATCGAATATAAAATTTAAAAAACGTACCCATTTTTTCATCATAGCGTAGTATCTTAATAACCTTAGTACGAATCAAGTAAACAAAATATTTTATTCGGTAAATAATTTTAAATAAAATTACTATTAGTTTTGAGCTTTTCAGAAATGGCCAATGAACAAAATGAGTATTTATTTATTTAATAGATTAATTATATATACAGAATGATCACTTCCAAATTAGTCACGTCAATTTGGGACGTAACTAGTCAAAATATCGTACTCAGGATTCGGCTGGAAAAAATTCAACTGAATCAATAGTTTCTGAATGCCCAAACCAAATATTAGTTAGTAAAATTAGTTGTATCACTTTTTCATGAAATCCCTTACATATATATATCGCCTTAAAAATGCTTTTGTCGTTTAACTACGTAAGGAAACTTATTAAAATTGTAGTTGCAAGCCAATTATCGTAAAATTCCAAGAAATACGTTGTTTTTTTTTCACGCAAATTATGTCCGAAAAAACGTGTTCTGGTGGACTTATTCGACACGTATAATAAAAAGCACCAATAAGAATAAAAACTTTCTAGATAAGGTAGTTTTCGTTCTGTCTTTAGGGAAAGAAGATATGCGTTAAAAAGTCCATTATCTTGAAAAAGTAAATCTAATAATGAAAACAAAAAATCAAATAGCGAACTGCTGCTTTTTTTTTATTATTTTTTTTTTGTTTTACAACTCATACTTAAACCTAAGATTATAATCCGTTTTGTATTTTTAATGGCTTTCTTCTGGGAAAAATATAATTAGTTCCTATTAAGATCCGACTAAAATACAATCCCTGAAACTGAAAGGCAAACTGGATTAGTAAAAGCTTTTTGGAAAGTATGGCTTATAGAGGAAAAACTGCGTTCAAAAATTAGGGGAAAATGGAGGAAAGGTCTTTTCTTTTAGATTCTTTTTTCATTTTTATTTAATAACAGCGGATGCCAAGCCACCGGGAAACTTAACGAGAAAAGACAACGGACAACTTGAAGGTTTATAGCATTTTAATAGGTTGGCAGTTTTTACCAGTTTTACACGGACTTATAAAATATAATAATATTTAAAAAGAACAGATAGTCTTCCAGCAGGAGCGTTAAATGCCCATCAAGGGAGTTAATATATTTTTTATTTTTATAAGTATAAAAGATTTGAGAAATCGAGATGTTTGGCGATTTTAAAGCTAAATTAATATATATAAAATCACGTGTCTGTCTGTTTGTCCATCTGTGTGTTTGTTCCTTATACAAATCCACACCCTTTGACCGACTTCGACCAAACTTGGCACACAGGTACGTAGGTCTTGATACGGCTACACTTCAAAATTTGGTCAAAAGTTTTGTTGAAGAAAAATTGGCTACACTGATCCATTCAGATTCTGACAGCCATTTTGAATAATGTCTAAAAATTTATTTATTTATGTTGTTGATAATTAGAATAACTCTAACTCATTGATGACTTTACATCATTATATAATCATGTAATGCAGTTTATTTCAATTTTATATCAACAATCACTGTCTAACTAATGAGTGCTGGCCTTTCTATGATAAGAGCTATCTTATTCGCAGGCTGTGGTGCTGGCCTCTGTCGGCTGTTTTACGAATTACTTGACAAATATATACAAATTACCACAGTTTTACCGATATTGACGTAACTTGGTACACAGGTAGATCATGATACGGAGAGTGTCATAGGCAGAAAGTAGGGCTAGCATGGCACGAATTGATTTCCTTGACAGTTCCTGCTACCTAGCTTGTGTTCTCTTGAGTATTGCGACTTTTTTAATACCCAAGTTTCGTGCACAAGGAAATTAAGGGGTATATGTGCGGATTCTCCAATTCTTTTGCATATTAATCATAAACCAGATGATGTACCTATTATGTATCATCGACAATAAACAGCTAAGGACCTGAGGATTCATCTAGTATGATCGGAACTGTAAAAATCTACTTTTTGGTATTACCACATATGTTCAACTTTGACTCCATCTTCCTGAAAACATTGAGTTTGTTAATTAGACCCCTTGACCTCTGGGGTCATAAAATAGTTTAGCTAATATATATTTTTAAGGAACTTCGGACTCAATTATTAATTATTTATTTAATTTTGGTCTTCAGAAAACATCATCTTCAAAGGCATAGATTTTATTTTATTTTATTTATTTATTTTTATTTTTTAATTCATTAGTTGGGAATGATATATACCGAGTTTCATTTCAAAGGACTACACCTAATGGCTGTCAAGGGGAAAGTTTTTTCTACAATTAGCCCCCACTCCTGATGAACCAATTTAATTTGTTTTTACAACACCTCTTCCTTTTTAGATGAGTACTACATATACCGTGATTCGTTGCAATAGACGAAACATTTTGGCCGTTACTAATAATACTGGAGTACAAAACTTAACTTTTGTTATGCCTTTCAACTTAATACTGCATTTTTATTCTGCTTTGAGGTACAATAGCTCTTATTTTGAAAATATACCTAATGTAAAAAATTTGACTTTTAGTTACATGTAAAAGTACAAAACAATTTATTTAAAAAAAAAAACTACATTTATTTATTAATATTTTTTACTTTCTATATAAACTTGGGAATTTTTAAATATTAAAAAAAATTAAAGCTATTTAATTAAGAATTTTCCTTCTTTTTGTTTGTCTATTGTAATTAGCTTCAGGGGTATCTCTTCTCTAATTCCAGCAGTAGTGCGCTAACATTGAGGCATTCCATCGACCCTGGTATCTCTTTTCCATTGTCCAGATATGGTGGGATCGTATACCATGTTCTTCACAAACATTACCGCAGTTAGAAGCAAAACAAATCAAGAGATAATGAAGAAATTGGATTTTTATGGACAAATAGCAAACCAACTGTTGACACTATTAAAGGAGATTGTTCAAAATTTCAACATTTTTTTTTCAACTTTTATATTTATCTTCAGTGAGTAAAATACTGTCAATATAGTTTATTTTTACGAGAAAGGCAAATTTTACCAAGACAATTGTTATAAAAGAATTTTTCTGGTTGATGGAACGCTCTTTACACGGTATGGTATCGAAATGTAAACGCATTTCGCTCGATATTATCTTAACAGAATCACACACACACACACACACACACACACATATATATATATATATATATATATTAACAGGGTTCATTTTAGGTATCATAGAACATAGTTTTCCATGATGAGCTTAACCGCAATAGCTACTTTCCTTCAAAATGAAAATCTTGATTTTGGGTTTTAGGTTGTCCAGAGGGGAATTGAAAATTATATTTCTTGTATAATATTAACACGAACTAAGTTGTATGAATTTTGGTTACGTATGAAAAAAAAAAGAAAAAAAAAAGGAATTATAAAAAAGAAAACATATCAACAGATGTACAGTTAGGAATGTTGGTATATTTTGTTAAATATTGTAGTAACACTTTTAAACTGGTGGTAAATGGCTAGGCGACATCCTTACTCGCTCTTCTTAAAAATTCCCCGTTCAAAAATCTACTGGTGTTTTGATCATATTTGGGCCAGGCTCATATCCACCAAAACTAAGATATTTAAATTTTGAAAACTTCTTTGGTCGGCACTAATGGCCTAGATGTAGATGCGCCGTAAAAAAAAAAAAAAAAAAAAAAAAAAAAAAAAAAAAAAAAAAAAAAAAAATCTTCTTTGGTGAAATATGGATATGGATATGGAAAAGAGCAATTACAACTTCTAACATCTAAAGATGTTGTATTCCCTTAACTCTGAATGACAGTTATTATTACCTGTAAACTATTAACACTCCAATACAATATTAATAACCATACAAAAAAAAATAGTATTTATTTAAAATTAGAAGAGTTTATATTTATTTGGTGTGTATATAGTGTTTGAATGTTAAAAAGAAAAAAAAATTAAACGTATAAAAAGAGTTAGATATCGCTGCATTAACTCATAAAAACAAAAATGTTTCAAAGTTACAGCCTTAATCTCTTTCAAAAAACACATTCATGCTTGGAGGGTTTATATGGGTCCCTCGAGTATATTTTGAATTCCCTTGTAATTAAATATACAAAAACACAGAACGAGTAGGAAGGAAAAAATTCAAGTAAAAACCCAGACCTCCCCTTTAGGCTTCTTTTCTTTTTAAGCTTCTTTTTAAAACAATTATTATCTCCAATCATAAAACTCCACTAGAAGATTTATTAAAAATGATAATGTTTATTTCTGTACTCTTATTATCATTTTTATTATTACTTATTACTTCTGTATGTTATCTGGTTAGTAAATATAGGAAAATGTGTATTTATTGCAACAATATTATCCTGATGTCCAGGTCTTTAAAACATATTTAATTTATTTATGAAAAACATTATTTAAGAATTTTATAATATTTAGGTCTCCCTTTCACTCCCTCCCTTTCCCTCACTCCCTCACCCTCTCTTCCACTCACTCTCCCACTCACTCTGCCATTCTTCCTCTCTTATTGTCTCTCTTACTCTGCCTTTCACTGTTTTTTTATGTCAACCCTACATATTTCTATTCTGTTTATTAATTCTGAAATTCTGTTTTGTCTTTTAGCTTAAGGAGGCTACCAAGGAGTAGCCGAAAGGTCTTTAATACGGATTTGTACAAAAATCGTATTGATGTTTTCCTCTCCCAATCTCAACAATTACCTGACTGCTTAATTTTATACAGTCAGTCAGAATTTAAAATTGTTTTTATTTATTTATATTTATTATATTTCAATTAAAATTATTTACAATAATTAAGAAAGTCTAAGAATAATCCAGTTATCGTAATATAAATGTATCCCAACATTAAGACGTTAAAAAAAAAAAAATGACCGAAATGTTGAGGAGGAATGGGTATTAAAGAAAAATATAAAGAGAAATATAGACAAATATAGTGCAGGATGGTATATTATAAGGGGAGGAAAATGTTTAATAAAGGAAGTTTTCAAGAATATAAACTGAAATACTATATCTAGGCCATGTTCCCCCTACATATTTTATTAAATGTATTTGGAATATTGTGTATATAAGATAAAATATTTCAAAGTTCCTGCAGATATTACAGGTTTTATACTTATTAGCGCGTTTCCTCCCGCAACATCATGTTTCTGACGTCAATCTAATGATGACGTTGATCTGTGTGTTTGTAGTCTCAAACATTACCTGATTTTGTTGAAAAGTTATGAAAAACTACTTTGCTTCAAACAAATAGGACAAGTTCGTCAACCGGCCGAACTCGCCTACCAAATAACTGCTATATTGCCGAAATAGGTTAAAATAAAATCCTTGTGCATTTAGCTTTGCAATTATATACTTCCTGGCACTTTTTGTGAAGTAAGAAATTAAATTAAATCATTTTCAGGGCAATATTTATAACATTTTTTTTTGTTTTGAGATTTTAGTATGTTTTATGAAATATTTCAAAAGGGGTTAGAAAACCGTAGTACGTGAAAAGCATCTACTCAAAAACTTACTTAATTTAACATAACATAAAAGGTTCTTCCACAACTTTTGATTGAGTGATCTCAGTTGGAGAAATGGTTGCTCGAATTTTGAACATGATTCACAGATCCCTCCTGACGCCTTAGATTCTCGTTCGGGAGATGGGGGTTCGAGTCCCACATGAAGCAGGAATTTCCTCATCTCACGGCACCATGAATGTCAGCGCTTATTGGCCCAGACGTCGGTGCACCGTAAAAAAAATAAATAAATGATTCATAAGACCATTACTTGAAAAGTATCAGAGAAATTATAAACCCGATCGGCTTATGTCATTAAAGAGTTTATGGAGGGAAACTTCTGATAACAAACTAAGGGAAATAAAGGGAACCCCCAGGACTTGGAGATCTTCGGTTTGTCCAACCAGAAGAGAAGAGATTGTGTTAGCCAGGTTGCGAATAGGGCATACAAGGCTTACACACTCTTTCCTCATGTCTAAAGATGAACCACCCAACTGTATAAGCTGTGGAGTCCTCCTCACGGTGATGCACATACTTACAGAGTGCTTAGCATACCAATCTGAAAGGAATCAGTTCAAAATTGATGGAACCTTAGACGAAATTCTAGGGGATTATCCAAAAAAAAATCATTAACCTGTTTAAATTCCTAGAGGCTACAAATTTAACATAAAACTGTATTTTGCTGATACAGAATATTCTAACAAAATACAGTTAACGAAATAATATAGGCGTTCTTGTGTTTCGATACTACTAATATAACCGCATCTAGAAATTAATGTTATTCTCAACAGCTATTTTTATTTTAACCTGTCACTCTATATAAAATCTTTTATTTATTTTATTTTATTTTTTAATGATTATTAAACATTTCGTTTTTTTTTTTATTATTATTTAATTTTTATTCTAATATCAATTTATAGTAATTGTAAATGTCTCCATATTGCAACAAACAACAACATAAATAACTATTAAATGACAACTTTAATACGTTAAGTACCCTCTTGGGTCTTACTTTCACAGGGTGACCATGACCCATTGTGGTTGATATTGCCCTTAATACGTTAAGTACCCTCTTGGGTCTTACTTTCACAGGGTGACCATGACCCATTGTGGTTCATATTGCCCTTATTACGTTAAGTACCCTCTTGGGTCTTACTTTCACAGGGTGACCATGACCCATTGTGGTTCATATTGCCCTTATTACGTTAAGTACCCTCTTGGGTCTTACTTTCACAGGGTGACCATGACCCATTGTGGTTCATATTGCCCTTATTACGTTAAGTACCCTCTTGGGTCTTACTTTCACAGGGTGACCATGACCCATTGTGGTTGATATTGCCCTTATTACGTTAAGTACCCTCTTGGGTCTTACTTTCACAGGGTGACCATGACCCATTGTGGTTCATATTGCCTTTAATACGTGAAGTACTCTCTTGGGTCTTACTTTCACAGGGTGACCATGACCCATTGTGGTTCATATTGCCCTTAATACAAAAAAAAAAAAAAGAAAAAAAAAAAAAAAAAAGAGTTTATAATAATCCTGAATCGTTACCCTAATTGCCTGAATCTTTAAATGCCAGACATTTTATAATAAATCCTATCGTTATAGCGGCCGTCATTTAAAGAAAACTGGCCGAGTTGGAATTGCATAAAAAAGTTAGAGGGTATTATTAGATTCTTGACAGGGTATTAAAAGCCTAAAACATGGACCAATACTATGATATCATTACTTTCATAGGCAAACTGTTGGGAGGTGCCTGGAACTTGGCCTCTTTTTTTGTAAATGTTATGGGGGTTATGTATTATCCAAAGCCTATAAGTGAGTGGTGTTAGGCGACACAGACACACATTTAAACCACCAATATTTTCGTGATTTACGGATTCTGAATTGTGGACAATTGTAGCCCAAGATGGCGAAACATTGTAAACGCTTTAAAAACTCAAAGTATAATTAAAATTCCGTTCGTTACGAACTAGTTTTACGAAACAAAGTCAAGAGAGAACATTTACAAGTGCTTTACAAGAGACGGAACATTTACAAGTCTTGTAGCCGAGCGAACAGTGCTACAATAAAACACTCCTTTGATCCTGTCCTGTCTCTGGTATTGTATTCACACTACAAATGTCTGTAGAAGAACGGCAATGAACAACCTTGTCTCATTAGTAATCTTCATCAAAGCTTTGACTTTCCTACTGTGAAAGTCAACAATTAACATTTAGATATACCTCGGATCGAAATAAAATCACAAGCAGATAAATTCGCTAAAGCAAATAGATTACAAGTTATAATGTATAATTCAATGAGATTATTCCATCCTAAATATAAAATCGGGCATTGTTATTTATGTGTTTAGCTCGAAAAATGTAGAGTTCATATATTATACTTGGCCTTAAATATCACTTGAAAACATGCGTGCGCGGGTGCTCTATAAATATGTACATTTTTCAGCAAAGTGGACAGTCGACGCCACAAAAAATATAAAATATACATGAATAATTTAGTCATTCTATATTACGTAGAACTTTCCTCCGAAGGAAAGTAGCTATTGAGGTTGCACTCATGACGGAATTTTTGAAAAATTTCTTCGAATCTTTATCGAGCCTAACTAGTAAACACCAAAAATGACCTCAGTTAAAATTTATATATATATATATATATATATATATATATATATATATATATATATATATATACTTATTAAGGAGCGGGCCAAAATTTATAGCGGGACTCAAAGACAATATGCACGAGGCGATCTCCTAGCTAGCTGGCAAGAAAGATGGGCAAGTGGGACCAAAGGAAGATGGACGTACAGGTTAATACCAGATATAAGAACCTGGATCGAAAGGCCATCCGGAGAGATTGACTATTTCCTTACTCAAGCTTTATCCGGCCATGGATGCTTTAGAAAGTATTTACATGGTCGGAAGAGAACAAGTAGTGAAGTATGCATCTACTGTGGAGAGGTCGATGATGTCAAGCATGTGCTTTTTGTATGCCCGAAGTGGACAAGTATCAGGCACGACTATACTAAAGTTACCCACAAGACTTTCGATATGGACAATATGATGAGGGACTTAACTTCAGAGGAAGCATGGAACTGTTCCTACAGCGTGGTCAGGACAATCGTGGAGACGAAAGAGAAGGAAATAAACAAACAAAGGTAAGTAGACAGCTATCATGATGAAGTAATGCGCAAGCGGTTTCCATCATGGTCGCGAAGAATAAGGGAGGGAGGTTTTTAGTCGGTTGGAGTCCGACACTACCTGGATCTCGCCAGGTGTCCATGAAGGATTTTCCTCCCACAAAAAATATATATATATATATATATATATATATATATATATATATATATTTTTATATATATATATATATATTTATATATTTATTTATTTATTTATTTATATATGTGTCCGTTAACACGATACCGGCCAGAGTTTTTGTTTCCTTCCCACGAAACTTGGTTTGTAGTATTCCCCAATCAAACGATTGAACGAGTACGTTAACCAACAAAATCGGTCCATCTGGAGAGGGGGTTTACTCCGGAGCCAAAGTAGTTATTTGCCAATACCAATCGTAATTTTTGTTATATTTCAACGAAACTCGGTATTCGTTCTGGCCAACTAAAGAGAAAAAATGTGTTGTAAAAAGAAACTAAATCGGTTCATTAGGGGGGGGGGTTACTCCGGACCCAAATTACTAATTAAATTTTTATTTCTTTTAGGCGTTTCAATACATAACAAATTATTACTGTTCCCCTATTGCTTCCCGTAATTACTAGTTGATTGCTATACGATATTAATATATTATATATTATTGTATTATATAATCATTCTATGTACACATATTATATATGCATTCTAATTGTTAAGATATACGCTATACAGGGTGTCCCGCATTGAGATTTCATAACTTTAGGGGTTTAGGGGTTTATTCTGTACGTCATTTGTAGTTTAACGCAGAAATGAGCGTCCTATATCAACTTGTAGCAGAGGTATTCAAGCTCTTATCTATTTTCAAAACTATTGATTTTTTTATAAACAAATTTTCCGGCTTTCTGGTTAATGTATCGTAAATAACGACCACATTTTTAGAATCTACATTAAATTTTCAATAAGAAACATTCCTTTTTGAAATGTTTTCATGTAAATTAAGAGCTATACTAACAAGGGGAGTGCACGACGTGACCCTCACCGATTCAAACTATTTTTTTTTTTTTTTAAGTGTAGTACTTAACTTGAAAAAGGTTCTGATAAAGAGAGAACACGCAGTACGCGTAAAAAAAGCGTTCGCCTGGAAAAATGTTTTTGAAAATTTACCTGAATTTTTTAACACGTTCCGAAGAATCAATAAATAAGCGCCCCGGTAGCTGGGTTTAAAGCGTTGTCCTCTCATAACCCATAAATCGCTGGATCGAATCTCGTCTAGTATATATTTTTTTTTTTATTTCTTTTTAAATCGGTGAGGGGCACGTCGTGCACTCCCCTTGTAAGAGCTATATAGATGTGAACTATTGTTATTAGTGTTTTCATAAATTATTCAATATTTTTTTAATCAGCTATTTGTTGACTTGGAGGTTTGCGATGCATTAAAGTGAAAAACAGTTTGTTTTTTTTTTTATAAAAAAAAACAACAAAACAATAGTTTTGAAATTAGATAAAATTTTGAATAACTTTGCTACATGTTGAGATAGGCTCATTTCTCCGTCCTTGAACCAAAAATCAGGTGCAGAATAAACCCCTAAAATTATGACACCTCAATGTGGGACACCATGAATATTATACACTGCTAATAAGAGAGTGGAGTTAGGAATCGAAAGAAATCACGTCAAAATGTGTGTATATATATATATATTAATTTTTCAGGTACGTGTAATGTATTTATTTGTTCATTTACGGAGCTCCACAAAAGCAAGGTTATTTTCTCACATAAAAATAATTAATAAAAACTATATAAATACAAAAGAGTATAAAAAAGGTTCAAGTATAATAAGTTTGGTACTAAATTTAAACAAAACAAAAAAAAAATAAAATAATAAAAAATAAATAACATCAATTAATAAATAATAATAATATATTTCTCTGTTAACTATATCAAAGATGAGTAAATAAACAATGTGAAAATTTTAATAATTAAAGATGATAAAATAAATAATTCTTTATTGAAATATGAAAATCAGGTAAATGAAAAAACGTCTAGTTCCTTCACAACAGTTTATTTTTCACGCTGAGCGCTTTCGGTAGCTCTTGCTACCATCCTCAGAACTGTAATATTATGCGACCTTTCGACTCCAGCAAACGCTTGACGAGCCATATTTTTTTTTTTTTTTTTTTTTTTTTTTTTTTTTTTACGGCGCATCTACTTCTAGGTCATTAGCGCCGACATCCAGGGTGCAGCGAGGAATTTTCCCAGCGAGCCTTGAGATGAGAAAATTCCTGCCGGAGGTGGGAATCGAACCCACCATCTCGCGTTTAGGAATCCAGCGCGCTAGCCACTAGACTACAGGAGACCCCGCTTGACGAGCCATGTTTCCAAAACTAACCCTGAAAAGCCTGAAGATCTTCCTTCTCTGCCAGCAACCTCAAATTTTTTGAAATATGAAAATCATTATTGTTATAGAATTTTTTTTCTGTTCTGAAGCCGCTTCTAAGCACTACCACTAACCCATACACAAACACTCACACAAACACACACTCGCTTTCGGAAAATAATTCAGACATATATGGTATAGTTAAATAGTCTCACGTTTTGCATTCTATTATTATGTGTTCAACTGTTAGTTGTCTGTTGTATGTCTGACATATTGGACTGCCTTCCTTTGGTGTGAGTTAGTAATGTGTTAAGTGCGTATGTCCAATGCGTAGTCTTTTAATTACTACTTCATCTCGTCTTGTTAATTGCTCACTAGCTAGCCATTCATGAGTACTGCTTTGTATTTCCCTTAGGAGGTTATCTCTTGTGCTGTACCATGAGGGTTGCCATTCAAGACGGATATTTTCTCTAATTAGTAAGTGTAAGTCTTGAGTCGTTAGTAAGTCCACTGATTCTCTTCTGCTTGTTCGTCTGCGGTAGTTGTTTGTCCAATATTTTGGTGTCCTGATACATTGTTGCCAGTATATTGTGGATTTGAAGTCTGATAAAATGTTCTAAAATTTGTATGATGATAGGCTTAGTGTTGTAAATGTGTAGGGAGAGAAAACGACTTAATGAGATTTTTTGAGTTTAATGATTTTGATTTTCTAATAAATTTAATACGGTTCATTTGTCTGGATCTAAAAGCTCCTAAGGCTATCCGGATTTCCATATTGTGCACTGAATCCGAACCCATTATTTGGGCAAAGTATACCTAGTTTTGTTCGAAGGAAACATAATGGCCTGAAAAAGCTTACCAGAAGTTCTTAACACGTTCCAAAGAATCAATAAATAAGCGCCCCGGTAGCTGGGTTTAAAGCGTTTTTCTCTCATAACCCAAAAATCGCTGGATCGAATCTCGTCTAGTATATTTTTTTTATTTCTTTTTAAATCGGTGAGGTGCCGAGAGGGAAAACCCTCCAAAACCGAAGGTGTTCAATCGTGTTTGAACTAACATTTTTTTATACCTAATTAGTTGTAGAATACTGCTGTAATATTGATTCTCCATTTTATTAATAGGTATCATCACAAAAAAAATCATATTGGTGACTGTTTTCTCTCTGAGTAGTAAATTTCACAGTTTTTAGTGAAAAGTAAAACAATATTTTATACCAGCTATTTTATTCCTGAATAATTGATATTACCCAGAAAGTCTCGTGAGTATATGTTGGTTTTATGCGAATTTTCTTTTTTGCCAAAATGTGAAAATTTTAATAATTAAAGATGATAAAGCTCCTAATCTGTATCTAAAAGCTCCTAAGGCTATCCAGATTTCCATATTTTGCACTGCATCCGCACTCATTATTTGGGCAAAGTATGCCTATTTTTGTTCGAAGGAAACATAATGGCCTAAAAAAGCTTAACTAATTCGATATTTCAATCAACCTTCGGCGTAAAAAAAAAAAAAAAAAAAAAAAAAAAGTTACGTCCGGTTTGACCAGGACTTGTAAGCTTTGGCCAAAAAAACCCAAAGTTTGGAAAAGTCTATATTTTTGAATATGTAAAAGTAAGGTTTGTAACTTGTGTTTCGAAAAAAGAAAACGCATGAGCCGCATCCTGTCTAGAAAGGGGTGTTCACCTGTAGATAACCCGTCCCAAATATCTATCTGTTATGTATAAATGGATATTAAAATTTAAATGAATAAAAAAGTAATTAACTATTTGCTAGAGATTTTTTATTAGATTATTCAATGTTCTTGTTAAAAAAATTAATATAAAAAAAAAATGTAGAGATTTTGTGAAAATAAACCACTTTCTGAAGAATGTTCTTAGTGCACTCAATTCAGACTTAATATTAACTTGAAGATCTGTTCAATGAACATTGGAGTTCAACACTTGTAAATACATTAAGTCCACTGTAAAAGTGATCTAATTCTGATAATTTATAAAATTTTACTTTAATGGATTGGGCCAATGAAATTTTAGTCAAGTTTGCTCTGAAGAGGCTTAATGGGACGAGAATACTTCGTTAGTAATTAATGTTCTAAAGTTATTTAATTAAAATACGTCAATATTTTAAAAAATAACAGACTCTTGGCACATTCAAGGGTTATTTAAAGCAGTTTCTATGCTTAGCTAGGGAAAAATGATTATTTCGTTAATATCTAATTTAATAAATAACACTACAAAATCAAGACCTCAAAATCAAGATAAACAAAAGTGGAAATTAATACCGAAGTCAATTTATTAAAACGGCTCATGATGTTTCGCATCCTTCGATGGCTCGACAAATATTGCATACAACTTAAAAATTGAAAAAACACTCTTTTCCCTCTGTAAATACAACTCATTCTTTCCTTAAATCGTTTACGGTCAATTATTTCCTCCTGGATTAAAAAGAACGGGTTGAGCTTATACATTTCGGTAAGAACAATAACCAGCCCAGCTCAGCTGTATTTTAAGAATTAATCAACCGCAATTCATTCTTTTGAAATATATGCAAGTTTTTCTGTTTCGACTACAATGAGATTTAGGTTTTCCCATTGCAGGCAGAAGAGAAGGTTATATTTCAGGTTTATTTGTGAAAAGGTCTGCACCCAGCAGTAATGGAACCTCTTTAATCTCCCTCTTTCTCAAATTTTCATCATTCCTCTCCTTTCTCTATAGCACTATTCATTTTTTATTTCTCTTTCAAATTCTACTTGAGTGAAAGGTTATCAAATAATGAAAACAATTGCTTCTGTACATGGCCTCAAAACTATAAACGAATTTCCAAAATCCAGGTAAAAACATTTATCCAAGTGCTTTTTTTGAAATCCCTTTTTTAACCTCATGCTCGGAACATAATATTTTTATACACACACACACACACACATATATATATATATTTATATATATATATACAGGGTGTCCCGTAAATGTCTAGTCATATTGTGAGGGGTGATAGAGGACCCTTAGGGGAACAAAAAATGTTCTATGACGATTTTCCGAATTCTCACACATAAGGAAGAAAACGTCGTTTTATTGTTTTTTTCGAGACAAACTTGGTTTTTAGAAGAATAATCGTTGTAGCTCCGTTCCAGGTGGTTCTACTAGGAAGGAAGCTAAACCAATCGAAAGCTGAGTAAATTTACTATAAGACTAGTTGGGAGTAAACACAAAAATGAATGGATTTAAGTATCTCTACCTTACCAAAAGAAAGCTATTCTAAATTTCCTGACATTTTCTTGATATTTCTTACTCGCGTTACTCCTCAATGGGCAGGATCTGAGATTTCCGGGTTTTAGAAAAACTTCCTCATTTAACCAGCTTTCCATTCATGCATCACAACCCTGTGTTATTGAAGTATTTGAACGATTTAAGAACAAAAGTTTTAAAAAAAACATGGATCTGTGAAAAGAAAATTATATTTTTTTCTTCAGTTTATTCAAAAAGCTGAAGGGAAATATTTTTTTTTATAAATGTTTACATAAATATTAAGTAAATATTTACTTAAAACAATAAAAAAAATTACTTCCACAAATATAAAAAAATATCCTAAAACAGTAAATAAATAAAAAACACATATATTTTGAATTTGTTAATTACAGTAACTAATACTGGGTCCTGGAGGTGGCCATTAATGAACCCCAACCATGCATTAACCTCAAAAATTACTATTTTTACCTAGATCACGCATTTGAATACATTTGACCTGGTATTTATATTTAGAAAACAAATTCTTTATCTTGAATTGATACTGATGGCTACGCTTGTGAAACTCACTGGGATTCTCGTGAGCCTATGCGCGTTTGTTGTGGTAATTAAAAAATATATCCCTCATAAATAAGATGTACATAGTCCTGTAAAAATGTATTCAAATGCGTGATATAGGTAAAAATAATAATTTTTTAGGTTAATGTATAGTTGGGGTTCCTTAATGGCCGCCTCCTGGACCCAGTATTAGTTACCTGAATTAATAAATTCAAAATAAATGTGTATTTTATTTATTTACTCTTTTAGGATTTTTTTTTATATTCGTGGAAGTAATTTTTTTATTGTTTTAAGTAAATATTTACTTAATATTTATGTAAACATTTATAAAAATAAATATTTATCTTCAGCTTTTTGAATAAACTGAAGAAAAAAATATAATTTTCTTTTCACAGGTCCATGTTTTTTTTTAAACATTTGTTCTTAAACCGTTCAAATATTTCAATAACACAGGGTTGTGATACATGAATGGAAAGCTGGTTAAATGAGGAAGTTTTTCTGTAACCCGGAAATCTCAGATCCTGCCCATTGAGGAGTAACGCCGGTAAGAAATATCAAGAAAATGTCAGGAAATTTAGAATAGCTATCTTTTGGTAAGATATACATACTTACATTCATTCATTTTTACGTTTGCTCCCAACTAGCCTTATAGTAAATTTACTCAGCTTTCGATTGGTTTCACTTCCTTTCGAGTAGTACCACCTGGGACGGAGCTACAACGATTATTCTTCTAACAACCACGTGTGTCTCGAAAAAACAATAAAACGACGTTTTCTCCCTTACGGGCGAGAATTCGGGAAATCGTCATAGAACATTTTTTGTTCCCCTAACGGTCCTCTATCACCCCTCACAATATGAATAGACATTTACGGGACACGCTGTATATATATATATATATATATATATATATATATATATATATATATATATATATATATATTGGATTCATGTGGCGTGGTTCAAAAAATAGTATCTTCCTTTTCTTTTGTACGACTCCATTAGCTGTTTGCCCTCCATGTTTCGTAGCCTATATGCCACCTCCTCAGGGGTCATTCAATCTAAACAATTTTTGAACTATTATTTTGATCAATCCTATAAAATAATTAACGCTAATATTTTATTCATAGTTATGTTTTAAAATTCACATTTAAAATGTCAGTCTAAAACATTTTAAATGTACGTACCCTGCATCGGTGGTCAGCTTACCGCCCATATTATGACTGGGGCTCGCTAGTCATCTGTGTTAAGAGATAATAAATCAGCTGATTACAATATGTTCTATAACCTTTGTATGACGATTATTTTTAATCGATTATATACAATTTTCTAATATTATTATAAAATATTTAAAAATTTCCATTTTCGTATTTAATCAGTTCCTATTGTTTTTATTATTTGAATTGTATTTTATTTTCCACTTAATGTTATTTTTGTCTTTGTCAACTATCGCTATGGGAAGAATGTTTGTCTCATCTTAAATGTATGGTCCGTAAGTGCTCTTTGCTTTTTCTTCAATATTGTTGGCATGCTGTTTTTAATATATGTGACGATTCATCTACGTAGAACGAATTACAATCTTTACATTTGATCTTATAAACATTATATTTTGTGTTCTGCCTATTAATTTGGTTTTTAATTTTGCTAAAATTGTTATCGATTTTGTTATTATGTTTCCAAGTTATTTTACGAACCACGTTACAATGTGAATTTTTAAAACATAAGTATGAATAACATATCGTCGCTACAAATGCAAAGTATCAAATGTGAAAATCACCAATTTTCAGAGTGGAAAAGCGTTTATTCATAACTTTTTTTTTGGACAGTCAAATATTCGGCAGATTTGACCTTTTGATAGTGGAATACTTTCCCTTTAATAGAGTGATCTAAGATTCAAGAATTTGGCGTACATAAGTCGAGCAGAAATTAGTAAAGATTGACACTGAAAGATGCATTTTTTCACATTCGTTACTTTGCATTTGTATCGACAATATGAGCGTTAAGTATTTTATTGGATTGACTAAAATAATAATCATTTTATTCAAAGTATGACTGTTGGAGCATGAACAAATATAGGGAAAAGGTTGAAATAGAATAAAATGAAAAATAAAACTATGAAGTGTTAGGATAAAAAGAGGAATCGAGTTCTGTCACTATCGATCTGATAGCATGCCTATCCTCCAGCGAGATAGCCTCCATTTCCATTCCATAGAGGATCAAAGAAATGGACTGTTTCAAGGAAGGATTTTCTCGCTTCTTGAGTTACGGGAAAACCTTGGAAAATATAACAGGTCTTAGAAGTTCAAGGGTATTTCTCATATATCATTTTCGTTCATCTTGAATAGATTCATCTGAGCCTAATAAGTCATAAAGTATGTAAAAAAAAATATATGTATGTTGGTCATCGATAGGTATTTTAAATATTTCCGACACGCAGGAGTTTCATAACTAATCATATTCCTCAGATTTTATTATTATTTAAAAATAGAGTCCACTATATTTACGCGTGACATATTCTTTTCAATTACACTTCTTGCACGTCTAAACAAAATAAAATATAATATACACAAAATGAATAAAAACAAGTGATTTATAAAACCATTACTTCAAAATTAGCAGAGAAATTACTTTTATATTATAATCCAATAACATAAAATTATAGAATATTAAAAAAAAGAAAAAAGTACTTCAAATAAAGAAACAACATGACGTGGAGTCAATTCTTCTTCAAATTCCTTATTTTTCGTTTTAAAACTTCTTTTTACTTCTTATGCTTTTCTTTAAGCAGTCGAGTAAAAAAGTCCGTCTCGCAGGAACTGCATTATCTTAGCGCGGTTTTGTTCTTATCCCTAGTCTCATTTGGAAAGGTTAAAATAGAAACAGTTATTATTTTGGTTCCACCTTTCTTGAAAGGTCTTGATTTATGATCTTACCTGGATGGGTCGGCCAACCCCAGAAAGGCCTCCGCTTAAAGGCGAATAGTTACAACGTCTTCGAATCTATCTTTTGGAAATCTATATTTCTAACAATAAATTGTTTTTCTTATTTTACTTAACCTGTTTTATTGTCAAATACCTTATCCAACTATAAGCAATTAAAAAATAACAAGGAAAAAAACAGACAAAAAGAACTGTTCGAATAAACGAAATCAATTACTTTAAAGTTTTAAGCACTCATTTCTCCGATTGACATCGCCTAATCAAAACTTTGTTCAGAAACTTTTTTGTAGAGCATTTAGTAAGCTTTCGAATGGTAATCTTCCGCTTAGATTCTCAACCGTTTTCGAGATATTAACGAAAGTATACAAAGTTACCAAAACGTTTCATGTCGTTAATAAAATATTTTATTTTAACCCTTCCTTAACTCCAACCGTAACCAAAATTTCAATATATTAATTTTGATGAAATTCCAATAAGCAGAAAATGTTTCGACTGAATCCCATGATTCTAAGTACCCAAACCAAAAATGTTATTCAACAAATATTTTTCCTATTTATCGAAAACGGTTAAAGCTATTGCCTTAAAAATCAAGCCTATAAAACGAGTATTTGCAAGCATATGAAGTAGGCACAATGAATGTTTGGCGCGAATTTCGCTCCAAAAACCATGTTCCGGTGGGTGGATTCTGGTGGTTAACGAACTTGACCTTTCAAATTAGACGAAAGATTTTTGTACCAAATTTCATCAAAATCGGACCATTATTCGCTGTGCTATAGACCGCGAACAGAAAAATATATATATATATATATATATTATATATGTATTATATATTATATATGTATTATATATGTGTATATATATATATATATATATACACAAATTTCAACCACCGTTATTTTCATTCTCAAGGGGTTCTGAAACGCAAAATTTTCTAGTCGGTACTTCCGGATTGTGTCATGAGGTCAACCTTATAAGCTGTATTCCTCCCTATGGAGGGAGGAACCGCGCTAAAAGAAGAAAAAACATTTTTATAGAAAAATATCTATTTTTTCCTCCTTATCATTGGACGTTGTAAGGCGTCTTCTGTTGAACAATAATAAACATATTCTTGTTTAATGAACAAAGCTAACCAGTTTGCAGCTGGGTGATGATGTCCTAAGTTATACAGCTCCTGCGTGACAGCATTTATATACTCATCGTTCGAATTTAGATGAAATGTTCTTTTCTGCTGGCCACAAATTGAGGACTCTTCTTAGTAAAGATGATTCAATTTCAGCAGAAAGCTATTTGGGCTGTTACTGTGGAAATAGAATTATATACCAAGTGCGGAAGATACTTCTCGGCTTTTATGTAGTTTTTTTTACCTTTTTGGCCCAATGACTGACTTAAATCAAAAATTGTATACTCCTGATATTTTAGGAATATTGGATTTAGAAGTTACAGCAGTCCTGATATATGGGATTCAGATTTTTCAGAGAGTATCCATATAGAAGGGCGAGATTAGCTACGTGGTAGGGACTAATATGCTGAAAAAATGAATAATTCATAATTTGTTCACACAAGGTATTTGAAAGTAACAAAACTACAATCCACATTATTTTTGACAAAAAGGAGCTAAAGGTTCAATTTATCCCTGAATAAACCTCCACTTCTTTCAGCAAAGATTTAATGCTTACTAAATGTATAAGGTTTTCTGTAAGTATTGAATCTGTAGTACGTTAGGGGACTGTGGAATAAATTTTCTAGAAATGTGTTTTTGGACCTCCAGAAAGTATCTTCCATCAAAAGATTTAGTGAATTAAAACACTATTTTTTTAAAGGACATTTTTTCTATTTTATGATGGCATCATTAGAATTTAATTATCTAAAATCTTCTTTAGCAATCCTTTCTTATTCAATAAAAAGCATGACTACGTTAAAAATACAGAAAATTGGGGATAACTGCTTTTCCCTTCAGATTCGGACCCTACTTCTACTAAAGTGTTTTGTTGGAAATTATGTCGAAAATCACCTCCTACAGTTTGGCTACTTATACCTGAATCACCCTGTCTAAAGCGTCATGGAAACGCGCGAAAATGATGAAGCTCGTAGGAATCGGATTTATTTATTTTAGCATAAATACGTCTATGAAATTTAATAAATCTTCCACAAAAATTCTTTAAAAGCGTTTGAAACAATTTTATAATTTGAGTCATTGGAGACAATAGCTGTCACCCGGAAGAAGGATGACAACCAAATTGAAGAAAAACTGCCCCTTTTCCCACAAATAAATCTTGGGGCCCATTCATCTCCCACCAACCACCCATTGTGAATGGACATAAATTATTGTAAATTAGTGACTCATTAAAGGCTGCATATATATTACAAATTACTAGAATGTTTTTTAATTTGGTGCTAATCTCTATTGTAGTCGACGCACAATAAGTAAGAACAAATAGAATTTGAATAGTATAAAACAAGCTGTTTTCATCTTTCCTATCTCGAAAATGTTACAAATTTTGCAAAACTATAGGAAGTGATTATGGACAGAATTTCAAACAAGAAACTTCATTTTAAGTACCATATGATTCCGATAGATAATGAATTATATCCAATTCTGTTGTTTTTAACGAAGACATATTTTATATTGAAGAAAAAAAGGATTGCTCAAAAACACTTTAAGATAAAGAAATTCTAATTATGACATAATAAAAAAGATAAATTTTCCTTTTAAGAAAACAGCACTTTAATTGAATAACAGATTGATAGAAGATGCTTTCAGGACGTCCAATAACGCACTTTAGTTTCTCTCGATGAATCAGTGGCTTCTCGCGATATTTTGCCTCAGCCCCTTAAAGGACTACAGATTCACTACTTACCGAAAAACTTCTACATTTAGTAAGCATTAAATGCCTGCAAATGAAATGGAAGTTAATTGAAGGATCGGTTAAATAATTTACTCCCTTTGTCAAAAAATATAAACTGGAGTTTTCCCTTCGGAATCGGAGCATAATTCAAATGTATTTATTTTTTTGGGGAGGGGGGGGGGGTAATGGCTAAAATCACCTTCTAGAATTTGCCAACTAAGGCCTGAATCACCCTGAATAAATGCTTGGAAAAATTCTTCAAGAACTGGAGGAATTAGTAGGTAGTACCACTGGTAATGGAATAAATCATAGCGCATTAGTATTTCTAAAGTGACACAACTCAAAATAAAACTCAAATAAAATTGTTTCAGCCTTACCTATGTAGGGGGCTTGGCATTAAGACTGGAAGGGTGACACAAGTGCCCTCTGGTGTACAACCTCTGAATCTAGGTTCATACAATTTTCATGGTTGATAAAGATACATTTACCATGTCTTTCATAGTCCAAACCATGACGATGTGAATTAAACCAATTTTTGAGTTGTGTCAAGTACTTGTGCGATATATTTGACCCATTTAACTACAATAGAGGTATCGTATAGTATCTTCTGTAAGAATGTCACCAAGGTTTGTTTGTACGATACGAATACCGCTTGTAATACTAGAATCGGAGAGATGTCTCGTTTACAGATCTGTGTCGGCTAAAAGCTTCTCCCCCTATCCCGGCCTTTGTATTAATGGATCGAACTATAAGATAAAGAAGATAGATAGACACTACATACTTCTTTTTGTTCTACTTCTATCTCCAAGGAGATATTTACACTACTTCTCACGCCTTCTCCTTATCTCTCTTCCTCTTCTAGTCGTTCTATCTTCAATTTCTATCTATTTGCCTTCACTCACGCCTACTTTATGCCCTCTCTCTCTCTCTCGGGTTCCATTCCAGGTTTTGTCACGCTGCAATGTGCCTTCCTAATATTTTATTTATTTATTATATTTTTATGTTTTCATATTAAACTATTTCCTAAATTCTTATTATTTTTCTCCTGTGAATAAAGTGCCAACATTGCCCCACCTTCACACGTCCCCTTCTTGCAACAGTATTCTACAGTCTATGTATTAATATGTAAAGATGTTTTATTCTTATATAAGATTTTGTAAAAAATATTAGAGTTTGTTCTTTTCTTGTTGCATATTCTCTAGGTATAGAGTTACAGTTGTATTTTAAATTTGTACTTATATGTTATTCTTAAGCGACAAAATCCCAGAATAAAGTGTTTTTTCATTCTTTCAAGATTGTGCTCCAACCACCAACATTTGCGGAGATTTCTCAGCGGGCCGATTGGTTTTTGCCAGTCCAATTTCCATTTTTTTTATTATTTTTTTTTTTTTATTTTTTTTTTTATTTTTTTTTTTTCATTTTGCTGACACTTGTCGATTTACGTCGGTGATTATTATTATTTTGCCTAAAATAAATTAAAACAAAAGTTCCCAAACTTCAAATTTTGTTTTTCAATTTTAAAATTAAAAGTAATTACCTCATTTAAAATTGATTCGTGTTGGATAGCTGCCTGGGCTTAGAAATAAAATTAAATCAGTGCGTCGAAGCTTTGTAATATTTTAATTTAATTGTTACTAGCCCTGGACACCAACCTTCCAGTTAGGTACCCATTTTGCAAGCTATTCATCGTTTCCACGAACATTTACCTACGGCGTTTTCTGAATTTTATCAGTAAGGCCATGAAGTCGCCAGACTCTCGCTAGACTGCAGATACTGATGATTTCATCGTCAAAACGAAGGGAATTCACATGGAATGTGAACCTGCTACGTATCCATCGCCACTCCTTGATGCATCACATAAAATTCTCAAACGCAAATGATTATCTATGAGTACTCCGAAAATACACAAGTATACCCGATAATACCTTTAGTTCTTTCATGATGATGTCGTTTTTGAAAGATTGGTTTGTTTGGTATTTGGCTCTTTTACGACCTATTTTCCAGTTGGTATGTTCCCCAAACGTTCCTAAAATATCTGCCGAGAAAATACAGTAAAAACACCCTGTGTTTTTATAGTTCGGGCTGCATTTCCAGCTGGATCGTGTTTATTATGAATTACAAATCTCACTAGTCGTGGGGTTTGTTTTAGTCTTCCAGAGGTACCTATTTATACAATATATGTTTTCATTGGCTATTTTTATAATATTGCAATAATTTGTCTTTTTGGTTTAATTTTACTCCAGTCCTTTTATCTTCTTAAATCCAGCTCAAGGTAAACTATCCGTTTTTTCTTTTTGTTAATTTGTTTTCGTTTCTTGTTTCAATATCATAAATAGAGGAATTATCAAAAGGCGGTGTCAAAAGGCCAACAAACCTTTCCTCCTCTTCATTAGAAAAACGGAACCAACAGCCATATCATCTGCTCTTTGCAACTCCTCCAAAATCCTTTCCTTCCAAATAATTCTTTTTACATAATTATAGAAAGTCAAAAGAAGATATAATTTCAAAAGTAAAAAATAAATAAAAGCATAGTGCACAACATTTCAATCTATTTACCCAACTGATTATGGGATTGCTACTGTATCAATAACCCGAATCGATGAATATATTTTATCTATAGTTACAACCTATTCGTCATTTCGACGAAGCTACTTTTAGGAAGAGAAGATTATCTTACTTCTGGAAGCACGGCGTAATCTTCTCCTTCCGGCTACTTGTCGGTAATAGAGTAGTGGTGGAATATCTGGATGGTTAGCCAAGTCATCGCAGGACAATTACAAATCCGAGCAGTATTCGTGGAAACGACCAATGGTTGATATCTAGGGCTAGTCATAACATGCAGTCAATATTCATTTCTTTTTTATGATATGATAATAATGGATAATGTAGTTTCGATGAGAGTTTGCTTAAAGATAAATTGTGTCGGAGATAAAAGCCGCTGTTGCAGACTTTATGGAGAGGAGTTAACACTTTACAACTTGGCACTAAAAGTGAGCCTTTATCATCACGGGTCAGTTACACTAAGTGGTAGCAGTTAGTGGTGCAGCTGTGCCAGCTCTGGAATAGTGCCCGAAACTTTGGTCATTAGTGTTGAGGGAGTTCAGTAGTTTTTAGCTTCCGCTTATTGTTCCAATGCTAAGCAAGCTTTGTTTTAAGGTTTCATATGATCAGATTGGAAGCTATGGTGAACATTTGTTTAAAAAAAGCCTGTCATGCAGTAGCTACATAACTAGGCACATTACTCACCCCCACAGGAGTATACCCAGCATTCCTTTTTTTTTTTTTTTTTTTTTTTTTTTTTTTTTTTTTTTTTTTTTTTTTTTTTTTTTTTAAATAGAAAATAAACATAGCCAATATTGACAACTAATAATTGGAATGAACAGATGATACAATAATTATTTTAATAATCAATTTCCTTCCGAAATGCTGTATGTGCGAGTGACAACAATACATAATAAACACGCGAAAACATCAAATTTATGTTCACCATTTTTAACGAATAATAAAAATATATAGCTTTTCAGAAGCTTAGCGCACTGCTCAAGGTGGTTTATTTTTTGGTAACATTTAATTTGACCATATTACAGAGTACATCAAAACTCCTAATGAACCGATTTTGTTTTTGTTTTTCTTAAAACACATGATCCACATTTTGGCGTCTTGTCTAACGAATTTTGTTGCAAGGAAGTGCAAATAGCGGCCGGTACGAGAAAATAGCCTAACGGTCCGATTTAGTTTATTTTTGTTTTTTTTTTTAGCTTTAGATACACGACGTATACCGAGTTTCGTGGAAAAATAACAACCATTCCGACCAGTACGAGCAAATTAGTAATTTCGATAATTTTCGTAATTTATTTTTTTTTTTTAATTTTTTTTTTTTTTTATTTTTTTTTTCGTATTTGTATGAACATATAGCAAGATTGTGTTGTTTTTTCAGTAACCAAAATTCTGTTATTTTGATATGCATATTCCAAAAAATGAGAGTGACGAGTTATATAAATAACCAAAATCGAACCATTAGGAATGACAGTAACTCGCAACTAAATTTAGGTAATATAAACGTTACTCTATAAAACCTTTTTTGTTAAAAATTAACTAAAATTAAAGAGAAATGGACATATTGCACTAGTATTTTTAAAGTCACAGAACTCATAAATCGGTGTTTTTTCAGTTATGACTATTGGTACATATCACTTTATCAACCACCAAAACTCACTTAAAATACCAGTGCGATATTCTGAAAACCAACCGAAAAGCAAAATTGAACCTTTTTTTTTTTTTTTTTTTTTTTTTTTTTTTTTTCTTTTTTTTTAATGTCTGCTATCCATCGCAACCATTTCTCTTGGAACGAATCCATTTATCTTTAACCGCGGCGCATTCAAGCTATTATAGTATCAAAGTTTAATTAGAAGAAACTTCTAATGAACAAATCTATCTGGTGAAAGCAATATACCGAAGACCCAACAATGTTCCTGTTCTTGGCAAACAGACGACCCTGGGGCGTTGTATTCCTGCCAAAGTTTTCCCATACAAAAGCCGAACACCAGGCCGTGGGCAAGTTCGTTATTTACATAATGGCCCTTGTCCATTTCGAAGTGAAAAAGTTCGACCTAATAAAGTATTTGACCAACGAGAGGAAAATTATACCGAATCCTTCCGTGTTCAAGTATGGAAGGGCGAGTTTTTCTCAATTAGTTCAGCACTCGAATCATTTTCTGGAGGAATTTGGTGTTGAATTATTGTATGTTTTCCAGAAAAATAGAAAGAAGCTAGAAATAAACTAAATTTTTCCATCTCACGATTTCCAAATGACAGTAGGGGAAAACACGCTACGGAAAAACACAGAGCTGCGCAGTATGCGAGTCTGTATTTTGTTTTCTTTTTTAGTTACTTTTTATTGCTTCCGGACTGGCCAATGGGTTCCCGCAGTTTGGCCGATAATAATGAATAATTTATAATTTCTTCACACAAGGTATTTGTCAGAAACAAAACTACATTCCACATTTTTTGACAAAAAAGAGCCAATAGTTCAACCTATCCCTCAATAAACTTCCACATCATTTACATAAATTTAATGCAAACTAAATGTAGAAGTTTTCCTGTAAAAAGTGAATCTGTAGTCCGTAAGGGGGCTGAGGAAAACATTTGTGAAAAACCACTAATTCATAGAGAAAAACAGAAGTGCGTTATTGGCGGTCCAGAAAGTATCTTTTATCAATGGGTTTAGTGAATTAAATCACTGTTTTCTTGAAGAAAATTTCGTCTATTTCATTGTGGCATAATTAGAATTTAATTATCTTCGACGGATTTTGAGCAATCCTTTCTTGTTCAATAAAAAATATGTCTACCTTAAAAAAAACAGAAAATTGGACATAGCTCCTTTTCCATTCGGAATCAGACCATACTTTAAATGAACTTTTTTGCTGGAAATGATGTCTAGAATCACTTCCTGAGGTTTGGCTACTTAGACCTGAATCGCACAGTATAAATGTGCATAATTTTTAAAGGTCACAAGGGTCAGAATGTTCTTGTTTCATTGCAGCTGGAAATTATTTACAAACAATCTGCTGACGGATTTGGCTGCATTCTTCGAAGTTTTTATATTTAAAACAATCTTCAAATTTATAGTCTCAGAATTTTCATAGTTTAATTATAAAACTAAACTTCTACTTTTGAATTTGTAATCATTAATGGATATATGAATATATGTATTTAATGTAACTGTAAGTAGTTAGAACTTTATAGAAATTTACAAGCATCTAATTTTGCTTATATTACAGCTTCAAGGAATAAATAAGTTTTCTTCTGTTAAAACAGAAAAAGATGGGGGGGGGGGATAAGAGAGATGGGTACGGATGGAGATAAAGAGGACGTAGGGGAGAGGCAGAGGAAAAGAAAGAGAGGGGAAGAGGAAGAGAGAGAGAGGGGGGGAGAGAGATAGAGTGAGAGAGTGAGAGAGAGAGAGAGAGAGAGAGAGAGAGAGAGAGAGAGAGAGAGAGAGAGAGAGAGAGAGAGAGAGAGAGAGAGAGAGAGAGAGAGAGAGAGAGAGAGAGAGACCCAGTGAATAGTAGCGAGGAAAGTGGCAGTGAAAAATATAAAAGAGAATTACAGAGGTCGGTGAAAGAGAAATGATGGGAAAGAAAGATATAGGAAGAAAGAGAGAAGATTAGAAAGGGAATGGGATAAAGTGGAGTATCTTAGAGAAAAATGAGTGAGAGGAGAGGAAACGTGAGAGTTAGCAGGAAAGCACTAGAGAAAAAAAAAGAAAAACAGGGAATACGTTAATTAATTTGCAGGTTCAGATATATACTGAAAGTGAGAAAAGATAAATACAAGGGAAAAGTGAGACAGTTGGAGAGCTAGATGTGGAAAGGAAAGAGAGAGAGAGAGAGAGAGAGAGAGAGAGAGAGAGAGAGAGAGAGAGAGAGAGAGAGAGAGAGAGAGAGAGAGAAAGATAGAAGTGATAAAAAGAATTAGAGAGTATAAAATTAGAGATTGTGAGAGTTGAACAATCTCCAATTTCAAAGAAGGGCGAAGAAAGACTAAAGCACTCGAAGATGAACGCCCCTCTGCTCTAGAACCCTTGACTGGGAATATGTTAAAAGATTTCTTAGTTCCGTGAAGTATTTAGATTCGGATGAAAAAGGGAGGAATTTTCATTAGGTAGAGAGGGCTGGTTCTCAGCTCACATCGTATATATACATCACATCTCTTTTTATCCTCACTGCCCTTACAAAGCAGTTTTTACTACTCACACATTCAAGGAATCATTCTTATGGGGAAATTAGATTCTATCAAATAACAATTATCTCTGATTCTCAATCGCTTTCTCATTATTCCACCTCTCTCTCTCTCTCTCTCTCTCTCTATATATATATATATATATATATATATATATATATATATACCAATTCGCCACTACCAACCGTGATTTTTGGTATATTTCGACGAAACTCGGTATTCGTAGTGGTAATCTACAGGTAAATATGTGTTGTAAAAATAAACTAAATCGGTTCATTAGGAGGGGGGGTTTACTCCGGACCCAAATTACTAATATACTCATACTGGTCGTAATTTCTGCTGTGTTGTAACGAAACGCGGTATACGTCGTGGGTAACTCATGAGAAAGAAGTGTTGTAAAAATGAGCTGAATCGGTCAATCGGAAAGGGGGGTTTACTTTGTAATATATTTCAATACAAAGCCAGCCAGATATAGGTTCACAAAGGCGCCGCAAGGAGCGCTAGAGGGACTGTATCCGGTTCCTGCGTTAGATCAAAATACGATAATACGAGGTTTTTTGTATTTATTACGTAGTGTAGTAGGTACCATGTGTAAACATAACTCTGGAAGCAAATTAATAATTTATCAGTTACTCATTACGAAATTAAAAGAGAACTATTCATGTTTTTATTTTATTTATGTAGGATATTTTAAGCAAATTGTTCTGGAAAGCAGTCTACACTACCCAAATTCTGAGGAAAGTGCTTAGTTATGCAGCTCCTGCGTGACGGACTTTTTTTTTATTACATATTTCATAATATATAGTTAAATATATATGTAAATATTTTGAATTTTATTTTACATGGAATGCTTGTAAATATTATAAATACTACCTTAAGAGAAAATGTAACCTGTACTAAAAGTCCAAGACAATAGGTTTTGGCCAATGGGCCTTTTTTCCTATCGGTCTTTCATGACATGTACTCAAGAACAAAAGAATTATAAAAAAAAATACTTGATTTATCGTATAATTGTAAAATAAAGATATATATAAAGGTTGAAAAATTTTTACATGAACATCCGTTCCCTACTTATGTTGTTCATATGTGTTTTGACCCAATCAAAATAAATATTTACTCCTTTGTCTTGCAAAAGTTCAAAGGATTTCTTTCTTAAAGGTAACTTCTTTTTTCGGTTTATATAAAGAATCGCTGGTGCTATGAAAAGGTTTTTCAAATATCCTTTAATGAGATCAATCCCTTAGCTAAACATCATGAAAGCTGTTATCGAGTTTGAAGATAAGATCCATCTTGCAATTGATAACGCTGATAATGACATCCTGAATTTGCCCACATGGTGTTAGCCTGAGGGCTTCGAATGACCTGCCAGACCCACGTCACAATATTGCACATCCGTAGGCTCTCTCTCACTCTCTCTCTGTTTGCTCTTATAATCATGAAAATACTCTGACGTTTATGGGATTGCATTCCCATTCACAGCTTCATCATGAAGTCCTCTGTTACGCGGTCACATATGAGGCGGTATTCATGTGACAGAATGAGGTCAATTAATTCTAAAATAACCTAGTTATACTCGCTGTTATTTCGCCATTATGTATTATCCCGGAGAACAAGAAAAAAAAATCCGCCTGCATAAAAAAGCCAGGTTTTTAAATTAAGGCGAATTCCTAAATATATTACCTAAGGTAACCTATATATAATACCTTCGCGCTCTATTTTGTACAAATAAAATTTTTATTTATCATATATTAAAATATTTTGATTTTTCTATATTTCTTTATACATTTTTATTTTTTAAAAAAAGTCTAAACTACTGGATATGTGTGGGCTACCGTCTGATAAGAATTCATACAAGTCACGTGGTATGTCGGTGGTTTCACGTTTCCTGCAGCCTGTTAGTAATGTTTTACAGTCAATGTCTTTTTGCATTCTGTGCATAGTGTTATAACACTATAACACATAAATTTCTTGTTTTGCCATTAAGTGGGAGTGAGTTAGTAGTGTATGTCCAATTAGAAGTCTTGTTAGGACTACTTCTTCTCTCCGGCAGCTTCTACAGCTGGAATTCCATTTTGTTATGAACATAGATCTCATAAGCTGGTATCCTCCCTATACAGGGAGGAAACGCGCTAAATACTAATGGCTTGGTTAATTTATAGCTGGACACCTCGTGTCGGTTTGGATATAACTTCTTAGGAACTCTCAACACGGATGTGTGCGTACAATCGAAATGGCTGTAATATGCACGATTCTCCAGAACTTGCTGGAAGCAACAAATCAGGATCCTGGAGGTGCTAATGTACTTTATCCAAGACGGATAAATGTATTCTAGTCACGGAATGGAGCCATGAATTCCACTCCTATCACAGACTCATGGAGCTGGGGGGTTTGGCATACACCCCCCCCCCTCCTCAGCTAAAGTTCGATCCCCTCAACAAGATACTATCTCCTCAACAATTAGTCTTTTGTACAACTAAACTTGATATTCTCTCGAAGTAGCCACAGAATCAAGATTTCTCATTAAGTACATTATGCATTTTATCCAGGCTTATCATAGGACACACCCTACTTATCCATTCTTACGTACTAGACAAAACAGAATCATCCACTAGTTGACAATGCCACAGAACACTTACTGTCAAACATGTACTGACAGACTGTTGACAGCAGAGCAACTTGACAATTCCTTACGACTTACACGATTTGCTTACTGTAGCCCTTTCATCTAAATAATGCTTTGGACACGTTTACATCTGGCACTTCTCACAGGAAATATATCTCCGGTGTCGGATAGATAATTATTACATCCAACACCTGAGATATATTTCCCGCGAGAAGTGTCAGATATATCTCAGATATAAATAGTTTTCAGTTTACATTAGTCACAATTTCTGTCTGGCATAAATATCCTGCTAACAGTACAGTAGGGTTCCGATTAACCGAGTCGATGGGGGCCAAGGTTACCTCGGTTAATCGAAATAATCGGTTAATCGGAACCATACCAATAGCAATTGGAAATGTAGGTTGTTTTTGAATTAAAACTACTTATACGCTAAAAAAACTAATATTTAATAATAATAATATGTAGTAATAACAATAATAACAGATACCGTGAAATTATTTTTTAAAAAAGAAATCTTTAATTGTGGCTTGCCTAAATGAACTCTTTCTATCGGCAGCAGCTGTGTCCCTCCATTTTCTTTGAATCATGAGTTCATTTGGCGGTACATCGCTTCTGCTTTCTAAATAGAGAAGGGATCTGTCAAGCAGATTGAAACCTTCTTCATGGCTTATTTTTGGGGGAATGGTTTCCACGTTTTCTTCAACATCTTCTTCGGGATTGGACATCATTACCTCATTAATAATTTCATCTTCCGTAAGGACTGTCGCTCTGTTTATTGTGTCGTCGTTTAACCAATCTATAACTTCGGAATCCATTATATCCGGGGAGTTGAGGTATTTTAACAAATCGCACAACTGCTGATTTGTTGGAGGTTCGTCAATTGTCTGGCTACAATGGATAATTCGAGGCCACAGGTTTTTTGAAGCTTTATTTACTGTACTTTTTGTTACAGAATGCCAAGACTCAGCAGCCATATAAATCACATCCTTAATAGATATTTTCTTTATTTTTGGAATTAACCCTTCCTCTTCTGCTAATAGCATTTCAGACAAAAGCTTCTTTTTTTAGTATCGTTTGAAGGCCGAAATTACTCCTTCGTCCATAGGCTGGATTATTCATGTGACATTTGCAGTGAAAAACAATGATTTTGTTTCGCCCTCGCATAGGACACGCTCGTCAGGATGTGATGGTGCATTATCAATTAGGAGCAGGGCTCGATGAGGTAGTTTTTTTCGTCCAGAAATTGTTTTACATGAGGTACAAAATGGTGCTTACGATTTGAGACTCTCAAATTGAGAGTTGTATTTCTTCTGAGAATCGGGATGAAGTTCCCGTCGTGGCCATTGGCTCAACTTCATATATATATATACACACACACATACACATAGCCACACCCCTCCCCCTCAGGCTTGACACCTCGGTTAATCGGGATCTCGGTTGACCGGACCTCGGTTAATCGGAACCCTACTGTATAACAAATGTGTTTTAATTTGTTTATATCAAATGTAAACGCACCCATCAGATATAACTATATGCATTCTTCGGGGGGGGGGGGGGAGAGGGTATTGATGATATATTTGTACACATATATATTATTATTATTATTATTATTATTATTTATTGACGATGATGATGCTCCGCGTGATTGGCGAATAGCATATTTTTCATATTTTTGTGTTGACACAGCTGCTGCATTAAGCGTTGCCACTCCGAAAACACATCTTTAGTAAATAAACTTTTTAGTAGTCGATGTGGACATAAGAAAATAAATTTAAAAAAAAAATAATAACAAAAAAGAGTAAAATAAAAATAGAAAATAGATTAATAAATGAAATGAATAAATTATTGTAAAAACTAAACTGGAAATCGTTCTATAAAGCTGTAGTTATTGTAAAAAGAATTGAAATGTACTGTTTATAATTATGTAATAATTTATTCCAGGCCCTTGGTGACGTTTATATTTTATTGGAATATTAGTAATTTTTAAATATGTCAGTGTTGTATCTATAAACTGGCTGCTTTATCAAACTAAGTCGGTCAAGTCATGTGGAATGTCCAAGTTAATCCGTAACCGACAGTCAATTAGTACATGGTTACCAGTAAGGTCTGTGTTGCTATGCCTACATTTAGGTTTGTCAGTCTTGGTCATCAGGTACTCATGGGTTATACGTATATGGCCGATTCTTAGCCTCGGAAGGACTACTTCTTCTCGGCGTGAGTTCCTGTACGACGATGTCCAGTCAGTAATAGTGGATTTAATAGACCTTAGTTAATTGTCAGTCACACTATGCCAATAAAGTTGCCATTTGACTAGAATGATTTTCCTATTATGTCTTGTAACATCATAGTGAAATAGGTCAAATGGTAGGTTTGTCTGTACTTCTGTCACAATTTTGACAGACAAATATAATATATATATATATATATATATATATATATATATATATATATATATATATATATGACATAACTGTTACAGGTTGTACCTTCGGGATACTAGAGAGAATCTTCAAAGGGAAATATTCTAGTCACGGGTTCCTTAGGAATTCAGTAGAGCTGAGGTCCCCTGAGATTCGCTGTAAGGTACAAGCTTCTAAAGGGTTACCTTGTTAGTAATGTCTACACCTTACATTCGGTGTACAACCCCATCGCTAAAGGCAAACACATCTTAGCATATTCCGGTAGGATGTACATTCTAAAGTTTGTTCCGTCGAGACGGAAGTTTTTAGGCGGTAGAGAAACAAAGATATTATTAATCTCTTGGCGATCCTTTTTCGATGAGGTTCGGTGCTTAACTTCTCGCCATCAAACACCGACAAAAGCAGTCGAAAAGCGACTTTCTTCGAAGTGATTACGACTTTATATTTATTTCTCATTATAGACATACACACTATGAGTTTCCGCTCGCTTATCTCGCTTAAGAAGGTGTCAAAACTCAAATCAATCCAACTCGCTAGAATTAATAGAATTAATTTTAGCCAATTTGATTGCCTAGAGTTTAGATATATTCTTGAGCGGAAACGCACAGCCATGGGCGTATATAGGGGGGGCTGAGGGAACTGCGCCCCCCCCCCCCCCCCCCGAAATTTTGATTTGATCGGTAACAATTTTATTAAACCCTTAAAAATAAATTAAATAAGATCATTTAGTTCATAAAAAATATTCTATTTTGAGTGTAATAGCGTTTTAGTTGGCTAAAACTCTTCCAAGATCTAAATATAAAAAGGATACAACCGAAATAAATGGCATGGCAGAGAGTTAGTGTGTGTGTGTGTGTGTGTGTGTGTGTGTGTGTGTGTGTGTGTGTGTGTGAGTGTGTGTGTGTGTGGGGGGGGGGGTGTTTATATGAATAGCTGCATTTATTTGTATGTACATTTGTGTTAGCAAGAGTCTATATTTGTAACTGTAAATATGTAAATAAAACTCTTTAGGTTAAGGTTTTGATTCAGTGATTGATCGAGTACTTTCTTTCAAAAGGATACAGCTGACATAAATTGCATGTGGGTGCCAGTGTTGTATGAGTGACAGCATATATATATATGTGTGTGTGTGTATATATATGTATGTGTATGTGTGTATATGTGTATATATATATATATATATATATATATATATATATATATATATATGTATATATATATATATATATATATATATATATATATATATATATATTCATCAGGTTCGAAATGCGAGAGAGGGTGCTAATGACCTTAGCAGTAGATGCACCCAAAAAAAAAAAAAAAAAAAAAAAAAAAAAGATCTAAATAGTTAGTATTCCATACACCGGAAATGGTCTCAGCCCCCCCCCCCTCAAATTATCCCAGCTCCCTCCGAAATTATTTCCTATATACGCGCATGCGCACAGCACATTTGCTCATAAGCGATAGGTTAGGACGGTTGACGTGGCCCTTAAAATTTACTAGGATTTTTCAATAAATAATTTATCGGCATTTCAAATTCGTGTTCTTTATTCCCTAATTTTACATCGCTGCTTGCGCATGTTTACAATTTTTGTTGTTTACACTAGTTTTCCTATAGTGAACTTTAGTGCTTAACACTAGATTTACCAGACCAGTTATTTTGAATGGTCGTGCTATATCAATTTAAAATTCATACTACATATAATATTTGCTTTCCTAAATGATGTTACGATGTTTGTAGCTATAAGAAGAGAATACATTTAATGAAATTAATGTTACTTTATATATATATTAATAACAAATATATTTTTTGTTATTCTCATTTATACCATTACTAGGTTTGGTAAATCTAGTGTTAATAACTTTTTTCCTACTTGAGAGCGAATTTATTTTTTAACGGATTCATGTTTGGTGCATCAAAATGCCCTGTAGAACAACCTGTAAAAAAAAAATCGGTGAGGAGGCTCCTAAACTTCACAATTACCTTTACCTCTTTTTCTGTATGACTAGAATTTGAAAGCATTAAAAAATGACTTCTAAAACCTGAGGGTACAAGCCGCTAGACGTGGGTTGTCCAGGGCTGCCTAAACCCATAACCACCCACGCCATCCTGAGGCTGTAAGGGTTGGCAAATATTTCAAGGTCTAAATGTAAGGGATAGACTTAGAAAAATGAGACACTATATCTTAAAAGAAAACGAATAGACTAGATTTATAACGGTCCAAAAATATCGTAGATATTTGCATTTTCATGACAAAAGGTTAAAATGATACTTCGAGCTGTGTGACCCAAACTAGATATATTTCTTTGGAATATATACAAAAATTAAGGTAATGAATGAAGAATTTTTAAAATGAACATATAAGGCTATACAATATACTGTTAAAATGAGTTGTTCATATACTAATTTATACAATTAGAATAAGTTTTCTTATGGAATTGATACAATATACATTTTTTTTTTATATGCCCATGAATATACGTATCCAATACACACAGAATCACATATAAACATATACACATATTCCTGTATATAGGTACCTATATTTTTTTAATTATTTTTTATTTTTATGAGGAGATACAATGCACATAGCTAGGGTATACATTTTATCATATAAACTTAATTTCACATAAGTCAATTAACAATTGGGCGTCTCCTTCGCCCTCGTTTTTCAGGCTTGGTAACACATCAAGCCTGGTTACTGTCAGACCTAAATGAATTGATCAAGACAAAAAAGAAAAAATAATAATGATACTACAAGGTGCCCATTGGCTTAAGAGAGCATCTTATCCGTCCCATCAGATGCGCTTGGGAAAAAATTAAGAAGAAGAAAAACACATTTATTGGGTCGACTTGATTGTAAGCCTTACACAAATTTAACAACAAAACATATAAACATTAAGTTAAAATACATGAACATTTGAAACAATATATGGAATATTAGCTGTAAGGACTGAATCAGCTAATAAAAATGGCTGTCTCTATAATATAGGATTTAGGATGTCTTGAGGCAAGCGTGTTTTAAGGCGTCGATTTACTGTGACCTGTCCCATTCATAATTGTTGAACCTCTGCTGGAAGAGTAGTCAAATATTTGATTGTCGTGTCCTTCAGATAATCTTTGATGTAGGAAACATCCAGTTCACGATGCAGTTGTGTGTTCCTGATGAACCAAGGTGCTGACACCGCAATTATTAAGATTTTATTTTGAAACTTCTGGATCCTGTTAATCTTCGTCTTCGTGGCTCCCATCCAGACAGGTGCTCCGTAAGTAATGAGGGGTCGAATTAAAGTCTTATAGAGCATTATTGTCGTATGTGGTTTTAGTGAAGTATGTCTGTTGATCATGGGGTAAAGCTGTCCAAGTCTTTGGTAGGCCTGTGTCAGTTTTGGGAACAAATTACCGTAGAAGAATGCCATCCTGCCATCTGTCTATGTGCAATGTGATGCCTGTAAGGCGCCAAAGTTTTGAACAGTTTTTATAATGATTGTCAGGAATTATTAGAAGAAGAAATTGTTATTTCATAAATATTATGCGTCCAGTGTTAAATTTAAAAAAAATTAAGAATGGAAAATTTATTTTTTCAACTGAAAGTTTTATTTGTTTTATATTTTTTAGCACTTTCTTCCGAAGAAAAGCAGTCAATTAATTTTTTCGACGAAGAAGATTTTTTGTTGTTGTTTCGGGTGGGAGAGATGGTTTGTAGAGGGAGCGGAAGATAAAACAACACTTTTAATAAGTTTTATATAGGCATTATGAAAGAATGCTGTTTTACAAGTGCGTTTGTTTTTTTTTTTGCGTTTTTCTACAAAACGAAACAAAATCAAAGGACTTTTTTTTCTTTGTTTTTTCGTCCTGCATCGATTCCCGAAGTATTGCCGTTTATTTTGGGGACACACTATATATAGGTATATATACATTTTTTTTTAATATATGTTTTAAATAGTGCAGTGTAGTGTATATGGACTTCCTTCTTTAAGAACTTCCTGTAGGACACAAGGAATGCTCATTGTTGGTCGCGAGGACAGTTTGTTACGACTCTTATTGTCAGTTAGTATATGTTTAATTGTCAAAGTTATGTTACGAAGTTGGCATACCGCTTTAGCTTCATTCTTCATGAGGTAATTATGTGTAAGTAACGAGTCCAATGCGAAGTCTTGCACAATCAAAAGATCGGTTATAGCTCACTAATGACTGATAAAAATCTAATGATTTTCACATCTACACAGACGGATCAAAATTACCGCTCGGAAGCAGTCGTTAACCAACATTTAATAAAATTACACGACAACACAATCCATGCCAACGGCCATAGCCACGTTGAATACACCGGTTCCCAAAGATCACCGAAGTTAAGCAAAGTCGGGCGTGTTGAGAACCTGAATGGGTGACCGATCACGTGCTGTTGGTATTAGAAAAGGGTGGCAACCTGTAGATAGCCTGGCGCTAATGGCCAAGTTGTAGATGCGCCGTAAAAAAAAAAAAAAAAAAAAAAAAAAAAAAAAAAAAAAAAAACACAATCCATACACTTATCCCCAAAACTACATACTCAATATTAAAATGACCAAGTGCAGATATAAAAGAGCCGCCCGGAGACCCAGATGGTTACAACGATCCCTTGAAGCAATAAAACGGTATCCAGGTCTCTCTCTTCGCTTTTAATCCCAACCCACTTCCAGCATGGGTAAGCATCTTATTTTCCAAACTTTCTCTCATTCCCACCTTATAACTGGCACCAACCCATTTGGGAGTTAGGGCGCCTAAGTGTCTCCCTAGAAGGCAAACTTCTTTGTATTACCTCCGGAATACCTTCTGTGAAATGGGTAGACTCTCTCCGCTAAGAAGGTTTTTTATTTTTTTAATTTTCGCTGGACTGTTTTCTTGCGAGATATTTTTATTCGTTGCTTTAAAATTATAAATGGTATTTCATTCATATTTCATGTATTATATTTTTTAAACTCTATTTGATTTATTTTGTTTTCTGATATACATTTTTCCTTTATACAAATTCAATTCGTTGAAATTGAAAACCCTGATCTGAGACCTCCATATTGGTTTTAAAGTATATAATGGAATGTAAATATTTATTAAAGTGGAGAACAATCAGTAATTTCTCAGAACTAAAAAAGAAAATTTATTTCTGAGCTCTTTCTGTAGAATTAGGTTTGTACGTAATGGTACATTTACGTACCAATTTCACCACACTGTATTAATGTGAACCCCCCCCCCAAAAAAAAAAAAAAAAAAAAAAAAAAGTAAAAGGTTAAACGTCAAATTTAATCACCGGGTTGCAAATGTATATTTGCTTCCAAGAATTCTCCTTTGTATTTTTTCTTTTAAAGAATTGATAAATACTTATGTTCAAATAATTGAATTGTATTGTTTGCAGGTTCGTACAAAAAGAACTACATCAAGAATTAAAACCCAGAATTGAGTGAGTACTTATATATATATATATATATATATATATATATATATATATATATATATATATATATATATATATATACATTTCATTAATAATCTATGAAATATTATGATCATTATTTATTTCTAACAAGTATGTTTGTTACTCAAATATGAAATATAGAATCACCAAGATTGTTGACACAGATATGTTGTAGTATACCACATCCATCAAAACATTTATGACATTTCTTTGAAGATGAAATTTATATAAGGTTTTTAAAAAATATGATTTTTTAAAAACCTTATATGTGTTTGCATAAATTTTAGCGCGGTTACTCCCTCCCCCACACGGAGGAAACCCGCTTATGAGGTTGACCTTATCAGTGCCGACTAAAAAAGTTCATGTTTCAGAAACCATTGATCACGTGGTTCAAATTTGTACATATATATATATATATATATATATATATATATATATATATATATATATATATATATATGTACAAATTTACTATATATATATATATATATATATATATATATATATATATATATATATATATATGTACAAATTTACTATATATATATATATATATATATATATATTCCAGAGGGTGAAACAAAATTCAGTCTTCCCACTTTAATTAATGTTTTGTTTCACCCTCTGGAATTAAGCAACCCCACTACCGGAAAACATCAATAAAATATATATATATATATATATATATATATATATATATATATATATATGTATATATATATATATTTGTTCGCGCTGTAGTTGCCTGAAAAATGGTCCGATTTTGATTAAATGTGGTACAAAAATCTTTCGTGTAATTTAAAGGTCAAGTTCGTTAACCAGCAGAATGCGCCCACCGGAGCATGGTTTTTGGAACGAAACGCGCTCGAAAAAAATCGTAACGATTGCGTTTTCGAGTTCATATGCTTACAGATACTCGTTTGATAGGTTTCTTAAAATAGGAAAACCATTTTCAAAGCGATATCTGTAACAGTTTACGAGAAACTTTGACAAAAATACTTTTTGACACTAATTTTTAGTTTGGGTACCCAAAAACGATTGATTCAGATGAAACTTGTTCCACACGTTTGAAATTCATCTGGTTAATTTTTGGTTCCGTTTAGAGTTAAGAAAGACCTAGAAATATAATATTTGATTAACAGGAATGAAAAGCAATGAAAATGATTTTCGTATACTTTCTAAAACATCTCGAAAACAGTTGGGAAATCGTAATATCCGCTTAGGATACTGTCAGCTTCCTGTTGTTTTATTTATATTTTTTTTTCTTTCATTGTTCGCTGCTTTTATGTGAGATATAAAGAGTGCCATTAAAGATTTGTTGAGCTATTATCAGTTGCAATTTTATTTATTTATTTCATTATAAGGGCTCCGCAACTATGGCTATGAGCCCTAGCTTCCTAGCCGTGGGCTAGGGCTATGAGCCCTAGCTTTCTAGCCGTAGGCTAGGGCTATGAGCCCTAGCTTCCTAGCCGTAGGCTAGGGCTATGAGCCCTAGCTTTCTAGCCGTAGGCTAGGGCTATGAGCCCTAGCTTCCTAGCCGTAGGCTAGGGCTATGAGCCCTAGCTTCCTAGCCGTAGGCTAGGGCTATGAGCCCTAGCTTCCTAGGCGTAGGCTAGGGCTATGAGCCCTAGCTTCCTAGCCGTAGGCTAGGGCTATGAGCCCTAGCTTCCTAGCCGTGGGCTAGGGCTCATAGCCCTAGCTTCCTAGCCGTAGGCTAGGGCTATGAGCCCTAGCTTCCTAGCCGTAGGCTAGGGCTATGAGCCCTAGCTTCCTAGCCGTAGGCTAGGGCTATGAGCCCTAGCTTCCTAGCCGTAGGCTAGGGCTATGAGCCCTAACCTTAAATCTTCCTTCTCTTTGAGATTTTATTTGATATTTTTGACGAATGATTAAAACCTACTAATAACTGTTTCTCTTCCTTTACTAATGACACTAGGGATAAGAACGGAACCGCATTAAGATGACGCAGTTCCTGCGAATCGGACTTTGTAAATTGTAAGATAGTGTCTATGTGCGGTCTTTCATCCGCCATTTCTTCATTAAGTCATGACATGAGGTTTGTTCTTTATTAGTTCACAGAGTAATGATTTCTTAAGATAATGATAACAAAAATGACCCCTACATTGTATATTATATGTAAAAAAATGTGAGCGATAATCCTTAGAGAATCCATAATCTGAAGAACTAAACTAAGGGGCCTCTATTATAGCGGAGAAAATGGGGCCTTAATGACCAAAAGGCAGAAGAGAAAGGGCAGTTTTTTCGTTTAACACTCCATTAGAAGGAAGCAGTCATTAGCTTTCTTTATTCCTCCAATTACAACCTCTTCAAGCCCTAAAAAGTCAAGATAAGAAGTCCTTAATCATCCTATTATTTGTTTATCATTGTGTGCTTATCATATATTCTGAGGTGTACCAAATTACTAAAACCAATACCGATATCATTTTGTCAATACCATTATTCTTAAATTGCGCCATTTTTTAACAAAGGAATATATTTATAACTAAGAACTGAATAAATTATTAATTACTTGCTGAATATTCTTGATTCGTCACGACAGACATATAGTTATTTTATAGTGTGAAATAATGTATCACCAAAATTAACGTGACTGCATAATTTTGTGCAGTTTATTATAGCATGGTTCCCGTCATACTATAAGTTATTCATCAATTGATAATTAATCAAAGTATAATGTTTCTTGACATTGAGGCGCTCCGGACGAGTGTCAAGAAACACATAACGTGGAGATAACCCGTTATCTACAGCAGTAACAGCAGTTTAACCAGAACAGGTTAAAATTCGCTTTCAATAGTAAATGTACGTTAAAATTTAAAAATGTATGTTTCCAAGATATCATTTGAAGACACCCATTATATTTGCGAGCATTACCAAGAAGTAAGTACTTGGAAATTCCACGAGACATGAACCAACTACTCCGTGATAGCAGTCACCATATCAACGCTATACTTACCTTTCTTAAAGACTACAATATTTTTAACAAACCCCAGACCAAACTCCTCAAATAGTCAACATGTGGGTGTAGTATGTATTACAACAACCCTTAATTTTCTTAATTCATTGTCTTTGATTGTCTAGACGACCCAAACTATGCTTTTAACATCGCCGTTGAAAGGTTTTTTTTTTTTTTTTTTTTTTTTTTTTTTTTTTTTTTTTTTTTTTTTTTTTTTTTTAATAAACATCACTCATGACGTAATATATTCATTCATTCATCATTATTTCATTATTTTACATATGGTCCTTCCTATTGATTGTACATGGGGCTATTGTTCTTATGTATGTTGTCATATTATGCATAGAACCTATATTGTAAATAGAAACTGTTACGATTATATATAGTCATATTGTACATAGGAACTATTTATAATTATAAGTTTTTCTTAAAAATGTATTGTTTTTACTAGTTAATTTTTCTTTTAGCTGTATGTTATTCACAAACTTCATTGTATAATTAGATTGATACACACAATAATGTAATTGGATTTGTAATTATGTATTATTGTAACTATTTTGTTGTTGTTATGTATTTCTATTTTATATGTGTACCTGGGCGAAACGCTGTCAATGCGGGGTGCTCATAAATAAATTATATAAAAAAAAAAAAAAAAAAAAAAAAAAAAAAATAAATTAAAAAAAAATGTAAGTAAGAGGGGGTCAATAAGTTCGCAAGGGTAATATCTATGAGGGACGAAATCATAGTTTATTTCTAGTAATTCAAGGTCCGCCATCATAGTTGAAACGAAGCTCAAATACAAATAATATTAAGAATTAAATACAATATGGTAACAGCTGACATGTGTTGCTGCCTAGGCTTGCCTGAACTAACCAAATAAAAATTCAAACCCCTCTAAAATACTTAAAAATTTGAATAACAAAAAATCCTTTCTTAGCGAGTGTTTACATGCTAAAGACAGTGTCCATACAAAATTTTTCTGTCAAGTGGTTTGAGCTGGGCGATGATAGGTCAGTGAGTCAGTCAGTGCTATTTGACAAATATAAAGTAGATTTATTTAATCATATTCTGGCTTAATTTTTTTTTAATTTTATTTATTTATTTGAAATCTGTACAATCATTAGCAGTACAATAATCAAGTCTGTTTATGCAGATATTATGTACAATTTGACAAAACGTTAAAAGTAAAATAAAAGAAAAGAAAAAATAAATAATAAAAACATACAAAATATGGAAGAAGACAACCACTGTTGGCACTTCCAGAGATGTCTTGGTAAATGTTTTAATGGTCACGATAAGATCAGTTGATTAAATTGTCTCGAGGCCACTGTCTCTTGAGCCGCCTGGGAGGATTGTCTGGATGGGATTCGGATGATAAGGATAGACCTTCAGGATTAGGATGATAAGACAATTTGGCGTGGAACATTTGGAAGCGGGTTTTAGCAAGGTCAAGGACAAATGGGATGTTGAGGTCATTGTGAAGGGTTTTGTTGGAAACATAGAAAGGAGCATTTTCAATTTTAGGAAGTACTTTTGACTGGAATGCATGTATTCTGTTGATGTTTGATGGTTTTGCAGATCCCCAGAGTTCAAGTCCGTATGTCCATATTGGTGGAATGATTGTGTTCTGGCTTAATAACAAAATATTAATTTACATGGCAATACTCAGATGAATATGGACTTATGGCATAGACCATACACACACATATATCTCATTTATTTTCCTATTTGTTGATAGCAATATTGATGAATTTAGTTCAAGTATGAACTTATAACCGAACTCATAGGGGCATGATTGCATCACCGGATTGCTAAAAAGCCTTTGATTACTGCATATCTTGGGAGCTTATCAGAGTCAGTCTTTGAGCAAGGCAGAAAAAATAAAAATGGAATAACAAACTATCTTCATAAACCAGTCTAAATGGTAATAGCTCACTCCATTAATATTTACGATAAGTTTTGAATTGTTATCATTTTGATAACTTGGTACGAATTTGTTTATTCTCTCTCTCTCTATATATATATAAAACACTTTTAATAGTGAATCTGTTCCCTTGAAAGACACATTTTTCAGTATATTCCGGATCAAAAATGTACTCCTTTGCTTTTTGCTGTCGTTGCTTATTTTTTTAATATTGTAGTTAAAAGGTTGAAATCAGCTGTTGAGAATATAAGCCAGTAGGAAAGCAACGGTTACCGCTATGTCGGCAGAGTTTAAATGTATCTAACGCAGAGTGTTAGCGACCCTTCGGTCTGCAGAGGTTTTATTGAATTCTCTGACAACCTCTTTATTCCAAGAGCTCCTTGCCGGTCCACAGCGTGGTATTTCTCCCATTATTTTAGCGGTGTAGAATCCTCTTTTCAAGTATAATATATTTATTTCAATTCGAACGGTCCTTTACTAATAAGACAATATTTAGTTTTATGGACCCTGTAGTGGTGACTTACTAGGTGACTATTGCTCCTTATCAGCGAAAGTTGGGAGTTCAGTGGGTGGCACACAGTGGTGGCAAACGCCGGATTTCGGAGGAAAAAACCTGTAGGTACTTTAATCATTCTAATTTCTTTATCACTTTTGAAGTATTTTTATTTTATTTTTTTCTGCTGGTTCGAATGAGATAACTACCAATTCGATAAAATAATTATTTTTGAAGATATTAAAGACCTATATATATATATATATATATATATATATATATATATATATATATATATATATATATATTATTTATTCTTATAGATGACCGAAAATATCCAAATTCTTTTTTATCCTAGTAGGCATGGGGTCATTAAAGCAGTCTTCCTTTTTCTTTTTTTTTTTATGCTACTTTATTCATTGGGCCATACATGTTTCGTGCGTCTTTTCTTCGCACCTCTTCAGGGGCACTTCTTGCAAGGAAGTCCTCTCGTTACCAAGTACTCCCTCTGGAGTCCGGCTTATTACGATAATAAGCCGGACTCCAGTGGGAAAAAAAAGAAAAGACTGCTTTAATGACCCCATGCCTACTAGGATAAAAAAGAATATATATGTATATATATATATATATATATATATATATATATATATACATATATATATATATATATACATATATACATATATATATATATATATATATATATATATATATATATATATACAGGTTTTATGTTAGGAAAAATCGACAAAAACAGCAAGTTTTTCCCAAGGGTGGAAAGAAAATCAGTCTCGTAACAGGCAACGAGGGCCCTGAGGGGCAGATACTATAGAGGTATCTGATTTATGACCACAAGGCACATTAGGGAGATAGTGTGGTCAGTACTATACTATAGTGTGATCAGTACTACTGCCTGATTTTAGTCTTGCTGCTTCGACTGCTAGGGTCATTAGGACCAAGGTGCCCATTAGTAAATTATTTAAAGGCAAGATACGCCTAGGGACGGTCAGGGAGGAGAAGATAAAAATACTTTAGTGCTTGCTCGGGATTTGAACTCAGGTCCTCCAGCTTATTAGTCCAGTGCTCTACCACTGAGCTAACCTCGCCCCTTCTCAAAGATGGAGAGATGTCTAATTCCAAATTTGAGTTGAGTATTATTGAGTTTTGAGTCGAATAAATTAACAACCAATTTAATAATGTTTAGTTTTCCCGAGGCATTGCTCTTTATTAAAATGTTCGCTTATAACGATTAAATTTAACATTTTCACATGAGATAGTAGGTGGATGTTATTGTCAATGTTCAGTTACTTGCTAGCATAAAATGTTCAAGAAGTCTCTGGAGAAAATAATAATAGTAAAATCGCTTTTCGTAAACTAATCGCATCGCTAATTGACACCTTCATTTTATTAGGCTGTGTACAAATACGGAGGAATACGTAAATGAAATTTATCGGATAGCAATTTCAATACAAGCACATTTAAGCAGAGACCATACTAGGTAACGCTTTTTTTCTACTCCAAATAAACTAAGGAAAATTGAGTTTAATTAAAAGTACCTTTAAAACTTGAATTCACCAAGTTCATGGTCCATTTTGTCAACAACAAAAAATATTTTATAATCTACATGTACACATGAGACTTCTTGGGTAATACCAAATTTTCTGTAATAACATAAGTTCTATAGAATAGAGCCTTTTCACTAAAAACTGTGAAGCTTCTACATGGTGTGAAAACGGATAACAACAATGTGTGTTAGTATCAGAACTAGTAATAAAATGAAAAAGTAATATTAGAGCAGTATTCTACAAGTAATTAGAGATAAAAAAAAATGTTGGTTTAAATGCAATTGAACACCTTCGGTTTTGGTGGTTTTACCTGGGTCTGATATACCCCTAGACAAATACAATACCCAATTACTCATAAACCAATATTTTTTTTTTTTTTTTTTTTTTTTTTTTTAGATTATCTCCTCTAATGCAAAAATCATAGAATTAGAGTTTGTATAACTAAAAACTGCAAACTAAATTATTGAAAATAACAGTCTAGGGGGGTCTCCCGTTGTCTAATGGCTAGCGCCTTGGATTCATAAGCGGGAGATGGTGGGTTCGATTCCCAACCTCCGGCAGGAATTTTATCATCCCACGGCTCGCTGGTAAAATTCCTCGCTGCACCCTGGATGTCGGCGCTAATGACCTAGATGTAGATGCGCCGTAAAAAAACAAAAAAAAAAAAATAACAGTCTAGGTGCGAACTACATATTAAGTTTCTTCTTTATTCCATGACTAATCTCGCTATTAATAAAATTTTATCAACTAACGAATTTTGTAAAGCAGAATCCCTTTACACAAACCATTGTTAGGAATAAAGTAATATCGAGCAGTTTATAACAAGATGTTTTAAGTTATTAATTTCAAGAAATGAGTACTCTTAGGAATATATGGGCCGTACCTTATTACTCATCAAGGTAAAGCTCTCGACAAAAGCACTTTACTTATTAGCTCTCTAAAGCCTGTGGAAGGATATTAACTCCTAAAAGCACTACAGCTTAAGCCTCTTGGAACGAATATAGGCTTAGGATCATTCAAGAAAATGCACAAGACTGAAATATATTTAAATATACTTTAACATATTATACAACATTAGAACGAATCAACTAAAAATCAGTATTTTTTTTTTTTTTTTTTTTTTTTTAAATATGCCAACATTCGTACAGCCCAGATATCAATAGATACGATAATTATAGATACTACTGAACTGAGAGAATGAACAGAAATTTAGCTCCAAGTTCCTGATACAACAGGTTCAATCTCGTTTAGCTTCAGACGGTGACATCTGAGACCAAACAAGTATGTTCCTGTCTGAACAGGTCGTGCCTAGACACCCTCAGGCCTACAACATCTACTGAGGGAGTCATTGCCTACACCACCTAGTGAAAGATGTCAGTTTATAAAAAGAGAAATCGTTTGGAAAAAAAAACCTACTTCTTACCAAATTTATGTGTATAGCAGGTATATTATGTTCTATGGATTTGAAAAAAATCTGTACGTGATAGAGAAAAACGGACTTCATTCTCGGCCTCAGCACACCGAGAAACACAGAGATTAGCCAAAATCATCAAATCAAATTTTTGGTTGTAGACCTGTGTAATCAGTACTAAATTTCTCCCAAAACCCAAAATCTGCATCGGAAATCCTTTCTGTACAAGAACAGTTATATCAACTTTAAAATGTATTATTGATATTACTACATGATGTACACATTTACAAGTACTAATTCAAACAATGAAAGTCATATTCGAAACGAATGGTATTATAATAGGCAGCCATTTATACAAGATACTCACATGTAATTAAACCGGTTGGTTCCTTTTTCAAATATACTTCATCAATCACTAAATGTAAACCTTACTATAAACAGTTATATTTATATACCTATGCACAGTTACTTGAAATAGTGAATTTTCTATATTAAATAAGTAACAATTACTATTACTTTGAGTCTAGATGTACAAAAATGATGATAAATAAAGTGGTTTCATCCAGCAAAACAAAAATAATAAAGAAAACAGTAAAACACAAACAATAGTAATATGAACAAATTAATATTGATTGAGTTACTGTAAATATGTAAATTACTGACTAATTATATTTAAGTTTAGAATTAAGGATGGTTCCAATATATTTTAAAAAGGAACTCACCGAAGTTTGAATAGTTTATTTAGGTTAAGAAATGTTTTTTTATTGGTTTAAAAATCAAAAATAAAGAACGGTGCCAATGACCATAGCAGTCGACGCACCCAAAAAAATAATAAAAAAAAATTAATCACATGTTATGTAAAATTACATATAACCCAAAAATAGAATAAAATAAAGAAATAAACTTACTAACGGATCATTGATTTTCCAATAGTAAACACACACACTCAAAGATTTTCCAACAGTAACACATCCACTCAATGATTTTCCAAAAGTAAGACATCCACTCAATGATTCTCCAATATAAACACACACACCTGATTTTTCTCCAATAGTAAAACACACACTCAATGATTTTCTAATAATAACTCACACACTTGATGCTTCTCCAATAGTAAAACACCTACTCGATGATTTTCCAATATTAACACACACACTCAAAGATTTTCCCAAAGAGAAAAATCAATGAGTTTCCACTAGTGACCGCCTATAATTTTCTAATATTGACATGTCCTCCAAAACTTTCTGCTAGAGACACACGTACTCAATAGTAAAACATCCTCTTACCAGATTTCTTACCAGTGGCTTTTCGTTGGCGAAAAGTCCACTGAAAATTCTGTGTGGTTCCCTGAAGCCACAGCACGTGTGAAGGAAAGATACAGGAATACCATCACAAGCTATCACAAGAAACACAAGGGTGAATGATCATACAAACGTGTTTTGTAGCTAGGTCATAAAGAATGATGTTCACTTATTAATTAGCCCAGAGTTTGTACCGAACCACCGTTCCACTAAGGGGTCCGTATAAAATGAATTCTATTCAACACAAATATGTTGTATCATTAACATTTTTGACAACACAAATTGATGTTTTTTAAACTATTAAGAAAATTAATATCGAGAAAGGGAAAGGTTGTAAAGTTATAGGGTTGTAAGCAGTGTTGGGCAAAACTAACGTTAGTTTACTAAACTAACGTTAGTTTTCTCTAACTAAAACTAAACTATAGTTGTATTTTTAGTTTTAGTTTTAGTTTAGTTTTAGATTTGTATAATTATTAATCATGTGGACTCCGTTTTTAGTATGGTAATTAGTTTAATTTAGTAATAGAGACCTAAATTTGTGATTTTAATTTAGTTTTAGTTTTTAGTTTACTAATTTAGTGTATCAAAGAACATCGGAGACCCGATGGCCGTGAGGGTTAAGGCGTGAGCACTTAACACTCCGTGCCAAAGGTCGTGGGTTCGATTCCCACTAGGGGTGGTGGCTTTTCTTTCGAAAAAAAGAAAACGCATCACCCCTATCCTGGCTAGAAAAGGATGGTAACCTATAGATAACCCGTCCTAAAATTCGTAGTTAATAATAAATGGACGTTAAAAATTTAAATAAATAAATCAAAGAACATATGTTTGCAAATTACGAGAAAAAGCCACAATTTCTTATTCTTAAACAAGTTCTGTTAGTTTTAATAATTTATATAATTATCAAAATAACATATGATTTATATTAATTCATGTTATTTTAGTAAAACTAAACTAAACTAAAGCTTTAATTTAGTTTTTAGTCAATTCCCGAAGATTTAGTTTTAGTTTAGTTAAAACCCATTAATTAGTATAATTTTAGTTTTAGTTTTGTTTTAGGTTGCAATTTTTAGTTTAGTTTTAGTTTATTCCAAAAAGTGAATTTAGTTTTGCCCAACATTGGTTGTAAGTGTTCAGTTAAATTATATTAAGTTTCGTATAACTGGATTTTTTTTTCTATGTCCAAACATTGTACGCTCTGCAGTTAATTTAAATACAGTTAGAGTCTATAGAATGGAGAATTCCCTTTGCTTCCCGATCCCTTTGCATGGTTACGGTCCATCTGAAGAACCTTATTAGTATTACACCATTTGATGAGTACATAAAGATAATGTTCCTTAGATATTATGACAACTCCGAGCTATTTGAATTGACCTTAATATTTTTAGCGCGGTTCCTCCCTCCCCCATAGGGAGGAACCCCGCTTATAAGGTTGATACAATGAAACAATCCGGAAGTGCCGACTAGAAAATTTTGCGTTTCAGAACCCCTAGAAACCGAAAATAACGGTGGTTCAAATTTGTATATATATATATATATATGTATATATTTATATATATATATATATATATATATATATATATACATATATATATATATATATATATATATATATTTGTCTGTTCGCTCTCTAAATAGAAGACGAATGGTCCGATTTTGATGAAATTTGGTACAAAAATCTGTCGTCCAATTTGAAAGGTCAAGTTCGTTAACCAGCAAAATCCGCCCACTGGAAGATGGCGTTTGGGGCGAAATTCGCGCAGAAAAAATCGTAATGCTTACGTTTTTGATTTCATAAGCTTGTAAGTACTCGTTTTATAGGCTTCTTGGGCTAGAAAAACGAATGAAACCATTTTCAAGGCGATAGCTTTAACCGTTGTCGAGAAAATTGGAAAAATAGTTTTTGAATACCGTTTTTGGTTTGGGTACTTAGAATAACGGGATTCAGTTGAAACATTATCTGCATGTTCTACTTTCATTAAAACTAATATGTTGAAAGTTATGTTACGTTTGGAGTTAAGGAAGGGTTAGAATAAAATATTTTATGAACAGACATGAAAAGTTTTGGAAACTTCGTATACTTTCATTAATATCTCGAACACGGTTGGGAAATCGTGGTAAGTGGATTGAAACTATTTGAAAGCTTACTAAATTCTCTACAAAAATGATTCTAAAACTATTTTTGATTAGGTTATTTCAATCGGAGAAATAAGTGCTTAAAACTTCAAATACGTCTGTTTTGTTCTTATGAACGGGTTTTTGTCGTTCTTTTTGTAATTTTTGTCTCTTTCCCTTGGTTTTTTATTGCTTTTTATTTTTTTAATTTCTTATGTTGTATTTGTAAGGAAAATGTATGTGTGTGTAAAACAGGATAGGTAAAATGAGACCAATTTTCTGTTGTCAGAAATAATGAAAAGTTTTGGGAAATAAGAAAAACAATTCATTGTTAGAAATATATCAGGCTGTACCGTATGAAATGTCAGTTTTGGATTTGCCGATTTCCTTCAAATGTCTTGAAACTGTCGAGGCTCCTAATCCGAGTTCTTTGGCATATTCCCTATTGTTTGCAATTGCTTATAGTAGTCAAATGTATTTGCCAATAAAACAGGATACGTATAATTAGAATATTTTATTTTTGCGGTATCTTGGGGTTCTCAGATCCCTTATGAATATCTATTAGGCCCCCTTCGTATTTTTTCCTTAATATCTCGAAAAGGGTTAGGAGATCGTGGCAATTGAAATGTAACAGTTCGAAAGCTTACTAAATTCTCTACAAAAAATGTTTTACAGAAATGTTTGATGGGGTCGTCACATTAGGAGAAATAAGTGCTTAAAACTTAGTTAGTTTCCTTTATTTAAACGGATCTATTTATGTGTTTCCCGAAGTTTTTTTTTCACTGCTCGTTATTTTTGTACTTGCTTATAGTAGTCTAATGTATTTTTCAGTAAACAGGATATGTATAATTAAAAGCATTATTTTGTTTGTTAGAATTCGAAGATGCCGTATGAATATCTAGATTACAGTACTGGTTTTGATTTCGTATTTTAGAATTGTTCTTGGTATTCCCTATTTTCATGTATTACCCTTCGTTCTTTATTGCTAGTAGTTTTTTTTTTTTTTTTGTTTTATTGATTATAGAATATAAATCTATTTGGCAATAAAATAGGATACGTAAAATTAGAAACAATATTTCGGGTATTTCTGAGCGAAATGCCTTGTAAGATTGTCTACCACCACGAACGGCGTTTTTCCTCTATTTACCTCACATTTTAATTGGTTGCCGTTTTTAGCTTGTTTCCTGCTTCACTTCACAGATAGGAAACACGCTTCTGACGTCGACCCAATGACGTAATCCGAAGTGCCTAATAAATGATTTAACGTTTTAGAACAGGTAGATATCGAAAATAGCTGTTTTTAAATTAGAATCTATTGTTGAGTAATTATATGAATCTTTGGAAAAAAATTCCAATAGTTAAAATTGTAAGTATTAATGGAAATTGGAAAATATGTATTTAATAGAATTCAGAAAACCTTTTACAGAGAACTTTATTTTTTATTTTAATTTTATTGATCAACAGGTGTTTGCATATATTTGAAAACTCTGCTGATGTAACCTCTATGGCGTTTTTGTTTGAATCAATAATAAGAAATCCGTTTTTCAATGATTTTAAGTTTTTAGGCCTATCTATAATTCCTGTGGGTTCATATGGCTTTAAAGTCTCAACAGGAATATTTGTGTAATCGCCCTTCATCGTTAAGTTATTAGAATCATGAGTGATTCTTTTTTGTGTTACAACTAACAATCTTTGAAAACGAAGTTTGACCATCCTTGGTATTGTTATTTTCCCTCTAATTGGCCGAGATTTTCTATTCATGATCTAATTCTCCTTGAATTTTTTGACTATATCAAGAACCTAGTTTAAGCAATCTTAAATTCAATCATTTATTTCAGAAAGTTTATCAAGCTTTATATAGACACTTTTGAGCTAATACGGGTGGTCTGTACCGAGTCCTTTGTATGTAAACACAAAGAGCTTTCTGAATAACGGTAAAGGGCAGTAAAAGTATATGACATTACCTGGAAGTAGACCCTGCATAGAGAGAATTGCAATACGAAACCTTTTCATTCGTTCTTTCACCAGCTCCCGTGTAACACCTTAGATCTGTTTATATTGTTTTACTCAGTGTGAACAAGTGTTGAAAGTGCCTGAAATTTTATATCTCTACAAGACTGTAGTGACATTCTAGTACATCCATCTTAATTTAAGGTAAGTTATTTTTAGCGCGGTTCCTCCCTCCCCCATAGGGAGGAACCCCGCTTATAAGGTTGATACAATGAAACAATCCGGAAGTGCCGACAAGAAAATATCGCGTTTCAGAACCCCTAGAGACCGAAAATAACGGTGGTTCAAATTTGTATATATATATATGTATATATTTATATATATATATATATATATATATATATATATATATATATATATATATATTTGTCTGTTCGCTCATTTCTGGCTTCCCTGATGGTCCGATTTTGATGAAATTTGGTACAAAAATCTGTCGTCCAATTTGAAAGGTCAAGTTCGTTAACCAGCAAAATCCGCCCACTGGAAGATGAAGTTTGGGGCGAAATTCGCGCAAAAAAAATCGTAACGCTTACGTTTTTGAGTTCATAAGCTTGTAAGTACTCGTTTAATAGGCTTCTTGGGCTAGGAAAACGAATGAAACCATTTTCAAGGCGATAGCTTTAACCGTTTTCGAGAAAACTGAAAACATAATTTTTGAATGCCGTTTTTGGTTTGGGTACTTAGAATCATGGGATTCAGTTGAAACATTTACTGCATCTTCTACTTTCATTAAAACTAATATGTTGAAATTTTGGTTGCGTTTGGAGTTAAGGAAGGGTTAGAATAAAATATTTTATTAACTGACATAAAAAAGTTTTGGTAACTTTGTATACTTTCCCTAATATCTCGAAAAAGGTTAAGAATCTTGTGAAACGGAAGAATACCATTGGAACGCTTACTAAATGCTCTACAAAAAAGGTTCTAATGAAAGTTTTGATTAGGCGATGTCAATCGGAGAAATAAGTGCTTAAAACTTTAAAGTAATTGATTTCGCTTATTCGAACTGTTCTTTTTGTCTTTGATTTTGATACTTAAAATTATGGGATTCAGTTGAAACATTTTCTGCATGTTTGAATTTCTTTAACACTAATATGTTAAAATTTCGGTTACGTTTGGAGCTAAGGAAGGATTAGAATAAAATATATTATTAACAGACATGAAATGTTTTGGGAACTTCGTATACATTCCCTGATATCTCGAAGACGGTTAGGAATATTGGTAAACGGAGGGTTACCATGCGAAAG
>OX328131.1:26548707-26551207 GCA_946811695.1 Gonocerus acuteangulatus | reverse complement strand
TAAAGAAGCCATTATAAAAGATACCATAGAGAAGTAATAACGCAGGACTTAGGTAACAGAATAGAAAAACACATATCACAAGGTTAAATAAAAACAATGTTAAATTATTTAAATGAAGTATCTATTTTATGGGGGCGAGGTTAGATCAGTGGTAGAGCACTCGACTAAATGAACTGGAGGACCAGGTTCAAAACCCGAGCGCGCACTAAAGATTTTTTCTTCTAGTGCTGCCGTTCGAGGGTTGGATTTGGGGTCCCAGATCGTCCCTAGGCTCACCCAGCCTTTAATTAATTTAAATAATAATGGGTACCTTGGGTGCTAATGACTCTAGCAGTCGAAGCAGCCAAGGGGAAAATCAGGCGGCCGGAGCATAGTATTGACCACACTATCTCCCTAGTTTGCCGTATGGTCAAGAATCAGATACCTCACAACAGAATCTGCCCCTCTGGGCCCTTGTGGCCTGTTACGGGACTGATTTTTTTTTTTTTTTTTTTTATCTATTTTATAGTTTGTATTAGGGCTCATCACCTTAGATGTAAAGCCCTTAAAATAAAAAAAATGATAAAGATCATTCTTCAAAAACCTATAACGGAAAGATCTACAAAACGAAATCTTTGATATCAATATGCCCATTCTTAATGATTGCCAATTGAATGAAAACATATTTTGTTTACATTTTTTTTCTGATTCTGTATTTACCTCTGCCTTGTTCTTTTTATTATATGTATATTTTCATCTATTTATCGTTTAATCATATTAGATTCTTTGTCTATAAGCCTAAGTGTGTCAAAATCAAATTCGTGCTTATACGGATGGGCACGGAATAACTTGGTATGTTCAAAATCTGAACTTTTCAGAGCAGCTCTTACAGAGAAAACATGCTATTTTAGGAGATGCAAAGAAACCCACATAATTTTAAGTCTCAAACGATCAAGGCTGTAAGATAGTGACTTCTTTACCCTGTGACCATCCATATTTCCCAACATGATTTTCCGAACATGTTTTATTCGTGCACATCATTAAGAGAAGTGTGTTTTTGTGTTTTAGTGCTTCCAGCAGCAGTCCGTAGCTGCAGGTTCCGGCCATAGGTTTTCCCTCTTCAGGACATACTGGCTAGTTTGGGCTGTGCTGTTTCAAGCTGCTGTGCACGTCGACTCTCCAAGGGGATTCACCTCAAAGTAAGTAGAAGATTGCTTTCATCGTAGTAAATTTATTCAATGATAACAATTCAATTCCAAGTTCCAATGTATTATTAGGGAGTCACTCAAGGGAAGGTATTGGGTCCAACACTGTTTCTAATTGCTTGTTGCAATAGAATAAATATATAGATAAAGAGCCTGCAGCTAGGCCATTAGCGCCGGGCTATATTTAGGTTTCCACCTTCCCTTAAACACCCATTGTGTAGAGCGACTATAGACGAAAAAAGTCCGACTCGCAGGAACTGCATCATCTTAGCGCGGTTCCGTTCTTATCCCTAATGTTGAAAAGGTTGACATAGAAACAGTTATAATTTTGGTTAGGCCTTTCATAAAATAATTTATGATCCCAAATAGGACACCGTTGCAAGGGTCTATACCTCTTACCTGAATACCAGCCTTGTGAAGGTTCGTAGCACATTACTTACTGTTTCTTATTTTCTTTTACAATAATACTAATTTTACAGATAAATTCAATTTAAAACAACAAAAAAATCAATTAATAAGTGATTTGAACAAAGAAAAAAAAACGTTAAAAAGAACAAACAAAAAACACATTTGAAGATTTAAGCACTTATTTCTCCGATTGACATCGCCTAATCGAAAATTGCTTCAGAATCATTTTTGTAAAGCATTTAGTAAGCTTTCGAATTGTAACGATCCACTTACGAAAATTCCAAACTGGTTTCGATATATTAAGGAAAATATACGAAGTCCCCAAAACTTTTCATGCCTATTAATAAAATATTTTATTCTAATCCTTCCTTAACTCCAAACGTAACCAAAATTTAATCATGTTTGTTTATATGAATTTAAAACATGCAGACAATTTTTTAACTGAATCCCATGATTCTAAGTACCCAAACCAAAAACGCATTTCAACAACTATTTTGCCACTTTTTTTCGAAAACGGTTAAAGCTATCGCCTTAAAAATGGTTTCATTCGTTTTCCTAGGCCAAGAAGCCTATAAAAGAATTACTTTCAAGCATATGAAGCAAGCGCAACGATTTTTTTCGAGCGAATTTCGCTTCAAAACCCATGTTCCTGTAAGCGGATTCTGCTGGTTAACCTGCTGAACTTGGCCTTTCAAATTGGACGAAAGATTTATGTACCAAATTTCATCAAAATCGGACCATTTTTGAGGCCTCCAGAGCGCGAACAGACATATATATATATATATATATATATATATATATATATATATATATATATATATTTATACAAATTTGAACCAGCGTTATTTTCGTTCTCTAGGGGTTCTGACTTCCGGATTGCGTCATGAGGTCAACCTTATAAGCGGGGT